>CM038682.1:165166608-165498091 GCA_021605205.1 Aegilops longissima
CGGCATCCTCATCGGTGGAGCATCCGGCGCTTGCGCCTCGTGCTCGCCTCCGCCTCTGGACCCGGCTTTGGAACCTGGTGGCGGAGGTTCGATTAGCAACTTCTATGGACTCGAGTCCGGTGGCGCTCTTTTTCTGAAAAGAGCACCAGCGTTAATCGCCTTCTAGGAATCAATCACGGGAATATGGTGACCGCCATACCATGTGGCGAGTTTGATCGCACCGCACTTCTTTTTTTAGCTCTGCGAGGCTGTCATCCCTTGTTGGCTAGCCGCCGCGAGCTCGGCCTCCTACCTCGAAGGCACCCCTGCGAAACACCATTGGTATCGGTGATCAAAAAGTAAGCACAGATGGGTCATTAGCAGTATTGGGACCTCGGTCTCGATTACTGCGAGCTGGAAGTATTCGGGGTGTCGGCCGTAATAGCAGCAAAGCATTATCGATGCTAAGTTGGTAGAACACCCGTCGATCAACTCCACCTTTATATCCGGATCCTCTTGGAGGCGGATCGAGGACCGTTCGGATCCTCGGGTTATAGAGGCGGGCTGTGTATCTTCTCCACGGCCCGGCGCGGTTCACACCACGAAACCATGAAATGAGATATTTAATCACGGGAACATGGATCGAACAGGCCAAAAGATGTTTGCTTACCCAAGTTCGAGGTTATTGAAGAAAACTTCGCTCGATGGGTTGGCGGAGAAAATCCTCTTCTTCTCCTTTGTACATGGCGGACAAAGGTCTTCACCGGTTCGGTGACCGATCCGGCCCTTTTGCGGCCATGGTGGCTAACATCGTCCTCCCGTTGAAGTCCCATGGGGTGGCCCCTATATTGGGCGGCTGCACTCCCCTCATAATGCAGATTGCCATGCCTCCAATCATGGTCAATCCGGCATGAGCGATAATCTTATTCGGCTCATCAAGTAAAGACATCCGGTCATTTTCCTCTGCAGGGGCACATGGCGCTAAGCTTAAGCGCTTCTTGGAGGAGCATTGCTAAACTCCGGAAGGTCGATCCGAATAGGATCCGGCGTGGGCGTCCTCCATGTAAAACCATTTGAAGGCGGTCTTGGACGCCTTCTTGAGGTTCGGATAGATATCCGGTCCGGCGATCTTGCCGTGGTTTGGCTCCGCCAACTTGATATATTGACCCCTCATGAGAGCGGGGTACTAGGCAGAATAATCTCTTCCACGGTATAAAATGAGCCTCGATGCCCAAGAACAGTTCGCAAAGGGCCCACGAAGCCCGCGATGTGCAAAATGGGCGGCGTAAGTTGGTGCAATTGGAGGCCGTAGAACTCCAAGAGCCCGGAGAAAGCGGATGGATTGGAAATCGAGTCCTCTTACTAGATAAGAGATAAAGCACACCCGCTCTCCTTTAGAGGGATCGGGGACACTCTCGCTTGCTTTCCGCCCTTGTAGGTGGCAAGTCCGGCTCGAACCGGAACCATGAAGGCCAGGAAGAAATCCCTTGGTTTGGAGTATAACTAGCTTCGCTATCTTGGGTGAGCATCTCTCCCAATTTCGGTGAGGGGGTGGGGCGCGAAGGAGGAGCCGTGTCATTGTCCATGATGGAATGGGCTTTGGTGAGGCGCTCCGATGGCTTCGTGAAGGGGATGGTGTGACTCAGATCTAGATCCTCGCGCCTTTTATAGGCGGCTCATTTCTTGCGAGCTAGGGGGTAAGTGTAAAAATACCCGGGCTTTTCGCATTCATTCAAACATGTGGAAGATGGCCATTATTGGGCGTAGAAGCCAAGGGCGGAGCATTTACGAGCGGGCACTATTAGACAAGTATATGGAATTTGGAGAAGAACCCGCCTCGCAATGCGAAGACAAACTACTGCGCGGACTCATCGTCATTGAAGCCTGGTTGAGAGCTCTTGAGAAGTCCGGATTAGGGGTGTCCGGATAGCGAACTATCACCGTTGGCGGACTCTGGACTATGAAGATACAAGATTGAAGACTTTGTCCGTGTAGGATGGGACTTTCCTTGGCGTGGAAGGCAAGCTTGGCGTCTGGATATGTAGATCTCCTACCATTGTAACCGACTACTGTGTAACCCTAACCTATCCGGTGTCTATATAAACCGGAGGTTTTTAGTCCATAGAGACGAACAACAATCATACCATAGGCTAGCTTCTAGGGTTTAGCTGCTTGATCTCGTGGTAGATCTACTCTTGTACTATCCATATCATCAATATTAATCAAGCGGGGTAAGGTATTACCTCCATCGAGAGGGCCGAACCTGGCTAAAAACATCGTGTCCCTTGTCTCCTGTTACCATCCGCCTAGGCGCTGATTCGGGACCCCCTACCGAGATCCGCGGTTTGACACGGCGGCGACCCTAAAGGCGGTGTCCTTTGAAAGCAAATCGGCATGGGCTGCCAGCGAGAAGAAGCGGGGAGGCAGCGGGTGGCGGAAGTGCGGCAAGAGCTCCGAGCTCTCATGGAAAAACACGAGAGTTTGGGCGTGACTCGAAGACTTCGAGTCAGAGCTCGCCTCGACTCTTGAGAGTGCCAAAGCTGCTAAAGCGAAGCCCAAAAAGCCCTCCGGAAATTGAATCATTAAAGAAGATAGCGGCGGGTAAGGCATTCTTTATGCAAAGCGAGCATGTGAAAGTGAATTAACTATTACTTACCCGAATCCGGAGCTCTCTAGGAGCATTAGCGGATCTGCCCGTAGTGTGTACGATCTTGCGCGTTCTACGCGCCGGGAGGGGCTCGGCGGAAAAGGTGTTACTGTTCTCGGTATCTTTGAGGCGGACATCTGGTGCCCCTAAGCGACCAGCTGAAGCAGCTGGTCGAGCTCCTAAGGTCGC
Organism: Aegilops longissima; assembly: GCA_021605205.1. Taxonomy (NCBI): domain Eukaryota; kingdom Viridiplantae; phylum Streptophyta; class Magnoliopsida; order Poales; family Poaceae; genus Aegilops; species Aegilops longissima. The sequence continues at coordinate 165,169,424 of CM038682.1, forward strand.
GAACAGGCCATGAAGGGCCTCATAATTCATTGTGGCCATTGGAAGCCATGCACAGGAGCTACTTGGGCTAGTCACGGTGGTGGTGGGCCTTTGTCCATGGATTGAAGTCATCAAGCGCTCCATCTGCATTGAAGGTGCCCGTCGGGCCTTGCCCGTGCTAAAGTGCCTTTGGGGCAAGCTGGATCTTGAAGCTTGTGAAAGGCAGACCCTTAGAAGGGCAAGGAGCATCATAAGCCGAAATGTACTATGAGGCGTCATGAAGAAGCCTGCCTTATAGCGGTGAATGCTCCAAAGATGTAATTTTGAATAGACTCGCATTTGTTATCTGTCTGCTGAAAACTTGTTCATATCGCTAAGCAACAGCTTGTGAATTTAAAATATTACCTTACATGCGGCCGTTTATCAAATTTGAGAGATGGCAAGTCGTTGGCTTCAACCCCATGCCACAGTCTTTGGGGTGTTAGGGATAAACTTGGCGCTCTTGTTCCCATTCTTGGGTCCTTGAGGCGCTCAGCATAGCGAACAAGGCAAGCGGACTTATAGTGCTTGAGCACTCTCACTTAGCCATAGAATTCTATAATTTTAAATTTGGTGAAGCCCCTAGTATCGGAAGACCGAGTTGAGGCGCTATCACGCCTTGGCGGACAATGCCGTCTCCTCGCTCTAAGCGGCATAAGTCTTTAGGGACGAAAAAAACCTCTCGAACAGCGACGGATCTCGCCCTATCATGGTGGTTAGTTTTAGCTTTCTCCTTTGAGGTGCTCAACCCAGCTCAGCAGGGGCACTGTCGCGATGGTTCTCCCAGCGCTACCTTAGCCGATATAGCAGAATGTAAGGTACCAAAACATGGGGCAGGCAAACCCAACTATTGACCCAAGACATGATTGAAACCGATGCATATAATGCTATAAGTTGAGTGCCGCACTTGTGAAAGTGTTGGACTTATCACACCATATTTTTGGGGTACTTAAGCCCCTGGTGTATTGGCTGTACCAAAGTGTGCAGGTGCAACATGTCATGAATGAACATATATATAGATAAAGAAAGGAGTGCAATAATAGGCAAAAGCTATGTATTGTTTATTCAAAAAGGTACTGCGATGAAAGCGAGCGATACAAATAGTCACGATAAGCAAGGGATGGGACTATTTAACATGTCCCCCTCGAGGGGTAAGCTGCGGGATGGTATGTAAAACAGGTATAATGCTCGTAGTAGAGACCACTGGACACTCGGCGTAACTTTACGCTTCCTGGCTGTTGCATCGTGAATTCGGCAATTCTAGTGCCGGACAGGGCTTCTTGAAAATGGAGTCCTTAAAGTAAGAGAAAAGAAAGAAAAAAAGAATGACACAATCGGGGCCCACAGTGCGGTTGAGCGCATTCTTGGCGTGCGTGGTCGTGCCCTCCCTTATGCCCATGGTATCTCGGGCGTAGTAATGTCAGCGTAATCTTGGCCAATTTCGCGAGGGCTGGGGTGGGGCGGATTTCTGGCGATGCTCGAATCGTGCGAGCGGTCTTGTTGTAAGTTACTCGGGCGGTAGCAGCGGTGTCGAGCGTTTAATAGTCGGACTCGAGAATTGCTGTGAGGCTGCTTTGCACCTCGGCGCGAGAGGCGCCGTATGCTCCTCCGTTCGGAGAAGGCGTTCGGTGTTTCCATTGACCGTGATTACTCCTCGAGGGCTGGCATCTTGAGCTTGAGGTATGCGTGGTGCGGCACCGCATTGAACTTTGCAAATGCGGTTCGTCCCAGCGATCGCGTGATAGCCGCTCGGAGCAGGACTATGTCGAAGATTAACTCTTTGCCGGAAGTTATCCGGGGATCGAAGACCACTTGAGTGTGGCGAGCTGTACAATTGGCCTCTACACCTGGTATGGCGCCTTTGAAGGTCGTCTTTGTGGGTTTAATCCTTGAGGGTCTATGCCCATTTTGCGCATTGTATCCTGATAGAGCAGGTTCAGGCTGCTACCGCCGTCCATTAGGACTCTAGTGAGGTGAAATCCATCGATGATTGGGTCAAGAACCAATGCGGCGAATCCGCCGTGGCGGATGCTAGTGGGGTGGTCCCTTCGATCAAAGGTGATCGGGCAGGAGGACCATGGGTTGAACTTGAGGCTGGCTCCATCGCATATATGTCCCTTAGTGCGCTTCCGCTCCCTTTTGGGTATGTGGGTTGCGTATATCATGTTCACCGTCCGCACTTGTGGGGAAGCCCTTACATCCTCTATTGTTCGTGGCGGGGCTCCTCCTCGTCATAGCTATGCAGCCCCTTGTCATTGAGTTGGCATTTAACTTGCACTGTTTGAAGACCCAACAATCCCTGTTGGTGTGGTTGGCTGGTTTTTGGGGTGCCATGTATACAGCACGGCGATCGAGTATTCGGTCCTGATTGGGCCAGGCCTGAGTATTTCTTTTGAGCGGCTTTTCCGCTGGCGGGTTTAGAGCCTCTGAATCCGGCATTGGCTGCCGTATCTTGACATTATCACTTTGTTAATGTCGGCGCTTGTGCTTATTGCGGCGCGACCTGCCATTCTGTCCTTGGTATCCGAACTACCAGGGTTTTTGGTCAAGTTACTCTGAGCTAGCTAGCTGTCCTCTCCCGTGCAAAAGCGGGTCATGGCGTTGTGAGGGCTGCCATGGATTCGGCTTTTCTGTCCTAGGTGCGGGCAAGCCACTCGTCGCGGATATTATGTTTAAAGGCTGCAAGGGCCTCTGCATCCAGACGATCAGCGATTTGATTTTTCTTGGTTAGGAACCGTGTCGAATTGTCGGCGATTCTTGGCTGCTGAATTATGTGGCTGAGGTCATCGGTGTGGTGGTCGCACATATGTTCCTGGAAGTTATCAAGGCAGCGGCTTCGGGTCCTCCCAACAACCAATTGATTCTGCGGCAAGCTGTTAAGCCAATGCCGAGCTGGTCCTTTAAGCTTGAGTGGGAGGTATTTGATGGCGTGTAGATCATCACCGCGGGCCATGTGGATATGGAGGAGGTAGTCCTCGATCCAAACCATAAGATCTATTGTGCCATCGTATGATTCGATGTTCTGGGTTTGAAACCCTCGAGGTTTGATGATCCATCACCGATACATGAAGCATAGTGGGTGTCTGGCGTCTCTGTATTGGGCTATATCACGGCGCAGCTCAAATGAGCTTTGTCTCTTGTGTTCGGCCCGGCGGAGTTCTTTGTATCGGCGTGATGATTATCATCACGTGTAATTAGGCGCCCATGCAATCTGTAGATCGATCTTGTTTGCCTTGCCTTGTCCTCAATATGTCTCGCAGTGCAGCACGTTTCCTGTGCCTTGGTACTTTTCAGCGGTGCGAGTGCGGCTTGAATGCAGCTTCGAGCAGGGTGGCGGTCGGCCGCATCATCTTGTTAGTGATGTAGGTTTGGGTGCTGCTTCCTCTAATTGGGGTAGCAGCCTGCGTTTTGGGTATCTCTTGGAGGCGTTGAGTTCGTACTCTTGGCTGCGAGGACTTGATCCATCTGTCGACTAGCAAGTCTTAGTCAGCTCTAAGCTGCTGCTGCTTTTCTTGAGGCTGCTTGCCATGGCCATAAGCCTGCATTTGAAAGCAGCTCTGTTGGCGGGATCCTTAGAGCACGACAAATTATTTGTCGTCGAGGCTTGCCTCATCTTTGGAGGAGGCATATAATTATCGTCCTCCACCTCACTGTCTGCCGCTCTATCATGAGGCTGGCTTCTCCCTCCTCTGTGCTGAATCCTGCTTTGGAGGGTTGTCTTCAACCTTGTCCGGGGTGTTATTATCTCCGTGCGGAATCACCGTTTTCTTTGTGGCGGGATTTAGGCGGCGCCCGGCCTTGGCGCTTAGGCTGTTTCTTGGAGGGTCATCCTCGCTGTTCCATCACCGTTCCCATCTTTTGGGATGTCCACCATGTATATGTCGTATGGCAGGTGGCCTTCGATTGCCTGTGGCGCTGGTTCTTGGTCGTCTCGACGTAAATCGTCCATACCGTCGATGTCTTGGTCGAAGTCAAGCATGTCGGTTAAATCATCGATAGTGGCTACAAAGTGGGTGGTGGGTGGGCATTGAATTTCTTCGTCGTCGCATCCCAACCTTCTGACCGTAGTCGGCGGGGCTCTCGATAAAGAGAGACTTGATGAATTCAGGATGTCGCCAAAGGCGAGTCACGGAAAGCTGTCCGTGGCGATGAACTCCATAGCTGGCGCCCGATCGGATTCGATCGGCGGTAGCGGAGGTTGAGTCCGGAAAGAGTCCGGCACCTTGGAGTCCACAGTCTTCGCAAAGACAGGATGGAGTTCAGCTCAATCGCCGTAGAGATCGTAGCCCAGGCGGTGTCCAACCACTCGTCCTCGATCGGTAGTCGGCTCTGAACTAAGGGTCGGGCCGGGCGGCTGAGTGCGACCTCGAGGCCTTGTGACCGGTGAGTAGAGCTAGATCGTGTCCATCGAGGCGGTCTGACGCGCAGCTTGGCGTGGCTCGAATCCGTCGAAGATCAAGTCTCCGCGGATGTCGGCCGTGTAGTTCAAACTCCCAAATCTGACCTGATGGCTAGAGGCGTAGCTTCGATCTGCTCGGATGGCCAAGTGAATTGGCCCGCGATGCAAAAGCCGCCGAACACGAAATCTGTCCGGGGAGAAAGTCTCACACTGGACGCGTCGTTATTGTTGATCGAAGGAGCCATCGGGCCTAAGGAAGGCGACATAGAGGAACTCTCAATGAAAGCACCAATGTCGGTGTCAAAACCGGCGGATCTCGGGTAGGGGTCCCGGCTATGCGTCTAGGCGGATGGTAACGAGGAGACAAGGGACACGATGTTTTTACCAGGTTGGGCCCTCTCGATTTAGGTAATACCCTACTCTGCTTGATTAATATTGATGATATGGGTAGTACAAGAGTGGATCTACCACGAGATCGAGAGAGGCTAAACCCTAGAAGCTAGCCTATGGTATGATTGTTGTTAGATCCTCTGGACTAGAACCCTCCGGTTTATATAGACACGGATAGGGTTAGGGTTACGAGTCGGTTACAATTGTAGGAGATCTACATATCCGTATCGCTAAGCTTGCTTTCCACGCCAAGGAAAGTCCCATCCTGACACGGGGCGAAGTCTTCAATCTTGTATCTTCATAGTCCAGGAGTCCGGCCAACTGTGATAGTTCGGCTATCTGGACACCCCCTAATCCAGGACTCCCTCATCTACTATATCGTTTGACCTTTCAGTATCAGTGTTCCGAGGCCATATCTGCATATGCTAGGCTCGTCAAGTTTAACCCGAGTATTCTGCACGTGCAAAACTGGCTTGCACCCGTTGTATGTGAACGTTGAGCTTATCACACCCGTCATCACATGGTGTCTCGGCACGACGAACTGTAGCAATGGTGCATACTCAGTGAGAACACTTATACCTTTAAATTAAGTAAGGGATCATCTTATAATGTTGCCGCCGTACTAAGCAAAATAAGATGCATAAAAGATAAACATCACATGCAACAAAATATGTGACATGATATGGCCATCATCATCTTCTGCCTTTGATCACCATCTCCAAAGCACCGTCTTGATCTCCATTGTCACCGGCTTGACACCTTGATCTCCATCGTAGCATCGTTGTCATCTCGCCAACTATTGCTACTATGACTCTCGCTACAGCTTAGTGACAAAGTAAAGCAATTACATAGCGATTGCATTTCATACAATAAGCGACAACCATATGGCTCTTGCCGATTGCCAATAACTCTATTACAAAACATGATCATCTCATACAACAATATATATCACATCATGTCTTGACCATATCACATCACAACAAGCCCTACAAAAACAAGTTAGACACCCTCTACTTTGTTGTTGCAAGTTTTACGTGGCTGCTACGGTCTTCTAGGAAGAACCATTCTTACCTCGCATCAAAACCACAGCGATTTTTTACGTCAAGTGTGTTGTTTTAACATTCAACAAGGACTGGTGCGTAGTCAAACTCGATTCAACTAAAGTTGGAGAAATAGACACCCTTGACCACGTGTGCAAAACACGTCGGTAGAACCAGATCTCATGAGCAGCGGTCATGTAGTGTCGGTCCGGGCCGCTTGATCCAACAGTAGCGCCGCATCAAAGTAAGACGCTGGTGGTAAGCAGTATGACTATTATCAGCCACAACTCTTTGTGTTCTACTCGTGCATATCATCTACGCATAGACCTGGCTTGGATGCCACTATTGGGGAACGTAGCATGCAATCTCAAAAAAATTCCTACGATCACGCAAGATCTATCTAGGAGATGCATATCAACGAGAGGAGGAAAGTGTGTCCACGTACCCTCGTAGACCGAAAGCGGAAGCATTAGTTAACGTGATTGATGTAATCGAACGTCTTCACGATCCAAGTGATCCAAGTACCGAACGTACGGCACCTCCGTTGTAACATCCCAAATTTTCAATTTGGCATGTATACCTGAGTCATCCATGCATATCATATTTTATTGCATTCTCATTTGCTATCCTCGAAATCCTAAGCAACTCAAGGACCCTCGGAGAAGTTGGGGATTTTCCGATTTTCATATTTGAATTTTATCAAATAATGAAAGGCGAGGATTTTGGGTTTTAGTATTTTCTCTCGGAAAATATTTCATGTTTAAAAATAAGCGAGAGGAGATAATATGACTTCTCCAAAAATAATTGAAATACGGAGGAAAAATGTTAAAATCATTATTTGGAATTTTATTTTATCTATTTGAAATTTTATTTGCCTAGAGAAAAATTTGCATATGTTTTAAAATTGCATTTTAGGGGCCAAGAAGAGTTCATCTTGTTTTAAATATTTTATTTAGGCAAAAACTTGTTTTGGAATTTTTAGATTTTATTTATTTTTCTAGGATTTTTATAATATTAGTGAATGTTTTAAAAAACCCTTGGCATTGGGCCAGCAGCCGGCCAAAGCGGCCCAGTGCCCAACCGCCTTGCCGCCCGCCCTTGGGACACAGGTCAGGCGGACTCCCCTCCCCCGCCTTGCCCCTCCTCCAAGCCACCTCTCCCCCTCTTTATATCCGCCCCCCTCCTTAGCCACCACCACCACCACTTTGCCCGGGCCGGGCCGAGCCCGAGCTCGAGCCGCCCGCCGCCCGCCGCCGCCCTTAGCCGCCGCCGCCGCCTCCAGCGCCGTCGCCCCTCTCGAGCCGCCCGCACCTGCGCCGCCCTCGCCACCCCTCGCCGGACCCTGCGGGGCAGCCGCCCGCCCAGCCGGGCGACCTGCGGAGGTAGCCCTCGTCGCCGGTTTTTTGAAAAACCCTAGCCCATTTTTTATATTAGATGGTTTTATTTCCTGGTTTATTTATTTTGAAGCGTTCACCCGTTCGTTCGTTTTCTGAACCGTTCATCGTTTAGTTTCGCTAACAAGCGTTCGTCCGTTTAGCCATTAATCGCTTTCTTTTATCGGTTTTATTCGCGATTATTACGATCGCGATTTACGAACCGATGTTCAAATTAGTATAACTTTTCGCTCGTTTATCGGAATCAGGCAATTCAAGCGGCTGGAGTTTTATCTCGAAACCCTCTTTCTAAATAGCCAACTTAAATCAGATTTTGCCTTTGTAAAATTTGACTCTAGTTCAGATTAGTAAGCGGATCTTGTTTCTCTCGCCGTTTGAGTTTAGTTGTTTCGTTTGGTTTGATTCTTTCCAAACGGAGTTCTTAAGTTGAACTCTCGGTCAACCTCTTTTAGTTGAAATTTTGTTGTGCATCGTTGTTTGTTGCTTATGTATGTATTGTTTGCTTGCGATAGAATTCCCGGTGCGAAGCGTGTTACTCTGAGTCTCTAGGATTCACGGATCGTCGGACAAGGCAAGTAACATTTGATCATACCTTTTCATACCCAGTTTTTGTGCATTAGCTCAATCCTCAAACATTGCATGATTAGGATGTCATTAATTTGTGGGTTGGGAAGTAGATGATGAGGTAGGAACCTATTGCCTGTTACTATCAAACCCTTGGGAGTTACTTCTCGTGTTGCTTATATTGCTATGCTATGCTCGTGAAGCGTGGTTTGGGTTTGAGAGATATTCACGACAGATGTGACATTGTTAATTAATGGTTTACTTTATGGTGGCAACTTAAATACACATCTGGGTGGATTGAGGCACAGGGGAACCCAGTGTTGTCATTTTATTTTGGAAATCCGGGGTATCCGTGTGATCTTCCTAAGGACCGCCACCAGGCTCAAAGGGGCTGAGACTATTCATGCTAGAAACTTCCGTGTGCAGCCACAAGCTATTATGGGCTCTAGCATAGTTGAGTAAGTTACGTGAAGCTCTCGAAGAGGTAGATCAGCGGTGAGTGGGTTTTATAGGTTTGGTATGATCTATCCAGGAGTAGAGAGTTAATGTTTACGAAAGGCGTGTCTCGGTCATCCGTTTCTCAAACACCATGTAGTCACGAGAAACCAGCGTAAGCGATCGAGTCTTGTGGGGAAAAGTCATAAACCTCTGCAGTGTACAATCTAATCATGGTTAGCCGTGTCCCGGTTATGGACAATTACGAGTATCTAGTACTTGAGTATTCACATGTATCTCATCACTCTAAATTAATATTGCTGGGTTGTTAATCACTTTAATTGGGATTGAGTTGGGGTTATACCTTCTCAATGATGTTTCAACCACCATGATAGTTAAAATAAAATTTATTCCTTTGATATAGGGAAAAATTGGCTTTTTGCAAAAGCTGTAACCATAGAGCTTTCCACCAGCCATATATGCATGTAGTATAGCTTATTCTTTCATTACTCTCTATGTGTTACATTGCGGCATATTCCATGTCTTGACCCGTTCTCGGGCTGCAACATATTATGTTGCAGACTTTTGAACGAGGAGTAAGGATTGGTAGGTCGTTGCCGTGCAGCTCGATTATGCCGTTGGAGTTGATGGACTCACTTTATCTTCCAAGCCTTCATTTGTTATCGCATTAGATGGCCTTAAGCCATATTATTGTAATAAGTTCTCTTTTGAGACATTCGATGTAATAAGTGTGTGATTGCTACTCTGTTATAAATCCTTGAGTCTTGTGTGTGTCGGCATTACCGATCTAGGGATGACCACGAAGCACGAAACTTGACCATCTGAGGTCGGTCGCTACAAGATGGTATCGAGCACTGCTTGAGTGTAGGACACGACCACTAAGATAAAACCATAGGTCACTCCTCTCTACTCATTTCGACCCCTCTCCATTTTCCACTCTTTAGGATAGCGGAGATGAAGTACAAGTTTGCACAACGGATGAAGACACACCTTTTGGGCGCCACTTGAAGGAAGTCACTAGGTACTGAATATTGGAATACCAAGCTTCACCGGGACGTACAAGCCACCTTACTAGAAGAAGAATCTGGAAGATTCAAGCTCTAGTTCCGGAAGGACGTTTGCGTAAGCGAGGAGCCCATAGTATGTGTTTTCAATGCACCAACATGGAGTTTGGGAAAGAGTATGGCAGCTCACATTACCATGGGGCGCATTGGAGAAGTCTACAATAAGGAGCTTAAAGACACCATATACCAAATATGTGGCGCCGGGCGAGCAATGGGAAGTAATCAGCACCAAGAAGGATAGATCCATTGCAGCCTACATCCGAGGCTAAACCAGCACATTCGATGTCAAGAGAACCGGATGTCTTGTGAACATGATGGATTTGAAGAAAGCGAAAACTAAGATCATCGAGCTGGAGGAAGAACTCAAGTCTACATGCGATGGATATGAGGAAGAAATCAAAATACTCTTGGAGAAGAACGGCGACCTAGTCAAGAAGATCGGAGTCTTCATGGGAGGACCAGCACCCAAGGAAGAGGGCAAGAAGAGGAAGAAGATCCCGCTTGTCCGGACAACTACATCATCATCGATGACACCGACTCAGATCAAGTGATGATGACTATGAAGGCGAAGCTGGAGCGGACATCATGGAGTCTTCCACCGATCAAAATTTCTAGATGACCACCATATAATAGTAGTATTTCCCCATGTAACTAGTAGTAGTTGAGCACTTATCGATAGTCCTAGATCGTTTTGTATGCCCTTGCTTTCTTGATTGAATGAATGTGTGTTTGCCTCATGTGCATATGGGTAGTGTTTTCTCACTAGACCTCTTTCTATTCTAATCTCTCCATCTAAACCTTGGATGCCTCCGGGCGTGACCCGGTTTTGTTTTCCCACGGAGCTCACTCAGTTGATCCAACAGCGAGAATGCCTTGATGCAATTGCTAGTTCGAGAACGAGGCAATACCAACAACAACAACAACAACAACCCGCCGGAGGACAATTTAGCCCGTTTTCTAAGGTTACAACCGCGGTGTTTTCGGTAGCACCGAGCCAATAGTTCTGAGATGATTGGTTCGCCGTATTGGAAGGAGTTAACCACCGCGAGATACGGATCTTTGAAAAGTGCGCTTTGCCGCATATCAATTGGATGGACCAGCAGCCGCATGGTGGGAGAATTACGGCTACTTTTCCTATAGCCAATGTCACTTGGGACCAGTTCAACAAGCTTTTCGCACGACCCATGTTTCAAGCTGGAGCCATGCGAGATAAAAGCGTGAGTTCCGCAACTTACGCCCGAAGGCTATCTTGTGGCTCGATCGTGGATGAGTTTAGCAAGTTATCACGCTATGCCCCGATGATGTGGCCACAGATGCATGAAGCAAGAGAAGTTTATGGAAGGGCTGAATGATGAGATGAGTATGCAGCTGATGGTGGCAACTTTCAACAACTACCGGAGTTGGTAGATAAGGCCCTAATGATTGAAGGAAAGCGAAGAAAATTGAGAGTTGTAAGAGGAAGTATGGACAAGGGAAGTATAACTCGGGAGCTCACGGAAGCCTCGCTTAACCCGAACTCGGGAGGACTAGTTCATAACCATGGAGGACATAACCATCTTTGGAGGAGGATCGCATAATGGTGCGAAGAATGGGAATGGAAATGCAGCCAACAATAATCAAAATCGCTCAAACCCAGCTACACCCGCCAAGAGAGACTTGAGCCAAGTTATTTGCTTTAAGTGCGGGAAGGCAGGCACTATGCCAAGCGACTGCCTGAAGGAAAGAATGGAAGCGAAATGGGAAGCTGGGAAGAAGCCCAATCCATTCAACAAAGGACAAGTGAACCACGTTAACGTGGAGGAAGTTGAAGAAGCAGCGGACAGCGGTAATAGGTAAGTTTTGGTTCGATCATTTACGCTATTGTTCTTTTAAATCTTGGTGCATCGCATTCATACATATCAAGGGATTTGTGGATAAGTTTAAGTTACCAACCCAGGACCCTTAGGACCCTCTTTTAGTGAGCTACTTTGGAAGCGAGTACATAGCTAGCAAGTGGTGCACCAGATACCCCTAATCATTGTACGCATGTTTTTAAATCGACCTAATTATCTTGGAGTCGCAAGATTGGATGTGATATTAGGTATGGATTGGATGTCAAAGTTTGGAGGAAGTATTGTTGTGCTAGCAAGTCAATTTATCTTACCACCCGGAGAAAAAGGATTAAGTATGTATCTAGGCATGTGCCTAGGAGGAGCCAAGTGAATACCCTCACGGGAGTTGTACAAGAGGAAGTACTGTAGTGAAGGATTATCCGGATGTTTTTCGGAAGAGTTACGGGCATGCCACGGATCAAGACATCGAGTTTACGATAGAACTAATGCAGTGCTGGGGCCAATATCAAAGAGACCCTATCGGATGCCCGCAAATGATCTGGAGGAAATTAAGAAGTAGATGAAGGAGCTATTGGAGAAAGGTTACATTCGTGAAGTTCATCACCTTAGGGAGCCCAGTACTTTTGGTGGAGAAGAAGGATAAATCCCTAAGGATGGTTGTTGATTACCGAGCTCTGAATGAAATGCGATAAAGAACAAGTATCCCTTACCGATGATTAATGATCTGTTTGATCGGTTGCAAGGAGCTAAGGTGTTTTCTAAGATTGATCTCTGATCAGGATACCAAGTTCAAATGGACGGAGGATTGTGAGACAAGCTTCCAAGAGTTGAAAAGCGGTTGACTACAGCCCAGTCTTGACATTGCGGATATACATAAGGAGCTTCAAGTGTATTGTGATGCCTCTACTTTGGGACTTGGATGTGTTCTTATGCGGGACGGAAAAAGTTGTTTCGTATGCCTCACGACAAGCTGAAGCCTCATGAGTTGAACTATACCACGCATGATTTGGAGTTAGCGGCTGTAGTACATGCGTTGATGACTGGAGACATTATCTCATAGGAAACCGTTGTGATGTGTACACGGATCATAAGAGTTTGAAGTACATTTTCACACAGAAGGAGTTGAACCTCAGACAGAGGAGATGGCTGGAACTTATAAAGGATTACGACATGAAGCAACACTATCATCCAGGAAAGGCCAACGTCGTAGCAGATGCTTTGAGTCGGAAGAGTTATGCCAATATCCTTGAAAGTAGAGGTCTACCAAAGGAGTTAGCGAGAGGATATTATGGAACTTGGTTGGAGATTGTTCCAAGAGGTTTTCTTGCAACAATGGAGGTTGATCGACCTTGTTAGACAAGATTCGAGGCGCTCGGAAGGAGGATAAAGATTGCTGAGATAAAAGAAAAGATGGGCAAAGGAAAAGCCAAAGGTTTTCGCGAGGATGAACCACGATACCTTGTGGTTTGAGGACGGATTTATGTGCCCAACAATTCGGAGATCGGGAAGATAATACTTCAAGAGGCCCATGACTCACCATACTCGATTCACCCGGAAACACCAAGATGTATTTGGACTTGAAGGAGCGTTTACGGTGGTGGTATGAAGAAGGATATTGCGAGTATGTAGCCGTTTGCGATGTATGTCGGAGAGTGAAGGCGAGCATCAAAAGCCAGCGGGACTGTTGCAGCCTATGCCAATACCGAATGGAAGTGGGACAAACTTGGCATGGATTTTATCTTTGGATTACCAGAACCAAAGCAGGATATGATTCAATATGGGTAGTTGTGGATCGTTTGACCAAAGTAGCTCACTTCATCCCGGTGAAAACAACTTATACAAGTGCCAAGTTGGCCAGATATATATGACCAGGATCGTATGTTTGCGGAGTTCGAGGAGCATCATATCGGATAGAGGAACACAGTTTACTTCAAAGTTTTGGCATCAACTACACTAGACTTTGGGTACAGTTGGAATTGATGCCGCATTCCACCTGAGACGGATGGACAGACGAGAGAGAGTTAACAAGATCACGGAGGATATGTTAAGAGCACATGTCGCTAGATTATGGATCTAGTTGGGATGACAATTTGCCGTCGCAGAATTCTCATATAACAACAGCTACGAGCCGGTTTGAAGATGGCACCGTTCGAAGCTACTGTATGGGCGAGATGTAGAACACCCTTGATGTGGGATGAGGTCGGAGACCGTCGGTTATTTGGACCGATTTGATCAAAGACTTCGGAGGAGAAGGTTAAACTGATCGAGAGGCAGACTAAAGATTGCTCGGTCTAGCGGAAGAGTTAGCTTGATTCAAAGCATAAGGTAGTAACCTATGAAATTGGAGCGAGCCTATCTGCGAGTATCACCCTAAGGGGTGAAAGCGTTTTGGAGTAAAGGAAAGTTAGCCCCAAGATTTGTAGGACCGTATCGTGTTTTGGAGCGAATGGGAGAAGTTGCCTAGAAGCTGGAGTTACCGAAGGACTGTCGGGAGTTCACGATGTGTTTCACGTATCTGGCGAAGAAGTGCCACCTTTGAGATGGCCGACATACCGTTAAAGGATCTGATGCCCCTAGGCGATCTGTTGGATAGTAATTTGACTTATGAGGAGAAGCAAGTAAAGATTTTGGATTTCGATGGCGAGTCACTCGTAGCAAAGTTATCAAGTTTTGTAAAGTTCGATTGGAGCCACCATACAGGAGGAAGCCACAGGGAGCAAGAAGATGATATTCACAAGGACCATCGCACCTATTTTCTAGCCAACCCGAATCTAGAGTGAGATTCATCTTAAAGGGTAGGTTTGTAACATCCCAATTTTCAATTTGGCATGTATACAGTCATCCATGCATATCATATTTTATTGCATTCTCATTTGCTATCCTCGAAATCCTAAGCAACTCAAGGACCCTCGGAGAAGTTGGGGATTTTCGATTTTCATATTTGAATTTTATCAAATAATGAAAGGCGAGGATTTTGGGTTTTAGTATTTTTCTCTCGGAAAATATTTCATGTTTAAAAATAAGCGAGAGGAGATAATATGACTTCTCCAAAATAATTGAAATCTGGGAGGAAAATGTTAAAATCATTATTTGGATTTTATTTTATTTATTTGAAATTTTATTTGCCTAGATAAAAATTTGCATATGTTTTAAAATTGCATTTTAGGGGCCAAGAAAAGTTCATCTTGTTCTAAATATTTTATTTAGGCAAGAAAACTTGTTTTGGCATTTTAGATTTTATTTATTTTTCTAGGATTTTTTAATTTTTGGTGAATGTTTTAAAAAAAAATGGCGCTAGGCTAGGATACCCAGCCCGGTGAGCAGGCCGGCCCAGCCCACGCCCTTGCGCCTTGGCCATGGGACACAGGTCAAGGCGGACTCCTCCCGCCTTGCCCCCTCCTCCAAGCCACCTCTCCCCCTCTTTATATCGCCCCCTCCTCCTTAGCCACCACCACCGCCGCCCTGTGCTTGGACCGGGCCAGGCAGAGCCGCCACCGCCGCCGCCGCCGCCCTTGGCCGCGCCGCCGCCTCCAGCGCCGTCGCCCCTTTCGAGCCGCCGCCCCTAGCGCCCTCGCCACCCCTCGCCGGACCCGCCGGAGCAGCCGCCTGCCCGCCAGACGACCTCGCGGAGGTAGCCCTCGTCGCGGTTTTTAAAAATAACCCTTGGTTTTTTGAAAACCCTAGCCCCTTTTATATTAGATCGGTTTTATTTCCGGTTTATTTATTTTAAAGCGTTCACCCGTTCGTTCGTTTTCTGAACCGTTCATCATTTAGTTTCCGCTAATGAGCGTTCGTTCGTTTAGCGTTCGTCGTTTTCTTTTATCGGTTTTATTCGCGATTATTCGATCGCGATTTTTGAACCGATGTTCAAATTAGTATAACTTTTAGCTCGTTTATCGAATCGAGGCGATTCAAGCGCTTGGAGTTTCATCTCGAAACCCTCTTTCCGAATAGCCAACTTAAATCAGATTTTGCCTTTGTAAAATTTGACTCTAGTTCAGATTAGTAAGCGGATCTTGTTTCTCTCGCCGTTTGAGTTTCCTTGTTTACGTTTGGTTTGATTCTTTTTGCAAACGGAGTTCTTAAGTTGAACTCTCGGTCAACCTCTTTTAGTTGAAGTTTTGTTTGTGCATCTTTGTTTGTTGCTTATGTATGTATTGTTTGCTGCGATAGAATTCCCGGTCTGAGCGTGTTACTCTGAGTCTCTAGGATTCACGGATCGTCGACAAGGCAAGTAACACTTGATCATACCTTTTCATACCCAGTTTTTGTGCATTAGCTCAATCCTCAAACATTGCATGATTAGGATGTCATTAATTTGTGGGTTGGGAAGTAGATGATGAGGTAGGAACCTATTGCCTGTTACTATCAAACCCTTGGGAGTTACTTCTCGTGTTGCTTATATTGCTATGCTATGCTCGTGAGCGTGGTTTGGGTTTGAGAGATATTCCGACAGATGTGAGATTGTTAATTAATGGTTTACTTTAAGGTGGCAACTTAAATACACATCTGGGTGGATTGAGGCACACAGGGAACCAGTGTTATCATTTTATTTTGGAAATCCCGGGGTATCGTGTGATCTTCCTAAGGACCGCCACCAGGCTCAAAGGGCGAGACTATTCATGCTAGAAACTTCCGTTTGCAGCCACAAGCTATTATGGGCTCTAGCATAGTTGAGTAAGTTCGTGAAGCTCTCGAAGAGGTAGATCAGCGGGTAGTGGGTTTTATAGGTTTGGTATGATCTATCCGGAGTAGAGAGTTAATGTTTACGAAAGGCGTGTCTCGGTCATCCGTTTCTCAAACACCATGTAGTCACGAGAAACCAGCGGAGGCGATCGAGTCTTGTGGGGAAAAGTCATAAACCTCTGCTGAGTGTACAATCTAATCATGGTTAGCCGTGTCCCGGTTATGGACAATTACGAGTATCTAGTACTTGAGTATTCACATGTATCTCATCACTCTAAATTAATATTGCTGGGTTGTTAATCACTTTAATTGGGATTGAGTTGGGGTTATACCTTCTCAATGATGTTTCAACCACCATGATAGTTAAAATAAAATTTATTCCTTTGATATAGGGAAAAATTGGCTTTTTGCAAAGCTGTAACCATAGAGCTTTCCACCAGCCATATATGCATGTAGTATAGCTTATTCTTTCATTACTCTCTATGTGTTACATTGCGGCATATTCCATGTCTGACCCGTTCTCGGGCTGCAACATATTATGTTGCGAGACTTTTGAACGAGGAGTAAGTTGGTAGGTCTTTGCCGTGCAGCTCAGTTATGCCGTTGGAGTTGATGGACTCACTTTATCTTCCAAGCCTTCATTTGTTATCGCATTAGATGGCCTTAAGCCATATTATTGTAATAAGTTCTCTTTTGAGACATTCGATGTAATAAGTGTGTGATTGCTACTCTGTTATAAATCCTTGATCTTGTGTGTATCGGCATTACCGATCCGGGGATGACACGGAAGCACGAGACTTGACCATACGAGGTCGAATTCGCTACATCAAGTGTTCGACTGCGTTCAGACTCAATGGCGTCCCTCGAATTCTTGATCTAGTAGAGGGTCGATGGAGTTTCGTCAACACGACAGCGTTAACGTCGGTGTTGATGATGTGATCAGTGAGGGCTTCCACTACAAAAAATACACATCCGTGACATTTTGGGCGAATGAATTTTTTACATCATACATATGACACTTCTATAGCGATAATTGTGACAAAACCGGTATCATCATAGATGTGGTGGGATCCTACTTCTATGACAAAAATGGGCTTTTTCGTCTGGGCGGGCGGAGAGCGCGGCTGCATGACATTCTTTGGGCCGTCCATGGCGGAAAAACCATGGTAGAAGCGAGGCGAGAAAATTTGGGAGTTCCGGATTACGGTGGGCGATCGGGGCGGCGATCGTATTTCTCGTGCGTCTGGCGTGTGTGCGAGCATTAGCTCTAGCGAACCCAGCGGCGTTGGGATCTAGCGAACCCGGCGATTGCCTGCGAGCTCGCGTTCTTGAACCGGCGATCGATCGATGGCTGATGCTTGGAGCAATTGGCGATTCGCCGCTACTACGCTAGCGAAGCCGATCGATCTGCCTGCAGGATGAGCAGTGAGTGTTGCGGGGGGTTGGATGAGCGATGGCGATGGCGTTGCCTCTGGATGAACGAGGACCCGTGGTGTGGAGGCTGGATGAGCGATGAAGCGGTGGAGGGTGCCCGTGGAGGGTGGTTGAGCGATGGCCGGTGGAGTAAGCGCAAGGTGGAGCTGGATGAGCGGGGGCCGTGGAGGCTGGAGGAGGTCGACGGTGGAGATGAACATTATCTCGTGGAGTCCGTTTTGCGATGCATACACCCTCGGTGAACATGACCCTGTTTTGACCGTGGCGCTCCAACACAAGTCTGTTTCGTCCGTTTTGCGATGCATACACCCTCCCAATCAACAAGACCCCGTTTCGACCGTAGGAGGTCCGTTTCCTCCGTTTTGCGATGCGCCACCTCCTCCGATCAACGGGACCCCGTTTGACCGTCTGGTCCGTTTCCTCCGTTTGCGATCGCCGGACCCTCCCGATCAACGGGGCCCCGTTTCAAATGTGGCGGTCGAACACAAGGCCGTTTCGTCCGATTACGTATTACGCCGAGGCCTCGTTCCATCGCTGTTCCGTCCAAGCCCTCCCGATGAACACGGCGACACATTCCGTTCCGACCCAGCGGTTGGCTCCCCATGAACATGAAGATGGCGTTGTTTCTCCGTTCCGACCCAGCCCATGCACTAACCCTGGTGCGTGCGTGTCGCGGCGAGTAGGCGTTGAGACCCTGCCCGTATGTATGCGTGGACATATTTTCTTTCTTGCACCACGGCTCTTTATGCGTGCGTGTACATGCTACGTGCGGCGCCTCTACTACGACTGCGTATGCGCCTCTACTACGACGCGTGCGGCGCCTCTACATCGACGGTATATATATGCGTTGCGTTCGCGACCGGAATGACAGCGCTTCGTATGCGCCGACCAGGTGGGTCGACTATCGGGCACTTCCTTGCGTCGCGAAGATGTAGCTAGTGGGTCCCGCCGATCGGCGAATCGTTTTTGCGGACGGACTTCCTTGCGTGCGAAGATGTATTTGGTGGGTCCCGGCCGGTCGGCCGAATCGTTTTTCGGACGCACTTCCTTGCGTGCGAAGATGTAACTAGTGGGTCAGCGGTCGAAGCGAATCGTTCTTTTTGCGGGGCGCACTTCCTTGCGTGCGAAGATGTAGCTGGTGGGTCCCGGCGATCGAAGCGAATCATTTTTTTGCCGGACACACTTCCTTGCGTGCGAAGATGTAGGCTGGTGGGTCCCGGCGATCGAGAAACATTTTTCATGAAATCTGATGGCCCGTCCGATGGGTCCTAGCTGTCGGTGGAGGAATCATTATTTTCCAGCGTAATAAGGAGGCACTTCCTTGCTGCGGCCGTGGACCGGTATCGACCTCTCCACGTCTGATCCACGTCCAGATGGAAATCGTTCCTTGACCACGTTGACCAGGCGGCAGAAACACCCGGCGGTGGGCGGACGGCGAGAGCCTAGGAAGGGGATGGCGCGGGCCGGGGAAAACAGCGGCGTGGAAGTCAGCGTGGAGAGAATCGAGGTTCACTGGTTTGGGCTGCGGTGTGAGGCTGCCGTCCCATGAACTGGCGATGGTGGGAATAGTAGAGGCGGTGAGGCCCCAGCGGCTGCCTAACCGTCCACAGGAGGCGAGGAGCATCTGACAAAGCTGGCGCTGATTTGTGCGGTGGAGCAAGAAGACGAGAGGTTGAAGAAGCACTCTGACCGTTGGATGGACATCGTCACGGTCCTTTGGAGCTAGAATCGTTCATATTGACTAAGTTGACAAAGCCCTCCGTCCCGTCAACAGATTTGGCCCTAAGTCATCCTCCACTATGGTGGGTCCCAGCTAGCGAGGGTATTCATTTTTTGTGCGTAATAAGGAGGCACTTCCTTGCGTGCGAAGATATAGCTGGTGGGTCCGACATGTCGTGAGGGAACTTTTTAGCGAAATAGAGGCCCTTCGGTGGGTCCCAAGCTGTCGGTGGAGGAATCATTATTTTGCGCGTAATAAGGAGGCATTTCCTTGTGTGCGCCGTGCACCAGTATCGGCCCCTTCACGTCTGATCCACGACCGATGGATGTCGTTCGTTGACCACGTTGACCAGGCAGCGCCGAAGAACCATGGCGGTTGGCGGCGAGGCTGGAAAAAACGACGGGCGGGGAAGACTTCGGTAATGGTTGCCCATGCGGTCTGAATCTGAGGTTCTTGGTCGGCTCTTGTCGCCGGAAAATAACGAGAGGTGTGAGTGAGTAGAGGAATGGCTGGCGACAATGAAGTAGGGTGGGGCGGTGCGGCACTGTGCGGCAGCACAACCGACCACAGGCGGGGCGAGCAGTCCACGGAGCTGGTTTGGTAATTTGGAGCAAGAAGATCGGATATTGAAGAAGCGACACGGCCGTTGGATGTTAATCCAGCAGTCCTTTGCTACTAGAATCGTTAATGGACTAAGTTGACAAAGCCAAAGTACCGTCAACCTAGTAGACCCACAAGTCAGCCTCCAAATCTATCCCAAACAGCATACTGACCCGAAATTTCTAGCGATTCAAATTAATTTTAAATCTAAATATACCTTAATTTAAATTCAATGAAATTTTACCCGCACAAAAACAATGAAATTTAAAATATCAAAATCTGAAATAAAACATTATTTTGGAACTAATTGCTGTTTCTTTGTATCTTTTAATTTTACAGCCCATTTATTATTACTTATAGCCCATTTCTTATTACTTATAGCCCATTTTACGGGCAAAATGCATCCCTCCTCGTCTTAAAAGATTTCCGGCCCAGCGAGCGTGAAAACAAGTAGGCCTATGTTGGTTATTACGCAAAAAACAAAATAGCTGGCCAGCCATTTTCGATGAGGAAAAAAAACAAATTGGGCTAGCCATGTGCTAAACATATGAAATAAAGCACAGGCTAGGCAGGCCACAGGTCCCGCACAACCCGATTGATACCCTTCTCCGTCGAAAAAACAAAATTACTGCTTGGCTAGCTTTGGGTCCCTCTGTCATCCGCACCATTCTGATCATCTCCTTATTCCTCTCGGTTGTTGACCATGTTGAAAACAACTTGGAGGCAGCCTGGTGGCGAACCAAGGCGGAGGGCGGTGGTGAGGCCTCGAGCAGGAGCGAGCGAGGAGGCGGGAAGATCACAACCAGCCGTGGGAGGCGAGGGAGGCGGCGGTCCCTTGGCGCTGGTTTGGCTTTGGCGGCTCGAGGAAGAAGAGGCGAAGAAAGCGTGACAGGCGTTGAATGTCAATCCAGCAGTCAAGGTTGGCACAATCGTTTGTTGACTAAGCGGACACCAAGTAGCATACTTTTTATATAGGAAGAAAAGCTGCGAGGAAAATCGTTCGTTTGCCGTCCTCCTCACAGGAGCGTTAGCCACATAAGTGACTAGCACCCTTGGTTTTCAACGAGAGGTCTTTGGTTGAGTCGAGGAACTCTCAATTTTGTCCTCCTTCCTTCCTCGCCAAAAGGAAAGAAAATCAAAGACTTGGGAAGGCATCTGAGAACAAGCTAGTGTACGATAAAGAGATGTTGCGAGTTTTAGAAAAAAGAGGCGTGCTCTTGTAGCTGGTTCGAATCAAACCTAGACTATGAATATATAAGGTGCTATGCTACTCTGCAAGTAATAGGCTGACATATCCAACGTTCGCTTCTCCTCTTCTCTACTTACTCGCCTAGCATCGGAAGCTCGGCCGTAGCAACCATGTCCATTGGCTGCTCGTCCACCGCTCTTGACGAGCAGACCAGGATATCGCCAAATCGCCACCCGTACCATCGCTGTGGGTCTCATCACACCAGCGCCCGACTTGCGCACCGCAACCGATTGCTCATCGCAACCAGCTGCCGTTGGTGTGGTGCCACTCTGCAAATCACCTTGAGAGTCATCCGTCGCGTCTCAAGCACAATCCTCAACCTGGCGAGTCTTCTACAAATGCTCGAATCATGGGGTAATAATATGTTTAAGTGTTGTTCTGCTGCTTTCGGTTGCTTATTTTTTAATAGTTTGGTTGATGATCTTCCAATTTGATTAATGCGAGAAAAGGAAGATTCGTGTGATTGTATTTACGGGAAGTTCTTGATGTGGGGAATGCAACTTCTGCTGATTATTTAGTTAGCGAGGAATCCCAATACCAGCAGGTTGGGGTGTTTGACAAATGGCTGAAGGAGCACGCGAAGAGGAAGACGGGCGAAGGTTAAAGATGCAGTTCCTCTGATCATGGCCGCAACATTTCTTTGAGCGGCCTTGCGACAATGAGGAAATGAAAAGAGCTTGTGAAGATAATGGGCAAAATCGATGTGCTCTGTAGGATGATTGTCTCTTTATTTGCGGTGTATGAAGCACTTTTCGTGATGTATTAATTGGCTCGACATGAGCACTTTGCTGAAACTAGTAATGAATGAAACATGTGTAGCGATGCAGGCGTAGTGTTGTGAACATCTAATGATTTCTATTAGCGGAAATCGGGGGTATCCTTTGCTCATAAATAAATAAATAGCGAGAGGCCTGTCGGGTCGGCTTTGTTCTCATTCGAAGGCGTCGTGAAAATTGCAGTCAACAGCAAACTATGTCATCAAATTCAAGTTTCACAACCAAATATGAGTACAACTAAACAACAATGTCATCATGTTTTAGTTGTCATACAATCACCAAACACAAATCAGCATACATAACAAGTGATGTTCTCACTACTAAACAACATGTTCATCAGGTTTCAGTTGTCATAGCAAACACAAATTCACATAGTAGATAAAAAACGTCTTCGGCGAGCCGTCGACAAAAGCAATGTAATCATCATCCGCAGCAGCAGCGTCACCATCTTCGCCATGTGTATCAGTCTGAATCGTAATTCCCCACGGTGCCATCTTCTTCTTCGTCCTCAACGTCCTCGAATGTTGGCTTCTTCTTGATCAACTCTTGTATGTCCACAGCACGGCATGCAATCTTTTCGCCGGCGTCATTGACGTGATGGTTCTCAAAGAGGAACATCTGTGTTATCTTGTACATCAGGAGCAGTGTAAGCATCATCTTGTTGTGCAACTTCATTGAACGAATTCCTCTGCTCAAACCTTTGCAATACTCTCCAGTCATCGCTACGTGCAAATGTGTCTTCAAGAAAAATATCTATGTTGCTTGTTTTGCCAAAAAACTCGTTGATTGCGATGCGCCGCCTTGACATTGATGGATTTGAAATAATCATCAGCTCTGGGTTTTGCGATCACGGAAAACAGGTTATACCAATGACGACTGTGAGAACCACACCGATGATCCTCGGCTGGAGATATCTGCCGGTGAACAATGTCTATTATGTTAGCATACATTTCAGTTGCCTCTTTGTCATATATGTCCGTGCTCATGATGGCCTTGTTTTGTGTCTTCTGCCTTCGTCTCGTGCAAAGGGTGTTGTAGCGCATCTCCAACAACATAAGATTCATAATGTCTTACCGAGTATCGAGGACCCATTAGTAGTGAGTAAAGGGCATCATCAACTCCTGCCCATCCTCCGCATCTTCTTAACCTATGGTTAGAAAATAGACAAGCTGATCATCTAATGTAATCAATATATTAAAAAAACTCATAGTGCACTTCAAAAGCTTACATGGTTCTTGAACCATTTCGCAAATCCGCCATAACCAGTTTGTCAATGTTTCTTGGATTTTGCGGTAGTAACTCCTCTTTGTAGATGCTGCACAACATAGTGATCGCGTCAAACATCTAAATATATAAGAATGTGCTGCAAGTTTAGTAGATTACGATGTATAAGCTGCAGTACTGCACCTTCTTGATATAAGGTAGTATCTCAGGACAGTTATTCAACACATACCAAACCATTTTGTCCAAATCTTTAGGTTTGTCCTCTTGTCGACTCTTCCACCTTTCGAGCAGAATAATCGAAAACATTGAGCCAGGATTGTCTTCACCCACCTCTTTCCTAAGCTGATCAATTGTTTCAATCTATTTTGAGCAGAATGTCAGCGCTTACAGCAGCAATGTAGGCCTCTGCAATGGAGCCCTCGGGTCTAGCTCTGTTCCTAACATAGCCCTTTAAAGTGCCTAGCCGCCTTTCAATAGGGTACATCCAGCCATCTTGTCTTGGACCTCTAAGTAGTGCCTCATCGGTAGATGAACAACCAAATGCACCATCACATCAAAGAAGGCTGGAGGATATATTTTCTCAAGGTGCATAGGATAGTTGGTATCTTGTCTCTAAGGCATGCGAATGCATCTATCGATATTTCTCTGCGAGTTCACGAAGAATTGTCCCAACTCTGCAAGCTGTTCTTTATAAGTCAGGCGGCCCAATCCTCTAAGGATAACAGGTAAAACCCTTTGAAGTAGGGCGTGGCAGTCATGAGTTTTCAACCCTTGTACCTTGTTTCCATCTGCCTGACTCTCCTTTCGGGGTTGGAAGCAAATCCATGTAGGAATCTCACGTGTGAGGACCTCGCATGAATTCTTTTCTTTTACCTTGTCCAAGACATACTGGCTGGTGCCATATCCGTGGTTTACCTTCATCTTGCACACTGCAAATCCTTTACGATACCAGGTGTGTCAAATCAATCCTAGATTTTACGGTATCTTTCATCTTGCCTTCAATATTAAAAGTGTGCCGATAATCTTGTCACATATATTTTTCTCGATGTGCATCGCATCAAGATTATGCCATGATCCAAATCTTTCCAATACTCCAAGTCCCACAAAGTGGACCTGCGGGTAAACAATAATTTCTCTTACCTACCTTACGCTTCCTTTTCCGCTACCATTACCAAGATGGTTTCTGGTGTAATATGCTGACCTTCTCTAATTCCACTTGCAACTTATCGCGGTGAGCCTCTTTGGCGCATCCTGTTTTCATGCTTTGCATTGAACACATGTCTTGGTATTTTCTTGGATGCGGCTTGTCCTTGGCAAGGAAAGGGCGGTGTCAATATACAGATCTTGCTAAGTATTGCGTATGACAGCAGTTCTGTCACGGCGAACACATGCATTGTAACCATGTGTCGTTAAGCATACGACATAGTGCCCAAAGCCGGATAATCATGGATGCACCAAATTATAACATGAGAAAGAAATCATTTGGTGGGCTGCTATATAGGTCTCGGTGAGAACACCCTTCATAGCTGTTGAAGTTCCTCCACAAGAGGCTCCATGAACAAATCAAAATCCTTTCTAGGACTTTTTGGACCTGGGATGAGCAAGGCCATCATGTAGTTTGATTATTTGGTGCAAACATTTGGAGGCATGTTGTAAGGGATAACAAGCAATGGCCACATGCTATATGTGCCGCTCTGGTGGCAAAATGGGTTAAATCCATCTGAAGCTAAGCCAAGTCTAATGTTTCTCGGGTCAGCAGCAAACTCTTTGTGCTTATCATTGAAGCTTTTCCACTCACTACCATGAGATGGATGGCTCATTACATTCTGATCTCTGTACTCCTGGTTCCTAGAATGCCACAGTACATCCTCTCTTGTTTCAGCATCATGAAACAACCTATGCAATCTTGGTGTAATTGGAAAATGTCTCAAAATATTATGAGGAATCCTCTTCACAGCATCGCCATCTTTCCATCTTGATGATTTGTATTTCGGGCATTCACTTAAGTTGGCATAATCCTTCCGGAATAGAACACAATTATTCTTACAAACATGGATCATATCATATCCAATTCCAACTGTATGAAGGAAATTCTTCATTTCTTTGTAGGTGTGTGGTAGCTCGGGGCGCATGTGGGAAAGATTTGCGAAAGCAGCCAACATCGCATCGAATGATTTGTTGGTCATCGCTCAGATGTCTTCACGAAGAAAGGTGACCATAGCTGAGAATCTTGATAGCTTATTTCCTAGGGTGTGACAACGTTGCATTGTTCCAACATGCGGGCCCACCGTTTTCTTCTGCAGGTGAAAGTTCACGGAATGCACGAGCATTTCGTAGCATTATTTCAATGTTGGTCAAACTCATTGGCTCCGCCACCACCACCACCTCCTCCTCTACCACGAGGATCGGCGAGATCAAGATCGTGATCGATGCTTCCACATAGTCAATAACATTGATGTTCACAGCTTCACCATGATGAACCCACCTAGTATATGTGACCGACATCCCATACAAGTGTAGATGATTTTGCACGATTTATTGGGGTCTTGTAACTGAATTCATACAAACTGCTACAGGCGAGAGCACATCTGATTTGGGACCATCGTACTCAGCTCGATAAAGTTCATGAAGTTTTCAACCCCTCGACATATGCAGCGGAGAATCTTGAGCAGAAGTTATCAAGTCCGTCCATCATTAGACATACAAATTAGTTCTTCTACTAGATATTACAGGAAAAACATATATGCTTTTTATGAAGTCCATAAAAAAATACCTAGGTCTAAAGCTATGGCAAGATATTTGGAATGAGCAGATCTAAGTAACAAAATATATGTAAAGCTAATTCAGCAAACAAATTTGAGTGCTAAATTATGGCAGGCTGTTTTGCGATCAATGAGGCCGAGCACATAGCCATCAAACTATCGAAGGCCATCGCAACAACAAAGATCGAGTATAAAGCGGTGTAGAGCTATTTCACCTAACAGATTGGCTACTAGACCATGGAATCTCGTCACAATAAATATATGGCAGGATATTTTAGCAACTAATCGGCCTTGGCATGCCATCTCAGCTAAGCGATTGAGTGCGAGAACAGGGCAAGGAAGCTTCTTAAGCATAACATATTGACGATAAACTACTTGACAAGCAGTGAGATTAACAGCGTCTATCGGCTAACATTCAGCGCTACACCGACATGAGCGGGGCCTCGGTCTAGAATCGCATACCATGGGAGAAAGCTGACCGCGTCGTCTCCACCTGAGCGTCGCCCGGTAATGGTGGTCTTGTTTCCGCCGTCTTCCTCCACAAACGTGGCAGGAGGTGGCGGTAGCGGCTGAAGGCGGCATTCTCTGAGGCGTCTTGTGGGAGCGAGAGGGCGGACCGATGTGGTGCGGTCTGCGGCCGCGTCGTGCGGAAGCGACCGTGTGAGGAGTGCGGTGCGACCGCGGCGATGCGTGCGCAAGTGTACCTCCTTCTCATTTTGAAAACTTTAGGCAAGCTTGGCAAAAATGTGTGGCGAAGTTTGGCAATGCAAGGCCTAGACCCAAACAGGATAAGTACCTACGTACTAGGAGTACTAGTGTTAAAAAATAAAGGCGGGGTTTTCCTTTGCGGGATTTAATCGATACAAATCCTCGTTTCATGTGTCAATTAATGCATATTTTTTTCTCCAAAGACCAAAGAGCTAACCATCTCACTCCTCATCGCTTGATTAATGCAGCGCCATGCAAACCAACCTTCTCACTTCCGCATGCATGCAGGGGATATTAATGTCTTGGTTGCTAACCCCATCAATTTTGCCTCGATTAGTGTTAGTGGCCCTTTGCAAATTGTAATTTTGATATACTAGCCTTGTGTACAAAAAATGGAGGTAGTAACTATATTTGACTTCCTTCCCCATTGCGGTGGCGTCGGCGATATCTTTTTTGTGGTTTGGCGAAGTGCATTGACGAAGAACACCATTGAGGAGACCACGGTAAGTCGTTCATAAGTGCCGCTTTACAAGCAGAGACAACCGCCTTATTTGCATCTAGGAAGTCCTTTACTAGTACTACTAGGAGTACTAGTGCGGTGAGATGGTTTCTCGAAGAAGGCGATGGAGAAGCGGGTCGTGAAGAGTGAAATGATGGTTGCTTCATCTGTGCTTTTGTGATTTGGCGCCTCTTTGCTTTGTGATTTGTGATAGAAGGGACGGGGAGTAGACTACATGCTCTATACTGTACTACATGCATCCAAGCATGGGAGAAAGAGGAGAGGCGTTGCATTTTTTATTCCTTCAATCAATCGAGGAGCTTCGGTTCCATCTTTTTGGCTTTAGCAACACCGTCCACAATGGTTCCCATGATGCCAAAAGCTATTTTCACATTTGGCTACACATTGTGTGATGTGGCCCACGGATGCATGAAGCAAGAGAAGTTTATGGAAGGCTGAATGATGAGATGAGTATGCAGCTAATGGTGGCAACTTTCAACAACTACCGAGTTGGTAGATAAGGCCTAATGATTGAAGGAGCGAAGAAAATTGAGAGTTGTAAGAGGAAGTATGGACAAGGGAAGTATAACTCGGAGCTCACGAAGCCTAAACAACGAACTGGGAGGACTAGTTCATAACCATGGAGGACATAACCATCTTTGGAGGAGGATGCATAATAGATGCGAAGAATGGGAATGGAAATGCAGCCAACAATAATCAAAATCGCTCAAACCAGCTACACCCAAGAGACTTGAGCCAAGTTATTTGCTTTAAGTGCGGGAAGGCGGTAGCTATCCAACGACTGCTACGAAGGAAAGAATGGAAATAGAACCTGGAAGAAGCCCAATCCATTCAACAAAGGACAAGTGAACCACGTTAGCGTGGAGGAGTTGAAGAAGCGGCGGACCAGCGGTAATAGGTGGATTTTGGTTGGTCATTTACCGCTATTGTTCTTTTTAGATCTTTGGTGCATCGCATTCATACATATCAAGGGATTTGTGGATAAGTTTAAGTTACCAACCAGGACCCTTGGGACCCTCTTTTAGTGAGCTGCTTTGGAAGCGAGTACATAGCTAGCAAGTGGTGCACCCAGATACCCTAATCATTGCTGCATGTTTTAAATGCGACCTAATTATCTTGGAGTACATGAGATTGGATGTGATATTAGGTATGGATTGGATGTCAAAGTTTGGAGAAGTATTGTTGTGCTAGCAAGTCAATTTATCTTACCGGAGAAAAAGGATTAAGTATGTATCTAGGCATGTGCCTAGGAGAACCAAGTGAATACCCTCACGGGGTTGTACAGAGGAAGTACGTAGTGAAGGATTATCCAGATGTTTTTCGGAAGAGTTACCGGGCATGCCACGGATCAAGACGCCGAGTTTACGATAGAACTAATGCAGTGCGGGCCAATATCAAAGAGACCCTATCGGATGCGCAAATGATGCGGAGAATTAAAGTAGATGAAGGAGCTATTGGAGAAAGGTTACATTAGTGAAGTTTCATCACCTTGAGGCCCAGTACTTTTGGTGGAAGAAGGATAAATCCCTAAGGATGGTTGTTGATTACCGAGCTACTGAATGAAGTAGCGATAAAATTGATATCCCTTACCGATGATTAATGATGTTTGATGGTTGCAAGCTAAGGTGTTTTTCTAAGATTGATCTCATTCGAGGATACCAAGTTCAAATGGACGAGAGGATTGTGAGACAAGCTTCCAAGAGTTGAAAAGCGGTTGTTCTGCCCATCTTGACATTGCCGGAATATACATAGGAGCTTCAAAAT
Organism: Aegilops longissima; assembly: GCA_021605205.1. NCBI lineage: Eukaryota > Viridiplantae > Streptophyta > Magnoliopsida > Poales > Poaceae > Aegilops > Aegilops longissima. The sequence continues at coordinate 165,198,024 of CM038682.1, forward strand.
TGTTGTGATGCCTCTACTTTGGGGACGGATGTGTTCTTATGCGGAGACGGAAAAAGTTGTTTTAGTGCCTCCGACAAACTGAAGCCTCATGGTTGAACTATACCATGCATGATTTGGAGTTAGCAGCTGGTACATGCGTTGATGACACCAGAGACATTATCTCATGGAAACCGTTGTGATGTGTACACGGATCATAAGAGTTTAGTACATTTTCACCTGAAGGAGTTGAACCTCAGACGGAGGAGATGGCTGGAACTTATAAAGGATTACGACGGCAAGCAACACTCATCCGGGGAATAGCGTGGCGAGATGCTTTGAGTCGGAAGAGTTATGCCAATATCCTTGAAAGTGAGAGTCTACAAAGGAGTTAGCGAGAGGATATTATGGAACTTCGGTTGGAGATTGTTCCAAGAGGTTTCTTGCAACAATGGAGGTTCGATCGACCTTGTTAGACAAGATTGAAGCTCGGAAGGAGGATAAAGATTGCTGAGATAAAAGAAAAGATGGGCAAAGGAAAAGCCAAGGTTTTCGCGAGGATGAGCCACGATACCTTGTGGTTTGAGGACGGTTATGTGCCCAACAACTCGGAGATCGGGAAGATAATACTTCAAGGCCCATGACTCACCATACTCGATTCACCGGAAACACCAAGATGTATTTGGACCTAAAGGAGCGTTTACGGTGGTGGTATGAAGAAGGATATTCAGAGTATGTGGCCGTTTGCGATGTATGTCGAGTGGGCGAGCATCAAAAGCGGCAGCGAATTTGCAGCCTATGCCAATACCGAATGGAAGTGGGACAAACTTGGCATGGATTTTATCCTTTGGATTACGAGAACCAAATCAGGATATGATTCAATATGGGTAGTTGTGGATCGTTTGACCAAAGTAGCTCACTTCATCCCGGTGAAAACAACTTATACAAGTGCCAAGTTGGCCAAGATATATATGACCAGGATCGATTATGTTTGCACGGAGTTCGAGGAGCATCATATCGGATAGAGAACACAGTTTACTTCAAAGTTTTGGCATCAACTACACTGACTTTGGGTGCAGTTGGAATTGATGCCGCATTCCACCTGAGACGGATGGACAGACGGAAAGTTAACAAGATCTGGAGGATATGTTGAAACTGTCGCTAGATTATGGATCTAGTTGGGATGACAATTTGCCGTCTGTAGAATTCTCATATAACAACCTACCGAGCCGGTTTGAAGGTGGCACCGTTCGAGCTACGTATGGGCGCGATGTAGAACACCCTTGATGTGGGATGAGGTCGGAGACCGTCGGTTATTTGGACCCGATTTGATCAAAGACGAGAGGAGAAGGTTAAGCGATCAGAGCAGGACTAATTGCTCAGTCTGAGCAGAAAATGCTTGCAGATTAAGCATGAGGTAAGTATACCTGGAAATGGAGGAGCCTGTCTGCGAGTATCATCCCTAAGGGGTAAACGTTTTGGAGTAAAGGAAAGTTAGCCCCAAGATTTGTAGGACCGTGTCGTGTTTTGGAATGAATGGGAGATTGCCTAAGCTGGAGTTACAGAAGGATGTCGGGGAGTTCACGATGTGTTTCACGTATCTGTGAAGAAGTGCCATAGCGGATGGCCGACACTACGTTAAAGGATCTGATTGCCCCTAGGCGATAAGTTGGATAGTAATTTGACTTATGAGGAGAAGCAAGTAAAGATTTTGGATTTAGGTAAGGTCACTCGTAGCAAAGTTATCAAGTTTTGTAAAGTTCGGTGGAGCCACCATACCGAGGAGAATACACAGGAGCAAGAATGATATTCACAAGGACCATCCGCACCTATTTTCTAGCCAACCCGAATCTCGAGTGAGATTCATCTTAAAGGGAGGTTTGTAACATCCAAATTTTCAATTTGGCATGTATACCTGAGTCATCCATGCATATCATATTTTATTGCATTTCATTTGCTATCCTCGAAATCCTAAAGCAACTCAAGGACCCTCGGAGAAGTTGAGGATTTTCAGATTTTCATATTTGAATTTTATCAAATAATGAAGAGCGAGGATTTTGGGTTTTAGTATTTTCTCTCCGGAAAATATTTCATGTTTAAAATAAGCGAGAGGAGATAATATGACTTCTCAAAAATAACTGAAATCGGAGGAAAATGTTAAAATCATTATTTGGATTTTTATTTTATTTATTTGAAATTTTATTTGCCTAGATAAAATTTGCATATGTTTTAAAATTGCATTTTAGGGGCCAAGAAAGTTCATCTTGTTCTAAATATTTTATTTAGGCAAAAGAAAACTTGTTTGGCATTTTAGATTTTATTTATTTTCTAGGATTTTTAATTTTAGTGAATGTTTAAAAAAATTGGCATGGAAGCTAGACCAACCCAGCCAGTAAGCCGGCCAGCCTCCCCGCCTTGCCGCCTTGGGACACTGGTCAAAACGGACTCCCTCTCGCCGCCTTGCCCTCCTCAAGCCACCTCTCCCTCTTTATACTCGCCCCTCCTCACGCCACCACGCCGCCTTGCCCGGGCCAGAGCCGAGCAGGCCGCCACCGCGCCCGCCCTTGGCGCGCCGCCTCCAGCGCGTCGCCCAAGGCCGCGCCCTAGCCGCCTCGCCACCTCGCCGGACCAGCCCGGGCCGCCCGCCCGCGGGGCGACCCTGGGAGGTAGCCCTCGTCGCGGTTTTTTAAACCCTTGATTTTTTTGAAAAACCTAGCCCCTTTTATATTAGATCGGTTTTATTTCAGGTTTATTTATTTTAAGAGCGTTCACCCGTTAGATTCGTTTTCTGAACAGTTCATCATTTAGTTTCCGCTAACGAGCGTTAGTTAGTTTAACCGTTCGTCGTTTTCTTTTATCGGTTTATTCATGATTATTCGATCGCGATTTTGATCCGATGTTCAAATTAGTATAACTTTTAGCTGGTTTATCGAACAATTCAAAGCGCGGAGTTTCATCTAGAAACCCTCTTTCCGAATAGCCAACTTAAATCAGATTTTGCCTTTGTAAAATTTGACTCTAGTTCAGATTAGTAAGCGGATCTTGTTTCTCTACGCCGTTTGAGTTTCCTTGTTTCCGTTTGGTTTGATTCTTTTGCAGGCAGGAGTTCTTAAGTTGAACTCTCAGGTCAACCTCTTTTAGTGGAAGTTTTGTTGTGCATCGTTGTTTGTTGCTTATGTATGTATTGTTTGCTGCGATAGAATTCGGTCTGAGCGTGTTACTCTGAGTCTCTAGGATTCACGGTTCGTCGGCAAGGCAAGTAACACTTGATCATACCTTTTCATACCAGTTTTTTGTGCATTAGCTCAATCCTCAAACATTGCATGATTAGGATGTCATTAATTTGTGGGTTGGGAAGTAGATGATGAGGTAGGAACCTATTGCCTGTTACTATCAAACCCTTGGGAGTTACTTCTCGTGTTGCTTATATTGCTATGCTATGCTCGTAGGCGTGGTTTGGGTTTGAGAGATATTCCGACAGATGTGAGATTGTTAATTAATGGTTTACTTTAAGGTGGCAACAAATACACACAGGTGGATTGAGGCACACAGGAACCCGGTGTTGTCATTTTATTTTGGAAATCCAGGGTGTCCGTGTGATCTTCCTAAGGACCGCCACCGGGCTCAAAGGCCGGACTATTCATGCTAGAAACTTCGTTTGCAGCCAAAGCTATTATGGGCTCTAGCATAGTTAGTAAGATTACGTGAAGCTCTCGAAGGTAGATCAATGAGTGGGTTTATAGGTTTGGTATGATCTATCGGAGTAGAGGTTAATGTTTACGAAAAGCGTGTCTCGGTCATCCGTTTCTCAAACACCATGTAGTCACGAGAAACCAGCGGAAGCGTCCCGAGTCTTGTGGGGAAAAGTCATAAACCTCTGCAGTGTACAATATAATCATGGTTAGCGTGTCCCGGTTATGGACAATTCTGGTATCTAGTACTTGAGTATTCACATGTATCTCATCACTCTAAATTAATATTCTTTGGGTTGTTAATCACTTTAATTGGGATTGAGTTGGGGTTATACCTTCTCGATGTTTCAACCACCATGATAGTTAAATAAAATTTATTCCTTTGATATAGGAAAATTGGCTTTTTACAGCGTAACCATAGAGCTTTTCACCAGCCATATATGCATGTAGTATACGGTGTGCCCGAGAGCGAGTGCGTGCGACTCCTATCGGGATTTGTCGGCACATCGGGCGGCTTTGCTGGTCTTGTTTTACCATTTTCGAGATGTCTTGTAGTCCGGGATTCCGAGACTGATCGGGTCTTCCCGGTAGAAGGAATATCCTTCTTTGACCGTGAGAGCTTATAATGGGCTAAGTTGGGACACCCCTGCAGGGTATTATCTTTCGAAAGCCGTGCCCACGGTTATGAGGCAGATGGGAATTTGATAATGTCCGGTTGTAGAAAACCCGAAGTTGACCTTAATTAAAATACATCAACCGCGTGTGTAACCATGATGGTCTCTTCTCGGCGGAGTCCGGGAAGTGAACACGGTGTTGGAGTTATGTTTGACGTAAGTAGTTTCAGGATCACTTCTTGATCGCTACTACCTTCACGACCGTGCTTTGCCTCCTCTTCTCGCTCTCTTTTGCGTATGGTAGTCACCATATATGCTAGTCGCTTGCTGCAGCTCCACCTCACTACCCTGTCCTACCTTTAAGCTTAAATAGTCTTGATCTCGCGGGTGTGAGATTGCTGAGTCCCGTGACTCACAGATACTTCAAAACCAGTTTGCGGTGCCAATGAAACCGTGCGGTGGCGCATCCGAGCTCAAGGAGGAGCTCGATGAAGATCTTGTTCATTGTGTTGTTTCGTTTCAGTTGATCAGTAGTGGAGCCCAGTTGGGTCGATCGGGCATCTGTGTAGCATTTGGGGTAGTCTTCTTTTATTTTGGTTCCGTAGTCGGACCTTGATTGTATCTGTATGATGTAATGCTTTACTCATGTATTGTGTGAAGTGGCGCAAGCCAACTATGTATCTCTTTCCCTTATGTATTACATGGGTTGTGTGAAGATTACCTCACTTGCGACATTGCTTTCCATGCGGTTATGCCTCTAAGTCGTGCTTCGACACGTGGGAGATATAGCCGCATCGAGGGCGTTACAAGTTGGTAATCAGAGCCATCCCCGACTTAGGAGCCCCCTTCTTGATTGTTTGCTGGCGTTGTTGAGTCTAGAACAAAAATGTTTTGAGTCTTAGGATTATATATCGGAGAGTAGGATTCTTTTTACTCCTCAGTCCCTTCGTCGCTCTGGTGTCTCCTGACGTAGAAGTTTTGACTCTTCTCTCCTCAAATTTCACTAAATATTTTTTAGGATCACGCGGGTATCTTGGAATTGTTCCGATGGTTTTGTGACGAGAACATTGTTCTTGGTGCCTCGACATTTAGGGGTTGTGGCGGTGTCCGGGAGTTGAGCTCCGAGGTGTTGTCGTCACAATTTTATCGTTGCGATTCTGGAATACCGAGCTTTGCCGACATCGAAAATCTCTTTTATGCAGTTGTTGGTGAGATAACCTCGATAACCCGATCTTCGGGCGAGCTCGAGAGTATTGCCATAACTCATATAACGGATGCTTTTGAAGGTTGAGGTACACGATTTCGAGTTTTCTTGGTTATGTGTTGAAGGATGGATACAACTGGATCTAGGTATTGTTAGTTTGGGTGATATATTTTGTGTCCCCTGTATCCCCAACACCAGATTGCATAACCAGAAAGTTTCGAGAGTTTATAGGTGGGAATTCAATTAGCTCCTAGAATATCTTTCCGACAGATGCATGATATGGATTGGGTAAATCTCTATCATATGTATTTTTTCCGGCTTATTCTGCAAGCCAAATCCTTTGTTTTGTTTTATTTGTGGTATTTGAGTTGCTTCGATGTCAAGTGTCGATTCCATACCTTTCAAGCGGTGTTCTCATATTTCTATGGGAGTACTAATCCTTTTGATCATCGAGATTGTGATGTCAATTCTTTCCAACCGGCGTGCTTCTCTTCAAGTGGATTCGATCATTTCAACATTTGCGAGATCAATTCTAAGTTTTCTCAACGGTGTTTGTTTCATCCGTCCCTAGTTGTCTTTGTTTTCCCGCCCTCCCACCCTTTTCTTCAAGGACTTATATATTTTAATCAAGTATCCATTTATTCATGTGAAGTATCTTCACTCTTTTCAATCAATGTTCTGATCCAGTGATCCCTCATGAAGATGCTCAATAGCTCCAAGTTCATCATTCTTCATCCTCGTATTCTTTTCCGGTGGATTTAACTCAAGCTTTCAGTGTTGATCATATTCCTTTCCTTGTTGCAAATGCTCTCTCTTGCCGATGCACCTCTTAATCATTCACTTCTCGCTATTCATTTGTTCTGAAGTGTTGAAGATATCTCGGAAGGCTCGTCTTTTCATTTCTGATCCGTTCAAGTTATTTGAGGTTGTTATCTCATTCAAGCCATTTAATTCTACCGGTGCAATCTTTATTTCAAGCAATCGTTCAACGGTGTTTCTTTTGAGTGGGCCCTAACCCACAGGTCTTTTGCCAGGATCTTACCTGACTATTCTAATTTTCCCGGAGCTTCTAAAATTCTTTTCAAAGTTTGACGTAAGAATGAGTTATCATCAGTCAAATGTCTTTCTCCAAGATCTTCCAAATTCTTTTCAGTGTTGGTTCAACCTTTCTAATTTTCATCCCGGAGTATCTCAACAATTCATGGTGGTGTTTCTCATCGTCATTCTCAACATTTGAAGACTGAAGAAGAGTTTCTCTTAAATCTTGCTCCATTCTCTTCAAGATTCATGGTTCTAGTTTGATGCCATCCTCTCATAATTATTTTCGATTGTGAGAATTCTTTTAACCCACCGGAGCATTTCAGAGTCTTTTCAGTTTGATTCTCGGGCCCATCATCTCAAATTATTCATTCAAGCGTTCAACTCTTGTTTTCCAAATCTCACTTTGGTGCATCGTCAAATATCCTCTAATCAGTTCATGATCTCTTCGTTCTAATGTATCTAAATTCTGTCAAGCATCTTTATTCGTTTTCTAATTCTTCACGGTGAATTGTGCCTTTGCTACTTTCATTTTCAATTCTTACGGTGGTTCGTTCAAGAGTTCTCTTCCTTCGTTATTATATAGATTCATTCGTTCTTCCCAAATCCTACCGGCGGATCGTTGAAGACCTTCCCAAGTTGAGCAATATCTCTCTTCAATCCTTTTCAGCGAGAATAAGTAGTATGCCTAATCCATTGCTTGTCATCAATCTAAATTGGTGAAGGATCGCATAACATAATTCTTGTTCTTGTTTCATCCAAGTGATTGATTCATTCTTCGGAGTTCGTAATGGTATCAATTTCTCAGTTCTAAGTTGTTCATCTCTTCTTTCGAGTTTGTTCATCATATCACATTCTCGGTCCGAGATGCTTCATCTTTATTTCGGAGTTCAAAGTTTTCTCGGTTATATCATTTCAAAGCTTCATCTTATCACTGCAAGGCTTCACCTTGTGTTTTCAACTTCTCTTTCTTTTATCATCCTTTTCTTACGGAGTTCTTCATGGAGGCTCTACATGGTGCTTCGTCAAGGATTCTTTTCATTCTTCAATTGTTCATCAAGATTTCTCGCGGAGTTAAGATCCGTCAAGCCATACTTCAAAATAAACATGGTGCTCAACACATGTTTTGTTTTGAGGAGTTCAAGCATTCTTCATCTTGCATTCCGAAGTGCAATTCTTTCGACCTTATCTTTTGAGGTGGTGTTATGTCATTTTGACAGTTTCATTCATGTTTCATGATTCACTTGTTGTCAAGAATGAGATATTTAAATCCATCAATCTATTCATTGGAGTTATCATGGGTTATATTTCACCTAAAGTTTTCCCTAAGGATTGCTGCTATTTATGGTGCTTATAAATGACCCAAGTTCTTCATTTGTCCTCTCGGTGAAATAAGTTTCTCGTCTCCTTGTTGATATCAATCCAATCGTTTGTTTCCGTTGGTGGCAGAAGCTCACCTCGTAATGTTGAGATGTTTCCATAAGTCCACTACAAGGTTATTCTTTTCGTTGTTGGTTTTCCAACAACTCCGTTCTATCCTTCTTTTTAAGGGTTCTTTCCAAACTCATTTGTGGTAGAAGTTGTCATTTTCTTCTCCATTCCTTTATTCCAATGATCTATCTTCAATTTTTCTTCCGGAGGCATTGTGATGTTACTCTCTGCGACCCATCATCTTGTTTTGTCAAGACCATGTCCTTTTCCTTGCTTATCGATTTAACCGGAGTGTTGTGTCTATCGTTCCTCTTTTAACGGAGTCTCATCCGGTGCTTTCATTTTCCAAGTTCATGATTCTAATTCCTTCCATTTTCAGTGGTGCTGCCCAAATTATATCATTCTTATTCCTTCTCTATCTTGTTTTAAGCGGAGTGGTGTCAATATCTATCTTGTCACTTAACCTCATGGTTCTCATTGTATCCCATGTTCTTCTTATCTTACGGAGTGTTTGCAATCTCGTCATCTTCATTGTATTTTTTTCTTTCAATTTTGTCGACCTCTCAAGGTTCGTTGGTTTCACTCTTTTGTCAAAGAAGCAACTTAGTTTTACCTCTTTCTTCTTTCGTTTTTCTATCCGGTGCCATCCTAGATCTCGGGACAAGATCCTCTCGTAGTGGTGGAGTGTTGTGACGCTCCGAGACCGATGCTCGAGAAGACTTCCATATATTCCGGGTTTCGCCGTGTGTTTCATTTGTGCCTGCCCTTTTATTTTTGCATTGCATCATGTCATCATGCCATCATCTCATAAATCTTTTGCAACTCAACTAAATAAATGGCATGGATCTTTGATCCATTTAAATCGAGGGAATTCACATGGTAATTCTCTTTAAAACATATCCTCTCGATATTTAGAGAGCTATAGTAAATATTCAATTATTTGGATTTACATAAACACACTTACAAAATATCCTAATGCCTTTGTTGTCTTAATTCTTGATCTCCAACTTTGCCATTTATTCTTTCATCATCTTCCGGAGCTCCACCAAAAATCCCAACATTTTTGGAAACCTCTAATTCCTAGTCCTTGCTCAAACCTTTTGAATTAAATTCAAATGACTTTGAATTTAATTCCTGCAATCTTGCCACTCCTATTTTTCATGGACCGTGCACATTTTTACGAGTCCGTGGAAATTATCCCCGTGCCCAACTCTTTCTCTAACCTTTCTTTTCTTCCCTTTTTCTTTCTCTTTATTTTTTGTTTTGAAAAGAGAATTAGAGAAAGAGAGAGAGAGAGAGAGAAGGAGCCCAGCAGCCTGGGCCTCCCAACCTCCCGCACCGGCCCAAGGCCAAGGCCCAGCCGCCCCCACCAATCCCTCCTAACCCTAGCCCGAACCCCCCTGCCCGATCCCCATCTCTCGATCCTTCCTCCAGCGTCGCCAACTTCCCTCGTCCTCATCCTGGTCGCGCTGCCAGGGGAGAGCCGAACGCCCGATCCCCACCTCTCTCGCTCGCAGTCCCGCTCGGTCCCCCTCGTCTCTTCCTCCCTCCACTCTCTCCCTCGCGCCGCCACACGTAGGGATGAGGAGCCCCGACAACCGCTCCTCCTCTGCCTCGCGTCACCCTCCAGCGCCGCCCCCGTCCGGATCCGTCGGGCCCTACCATGGCCGCGCCTCCCTGCTGCCGAGGCCCCGCCGCCAAGTCCCGCATGCGGCGTCCTGGCGAGCGCTGGGTCGAACGGCAGCAGCTCCTCCTTGCCTCGTCCACGTCAGCGGAGCCGTGCCTTGGACCTCTGCAACCTCGCCGAGTGAGCTCGTCCCGCGCGCCAAGCCCCTCTCCATCGACCCCGCACGCCGTCGCAGAAACTTCGTCGCCGTCAGCCGGTGCAGCAGCGCCACTGCAGTACCGCCCCGACCTCCGCGACCAGCGCCTCCACTACCTCCCCATCGCTGCGCCAGCCTCCTGCATCGCTCCAAGTCCCAGCATCGTGCCCCTGTTGCTGTTGGCGCCAAGTCCAACGGTCACCGAGCGTGGAATTTGCCAAGTACCACCAAGTTCCTAATGGATCGCCAAGTCCCCGGCGAGACCTGTTTTCGTCAAGTTCGACTACGGCTATGACCTCAGAGTTGGACCGCAAGCGCCAAGTACCCCACCGGCAAGACCACACGGACGCTCGAACGACTACAGACCGAAATGTCAAGTACCTCGTCGATACGTGTACGACTACCGTCGCCGAACTCCGCGAGTACCACTACTTCCACTACCCTCCTCGTGTAGCACTACTTCCTCTACGACCGTCCCGAGAACGACTACTTCCCCTACGAACCGTGAACGACTACTTCCCTTGAAATTTGTGAACCGCCTCGAAACGCATGCTTCGAAGGTATAACCCCGAGACGACCTTCCGAGAACGAATGTGGGTTGTATGAGATGCCCGTGTTTGCACCATGTCCGAGTTGTTCCCTGCGCGTTCCTCTTTGCCTTGCCGTCGACATGTGGGAACCCGGTAACCGGGATCACCCCACCCTCTTGCATGGCACACTCTCCACACTTTCTTTTGCACCGACATCTCAATCGAGTTATCGGAACCGGAACGTTGCCGTGGCACCATTTCCGTTGTCGTTGCCGTGGCACCCTTTTTCGTTTCCGCCACGACGACAAATGCTTCATAATGCTCTTGTCAACATTTTCATAAAATTGCTTAAAACTTGCATATGTCATCCGCATCATGATAACAACAATTAAAATGTTTAAAATGTTGTTTGTTGAAATTTGCTTAAATGCCATGCTAAAATGATTTATTTCATAACTAAATAACCGTAGCTCCAAATTTATTAAACTTTATATGTAAATGGGGTAGAAAAATTCCTAGTTTAACATGGTGACATTAATTTGCATGTTTAACAACTCTAAAATTGTGTTCAGGGCAGATCAGTTCCAAATCTAAAATATGCATATGGGGTTTTACCGGAATTGTTGTTCGTTGTTTCCGGCCTCATTTAAACTTGCCTAGATGTGTAGTTTACTGTTGCTTCACCTCTTGCCATGTTTAACAACATTTAATATTGTTGTGTTCCTAAACGAGAGAGAACTAAATAATTGATGTGGTGTTTCGTCAATATGCAACCCGTTGCATATTGAGCTCCACTTAATTTGTAGGATTGCTTGTGCACTTTTGCCATGACATGCTTCATTAAACCGGACATGCGTCAGACTTGGTTGTGCATCATGCCATGTTTATGTGATGGTTGTTTACTATGTTGTTTGTTTGTTTCCGGGTTGCTTCTCTCGTTAGCTTCGGTTTCGTTCCGGAGTTGTGAGGATTCGTTCGACTAGGTCCGTTTGTCTTCTTCATGGACTCGTTCTTCTTCCTTGCGGGATTTTAGGCAAGATGACCATACCCTCGAAATCACTTCTATCTTTGCTTGCTAGATGCTCACTCTTTTGCTATGCCTATGCTACGATGCCTATCACTTGCTTATCATGCCTCCCATATTGCCATGTCAAGCCCCTAACCATCCTTTCCTAGCAAACCGTTGTTTGGCTATGTTACCGCTTTGCTCTGCCCCTCTTATAGCGTTGTTAGTTGCAGGTGAAGATGAAGTTTGTTCCTTGTTGGAACATGGAGATGTTGTTCCTTGTTGGAACATGTTTACTTGTTGGGATATCACAATATATCTTATTTAATTAATGCATCTATATACTTGGTAAAGGGTGGAAGGATCGGCCTTATGCCTGGTGTTTTGTTCCACTCTTGCCGCCCTAGTTTCCGTCATATCGGTATTATGTTCCCGGATTTTGCGTTACTTACACGGTTGGGTGATTTATGGGACCCCCTTGACAGTTCGCTTTGAATAAGACTCCTCCAGCAAGGCCCAACATTGGTTTTACCATTTGCCACCTAAGCCTTTTTCCCTTGGGTTCTGCAGACTCAAGGGTCATCTTTATTTTAACCCGGGCGGTGCTTCGAGTGTTGGTCCAAACTGTCACCGCGGTGTACGGGGGCAACTCTGGGCTCGCCACGGAAGTTTGGACAATCCGGTGTGCCCTAAGAACGAGTCGCGCGACTCCTATCGGGATTTGTCGGCACATCGGGCGGCTTTGCTGGTCTTGTTTTACCATTGTCGAGATGTCTTGTAGTCCGGGATTCGAGATCGATCGGGTCTTCGGTAGAAGGAATATCCTTCGTTGACCGTGAGAGCTTATAATGGGATAAGTTGCGACACCCTGCAGGTATTATCTTTGAAAGCCATGCCCGCGGTTATGAGGCAGATGGGAATTTGTTAATGTCGGTTGTAGAAAACCGAAGTTGACCTTAATTAAAATACATCAACGCGTTTGTAACCGTGATGGTCTCTTCTCGCGGAGTCCGGGAAGTGAACACGGTGTTGGAGTTATGTTTGACGTAAGTAGTTTCAGGATCACTTCTTGATCACTACTAGCTTCACGACCGTGCTTTGCCTCCTCTTCTCGCTCTATTTTGCATATGGTAGCCACCATATATGCTAGTCGCTTGCTGCAGCTCCACCTCACTACCCTGTCCTACCTTTAAGCTTAAATAGTCTTGATCTCACGGGTGTGAGATTGCTGAGTCCCGTGACTCACAGATACTTCAAAACCAGTTTGCGGTGCCAATGAAACCGTGCGGTGGCGCATCCGAGCTCAAGGAGGAGCTCGATGAAGATCTTGTTCATTGTGTTGTTTCGTTTCAGTTGATCAGTAGTGGAGCCCAGTTGGGTCGATCCGGGATATGTGTAGCATTTGGGGTAGTCTTCTTTTAGTTTGGTTCCGTAGTCGGACCTTGATTGTATCTGTATGATGTAATGCTTTACTCATGTATTGTGTGAAGTGGTGATTGTAAGCCAACTATGTATCTCTTTCCCTTATGTATTACATGGGTTGTGTGAAGATTACCTCACTTGCGACATTGCTTTCAATGCGGTTATGCTTCTAAGTCGTGCTTCGACACGTGGGAGATATAGGCACATCGAGGGTGTTACAGTATGCGATGGAGATAGAGATGCTCTTTGTTTCTCTTTATTATGACTAACTTTGTATATAGTATAAAAATATACAAATTCAGAGTGCGGAGTAAATATCATTGTGGGCACCATGCAATGCAAATTAGCGTTCGTACTCCTCCATATAACTTTGTAATGTTGTATATATGTAGAAACTCTAAAATAATTTTTTAGCCACACTTCATTCAAAAGGAATGTTTTATGCGAAATAAACGTGAAGAGAGGGCTTTTGAGATCAATGGGGTATGTGATGTAACATGTGTGAATGTGTAGTTGATGCATTTGGCTGGGCCTAGAGAGGTATGTGTGTATTACGTATTCGAGAGAGGCATGGATAGAGGGGCCGACGGGGCGTGGGAGATAGCATGAGAAATGAGAGTGGTCTAGAGAGAGAGAGAATATGGCGCCACGACGAGAGATTCCATTCCCTTGAGTGTGTATATGCAAGGGGGGAGGGAATAGAGGCACCAGGAGAAATTTTCTATGTGTGTGGTGTTTGTGTTGGTATGTGTGGGCGTGACAAGATAATGAGACGTGGGGGCAGAGGGTGTGTCACGCGTGAGGTCCGGTGGGTCGAGGTGAGGCCCTTCGTTCGGTTCCGTCCTGCGCCACATTGGTCGGCCCGTGACGCATTTAGGAAGACCCATGGATGACTAGTCATACAAGACAAAGATAGCAGAATTGTGAAGGACTCTGTGTCTACTGACAAAGCCGGCTAGGATTTGTAACCCTAGGTTCTCGGACTAAGGTAACCCCTTTATTTCTGATATTACTATTCCTCCAACCTAACTTTAAGCGGTATCCTACAGAATGCTCTGCTAGAATCATACTCTTCGATTAGGAAGAGAGGTGTGAGAGAATGCGTCAGAGACATGCCTAAGGATAATGTGTGTACATGAGACACGTAGGCAGGTCCATGTATATAGAAAGGGTCGATGGGGATTGTGCGTGTGTATGTTTGCGAGAGGAAGAGTGCTTGTGATAAAGGTTAGTGAAAACAGTTGTAAATGGTTACGAGAGGGAGGGAGGGTTATATCTAGAGCATGTGTGCGAGAAAGACACCTCGGGAGAGAGTGTGTGAGCATGTGTGAGAGACCACCGATGGAGAGTTAAACTACACGTAAAAGACTGTTGTACACATTGATTAAAGATATAAATTGTATCCAAATATTAGGATGGGATCATGATATTTGCAATTCGCGTAAGGAGCGGTCATTGATCCATCAGACATCTAGATTCTATCGAATTTGAGCATGTCTATGTTATTATTTGACACAATTGATCCACATAGTTAGTATTTTGAACTCCAGACAATGCATCGCTTTAGCAATTGAATATAAACGTGAGTATAGTTCATGTTGTGTGTGTAAAGCACATTATACATATGAAAGTTACACAATGAACATTATAAATAGCTACCTATGAACTAGCATACATTTGAATTCAACTTAAGGTGGTTTAAAAAAATCGAATTCAACATGAAGTCCATTCAATTATTTGAATTTGATATCATGGCATTTGTAAACCATACCTAAATTATGGGGCCACCAATCTTTGCTCTGATTTTGTACATAATAGCATATGTAGTCGTGTACAAAATAGATTCAAATTTAGCTCCTCCATTCCAAAATAATCGTAGTTATAGGATTTTCAAGTGTCAAAATTTCAAAAAGAAGCGGATAATTTAATGAGGTTTTCAAACATACAAGGTCAAATATAACGTTGTCTATTTAAGTCAATCCTCATAGTTCAGGAGTACTCTAAACGTGAATGCTTGTGTTTGAAAATTTTGAACGAAGCGCCAAAAGAGCCTCTACTCGCCCGAAACCGCGTGAGACCAATGTTTGGTAGTACAAGGAAATTACTTTTCTAATAACTCCGACCCGTGAAACCTACCGGCCCGACGTCCAAAGGTCTAAACTGGGGTAGGTTTGTAGCTTCATCTAGACGCCACACAACCGCCTCCAAAAAAACATTCATACACAATGGCCGCCTAAGCACACATGCGCGCGGCCGAAATCGCTCCCGCCCACTATTTGGGACACCTGGGATTACCATCCTACCCCCGACCCGCAGTAGGTCCGAAATTTAAGAGGGTGGCAAAGTTTGTACTTTCCCCAAATTTCAAACAAGCGCGTCACATCTTTTGTTCAAAAAAGCCAAAAACAAGCGCGTCCCTAACCGAAACATGGTTCCCCTCCACCCGGCCGATTCCCCATTCGTACTCCGTGGGCGCCAAAACTACCTCTCAACCAGCCGCGAAACCCCGGTGTCCTCCGTCCGCCACCCCGTCCCACCCATCAACCGCCGCCCTCCTCCATCAAGCCGGAGCCGATACCCCGACATCGTCGTCCACCGCAACCTCAACTGCAATGCCCTCCACGGCTAGTAGTTGAAGCCGAGGCCGAGCCGTCCGTACCCGAGCCAGTTCAACCACGCCGTCCTGCGCCTCACCGCTGCCGCTCCAACTTCGCCAACCTTCACAGCACCGAAGTTGTTCCTGCTACGCCGTCCTTCGCCGCCTCGGATCTGCTTCCCCTCCGCCGACATACGGCCACGACAACATAGTCAACAATTTAGCCATGGGTTCGTCCAAGCCTGCACCCTCCAGAACATCGGTTTCCCCGGTAAAAAGAAGAAGATCGGCGCGACATGTGGAGGTGACCACACCGGCAACCGAAAAAGGTACTCCACTTCCCTTATTCGTGAAAATCTTACATCTCTGCTTGCATGGTATTCATCCCACAGAAGACACTAGTTGACCGCTTCTTCTTGATACTAGATGTTCCTAGTAACTCGCGATGCACAAGGTTTCTCCTCATATACTATTTCACCTTAGCTAGAGGTCCGTCGCCCCCCAATTTCAATTTCGGCGATTGATTCCCAATTAACGAAAGCATTCCCGGTGTAGGCGCTAAATACGCCTATTACGCTGGGAAGCAGCGCTATAGTGTTTATCTTAGGCGTGTGCGGCCTAGAAACTCTGGCGCCCGATCTGGAGGTCGGCCGGGATTAAAGGATGGCACTGGGCGCTGCCAAGAAGGACGGTGGTGTTAGGTCGAGGGAGGCGGGCGGTGGAGGCAGAGTGCAGGCGGTGGTGTTGGCGGTTCAACAAAGATAACAACTTGATGATGGCGGGAGGTAGAGCGAGGCCATCTGCCCATTCCTTATAGATCGGACGGTTCATTAAAAAATTGGTGACCTATTTATTTTCGATCATTGTTATCTTAGATATGACCACATGTGGTGGTGTCTTTGGAGGAGTACTGCATTTCTGTGCTCATATATTACAAAATCATACGGAGTAGAATCTAATTTTGTTTGCCATGCAATGTTGTAGAGCTATCATATGTCTCCTGTCATTTATTTTTCAGCCACCTGCTATCTTCTACTTTTACAGTGCACTAGTTGTGCACACACTTCACCCATACTCTCACTATTGTGTTTTTATTCAAGGGTATTTCAGAGTCTGCCGAATGAGAAGCAGCAAAGAAAAGAGGGAAGTCGCGCCAGCTTTCTTCGCGGGTATGCACGACACGTTACAGCTCTATAAAGGGTGCAATATCAGCAGATGGAGACGGTAAATGTAGCTCTGGAGTTGATGACCTCGCTCGCAATGAACCACCATCCCAGGTGCTTGCTTTAACTTTGCGGTGTCATATGGTGTCTAGCTTGTATTCGAATGGCCGAAGTCGGTCGATAAGGAAATATTTTTTTTAGATGAACCACAATCCCGTGAGCACCAGAAGACAAATAGCTAGTCAGGGCACTGGCCGAGCCAGTGACAAGCCCAGCAAAGATAGGCATCACCTGGAAGCCAACTAAAAATCTGCGACGGTAGCGAAGCAGCCCGCCTCCCACCAAGCTCTCAGGTCCTAGATGATCATGATCACCACTCCAGCCGGATGTCTAGCTTGTATTGCTTCCAATTTGGTTAAATTGCATCTGCTTAGCTTACACATTATACCTTTGAATATGACATGCCTTTACTGTTTTTGGTACATACCGGTACATGTGTATTAACCATGTTCTTACATCAAACTAATGTTCTTGTGTATCCCTCATCAATCACTTATGACGAGGCAGGCAGGCAAGGGACTACTCATTTAAAGAATGCAGCGTCGGCCTCCGACATGATTCTCAAGAAGCAGAAATGCTAGATGAAGATAGTGAGCGTAGCTCAGTAGTTGATTACAACATTTCCCTACACTAGCATCGCAGATGCTTGCTCTAACAGCAGCATGATATGTGGTTGCATGTTGCATATGGTGTCTAGATTGTAATTCTTCCAATCTGGTTAAACTGCATGTGCTAGTCTGCTTAGCTTATACATTATACATTAATGTGACATGTCTTCCTGTATTTAGTACATAGTACATCTGTCTATTAAGCATGTCCTTAAATAAAACTATTGTTTTTTTTGTATCCCGCATCAATCAATATGACGAGAAACCTTTAGTATATGAAGTGCGATATTAGTTGCATCTTTCATATGATTTATAGCATGTGCTGCTTCTAATTTGTTGAAATTCCATTTATGATGGGACGCTTTTAACTTGGCAGAGTCTATGGCTTTATCTTAGTGGTCGTGTCCTACAGTCAACGTGTGCTCTGATACCATTCTCTGTAGCGACCGGACCGAATGGATCCGATCTACGTGCTCGGTGTCATCCACGGATCGATAATCTTGACACCACCACGATGCTTGAAGGATTTATAGCGAGTAGCAATCACACACTTATTACATCGTTATCCACAAGGGAACTTATTACAATAATATGGCTTAAGGCCATCTAATAATAACAGCGGAAGGCTTGGAAGATAAGCGAGTCCATCAACTCCAACGGCATCACCGAGTATAGAACCACGACCTAACACCTTACTCGTAAATGCGAAAAGTGCGCAGCGTGAAAAGTTGCAGCCAAAACAATTGACACATGGAATATGGCAATGTAACACAGAAGAGCAATGAATGAATAAGCCTATACTACATGCATATATGGCTGGTGGTAAGGCTCTCTGTTACATTTGCATAAAGCTGATTTTCCCTACATCAAAGGAATAATTTTATTTAACTATCATGGTGGTTGTTAAACATTGAGAATGGTTGACAGACATCCTCAATCCCAATTAAAAGTACTCATCAAAACCCAATTACTTTTATTTAGAAGTAACATGTTGAGATTCACATGATATTCAATTACAGGATACTCAAATTGTCCATAACCGGGACACGGCTAATCATGATTAGTTTATACACTCTGCGAGAGGTTTTGCACTTTTCCCCACAAGACTCGATCGCCTCCGCTTGGTTCTCGTGACTACATGGTGTTTGAGAAGCGGATGACCGAGACATAGTCTTTCAGAAGCGCTAGCACCTTACATGTGGGTAGACCGTACCAACCTACATCCCCTACATCAGCTAGCCTACCCGTAAGAGTTCGCACGACTTAGTCAACTACGCCAGAGCCCATAATTGGCTTGTGGCTGCACACGGAAGTTTCAGTTTGAATAATCTTATGATCCCTTAGAGCACAGGTGGCGGTCCGAAGAAAAACAGGCAAGTCTGATGGAAACCAGTGCCTCAATCCACCCAGATGTGTGTTTAGGTTGCCACCTTAGATAAACCATTAATTAACAATCTCACATCTGTCATGGATATTCACTCACCCAATCCACGTCTACTAGCATCGCATGGCATGAACAAGCAAACGTAGAAGTAACTCCCAAGGTTTCATAAGTAAAACAGGTAATAGGCACTACCTCAATCTACTTCCCATCCCACAATTTAATTAGATCCTAATCATGCAAGTGTTTGAGGAATAGATCTAATGCATAAAACTGGGTAGTAGAAAAGTATGATCAAAGTGTTACTTGCCTTAGCGATGATCCGCGACACCTAGAGATTGAAGTAACAAGCGGCGCCTCCGGTTGATCTAACGCAGACAAACAACAAGCATACAATAAGTACTCATCTAATGCGGGAAATCTCGAATAAAAGATCTAACCAGAAAGTTCAACTTAAGAACCCTGGTTGCAAAAGAATCGAATCAAAATAAACTCGAAAGTCGAAACTCGAGAGAGAACGACTCGGTTTAGCAATCTGAAATTAGGTCAAAATTTCACAGTAGCAAAACTCTGTGAAAGTAGGGTAGTCGAACGGCGGTTTCGTTCTGAAACTCCAGCGCTTGAATCACGATTCCGATAAGCGAGCGAGAAATAAAACAGATTTGAAAATCGGATCTGAAATCGAATCGGAAAAATAACGGATTAAATCCGATTAAAAGAAAGCGACGAGCGGTTTAAATAGCGGACGTTCGTTAACGAAACGAATCCAACGAACGCGTTCATTAAAGCGAGCAGTTCGGTGAGCGTTCGTTAAATAAGAAAACCGAAAAAATAAAACCATCTAGGTTTTAAAAAAACCGAACATCTTTTTTTAAAATAAAAACGGATCGGTTTATTAGGGAAAACCGTATCGGGCGCAGGCGGCTACCTCCGGTGATCTCGCTTGGCGAGCTCAGTGGGGCTCAGGCGGGCGGGAGGTCCTGGGTCGTGAGGGCGGCGAGGCGGGCGGGGTTCGGCGGCGGAAACAATGGCGGCGGCTTCCTCATGGCAAGCGGGTTCATGCTGGTCGGGTGAGGGCGGCGGGTGGTGAGAGAGAGAGGCGGGTATATAGGGGGGCGGGTGGCTTGGGAGGGGGCAAGGAGGCGAGGGGAGCGGACTCGGCGGAGGCGATGGCGTCTGTGGGGGGCACCTCGCTCGGGCCGAGCCTTGAGGAGGAGGAGGTGGGCGAGGGGCTGGCTGGGCGGCTGGGCCTCGGCCCAGAGAGCGTATTTTTTTTAAATTTAAACCAAATGAATTAAAAAAATACCAAATGAACTCAAATTAAATAAAACAAATTTTCCCGACTCCTAAAATGAGTCGAACAAAATGAACTTTAAAAGCAGCAAACATGCATAATTTTTTAAAATGATCATTTTGCCTAAGCAAAATAAATCTTCCAAAACCAAATTTCATTTATTTATAAAACCTTCATTTTCCTAAATGTTGGGAAAGTCATATTATTCCCTCTCCAAATATTTTTATAGGAAAAACTTTATGAAGATAATTTAAATAAATCAATTGATCCTATTTTCAAAATTTGAGAAATCCCAAATATGAAAATAATGAAACTTCAACTCTCTCCGAGGGTCCTTGAGTTGCGTGAAATTTCTAGGATCGGAAAAATGCGAGAAAAATATGATATGCATGATGACCTAATGTATAACATTCCAAATTGAAAATTTGGGATGTTACAAACCTACCCCTTAAGATGAATCTAGCCCTCGAGATTGGGTTAACTAGAAAATAGGTGAGGTGGTCCTTAAGCAAAACTTCCTCTCTTTCCCGGTGGCTTCATCCTCGGTGTGGTGGCTCCTTGAACTTTGCAAAACTTGATAACCTTGCTGCGGGTAACTCTGCTGGCATAATCGAGAATCTTAACGGTTTTCCTCATAGGTCAAGTCATCCTTCAACTGAATTGCTTCGGTGGCTTTGTGTCTCTTAACGGTACCTCTGCTATCTCGGGTGACATTTCTTCAAGCGAGAAACATGGAATACATCATGAACTCCGACAGTCCTTCAGCAATTCCAACTTATCATAACTTCTCCCATGCGTTGCAAAATCTTATATGGTCCAGCGAAGCGGGTGCTAACTTTCCTTTCACTCCAAAGCGCTTAACTCCTCAAGCGGGATACTCGAGATATACTCATCTCCAACTTCATACTCAATCGCTGCGCTTTGAATCGGCATAGCTCTTACATGCAGGACTGGGCTACCTTGAGCCTGTCTCGAATCAACTTAACTTTCTGTTGAGACTCCTTAATCAAATCTGGTCCAAACAAGCGGCGATCTCGGTTTAGTTCCATGACAACGGTGTCCTGCACCTTCTTCCATCTGAGCCTCGAAGGTGCCATCTTTAAGATGGTTTGGTAGCTGTTGTTGTAGGAAAATTCTGCATCTGACAAATTATCATCCCAACTAGATCCATAATCTAGTGCACAAGCTCTCGGCATGTCCTCCAAAATCTGATTGACTCTCTCGGTCATCCATCGGTCGTGGGTGGAAAGCTGTCTTGAATTCAATCGGGTTCCCAATGTTTCGTGTAACTGGTTCCAAAATTTCGAAGTAAACTGGGTTCCTCTGTCTGATACAATGCTCCTCGGAACTCCGTGTAAGCACACAATTCTGGTCATGTATATCTTTGCCAACTTAGCACTGCTATAGGTAGTCTTGATTGGAATGAAATGAGCTACCTTGGTCAAGCGGTCGACTATGACCCAAATCGAGTCATATCTGAGCGGGTCTTTGGCAAACCTGTGATGAAATCCATGCCTAGTTTATCCCACTTCCATTCGGGTATCGGCAGCGGTTGTAACAATCCTGCTGGCTTCGATGTTACGCCTTTACTTTCGACATACGCCATAAATTGCTACATATTCGCAATATCCTTCTTCATTCCGGTCCACAGAAAATATTCTTCAAATCCAAATACATCTTGGTATTTCTGGGTAATCGAATAGGGTGAATCATGGGCTTCTTGTAAAATCAACTTCGATCTACGGGTCATTGGGTACATAAACACGGTCTTCAAACCATAGGGTATCGTGCTCATCCTCACGAAATCCTTTAGCTTTTCCTTTGCTCATTTTCTCCTTTATAGAGGCAACTTCCTTATCGCCTTTTGGGCTTCTCGATTTTGTCCATCGATGTCGATTGAATCTCCAATGCTGCTACATAGCCTCTGGAACTATTTCCAAACATAGCTCTCGAAGGTCCTCGGCTAACTCATTGGGTATTCCTCCCATCATTAGGGTATTGACGTGGCTCTTACGGCTCAATGCGTCTGCTACATTAGCCTTCCCGAGGTGATAATGCAATCTCATATCATAATCCTTGATTAGCTCTAACCATCTCCTCTTGTCGAGATTCAATTCATACGTGTGAAGATGTACTTCAAACTCTTGTGATCCGTATATACTTCACAATGATTTCCAATGAGAAAATGTCTCCACGTCTTCAAGGCATGCACTGCGGCTGCTAACTCCAAATCATGAGTGGCATAATTCAACTCATGCGGCTTAAGTTGTAAGTGAAGCATCTGAAACAACTCTTCCTTCCTGCATAAGCACGGCACCAAGTCCTCGGCGTGAAGCGTCACAATACACCTCATAATCCTTAGTTTGATCCGCAATATCAAAACTGGTGAGGTAACCAATCTTTTCTTCAACTCCTGAAAACTTGCCTCGCAGTCCTCAGTCCATATGAATTTGTTTTCCTTCTTCAACAATTCAGTCATAGGCTTTGCAATCCTTGAGAAATTCTCAATGAATCTTGGTAGTATCCTCGAGTCAAGGAAACTCGAATCTCTCCAACTGTCGTTGGTGCTTCCCATTTGATTCTGGTCTCAACTTTTGTGGGGTCAACTGCTATTCCTTCTCCGGATATAACATGTCAAGAAATCCAACTTCCTTTAGCCAAAACTCACATTTGCTGAACTTGGCATACAACTGGTGTTCCTCGGTTTCTCAAAACCAATCTCAAATGTTCCTTGTGTTCCTCTTCATTCTTGAGAAAATCAAAATATCATCAATGAACACCACGACGAATTTATCCAAAACTCCATAAACACTTTGTTCATCAGGTTCATGAAATAGGCTGGTGCGTTAGTCATCCAAATGACATAACGGTATACTCATCAGATCCATATCTCGTGGTAAATGCTGTCTTGGGTATGTCTTGCTCCCGAATCTTCAACTGATGGTACCCTGATCGCAAGTCGATCTTAGAAAACACTTTGGCTCCTTGCAAGCTATCAAACAGATCATTAATCATAGGTAGTGGGTACTTGTTCTTGATTGTTACTTCATTCAATCCACGGTAATCAACAACCATTCTCAACGATCCATCCTTCTTCTCTACTATCAAAACGGGTGATCCCCAAGGTGAAGAACTTGGGCGAATAAAACCTTTATCCAATAGTTCCTTAATCTGCTTCTTTATTTCCGCCAAATCCTTTGCGGGCATCCTATCTGATCAACCGATATCGGGCCTGTTCACGGCAACAGCTCGATCAAAAACTCAATGTCTCTATCCGGCGGCATTCACAGCAACTCTTAGGAAATACATCGGGATAATCCTTTACCCTTGGTACTTCTTCTGTACCACTCGATAAGCAATTAACTTGTGCTCTCCTCGGCTCGTGCCGTGATACATACTTAATCCTCCTTCCTTACGGTGTGGTGAGCAAAATTGACCTTGTGGTACAATATATGTTTCCTCCATACTTTGATAACCAATCCATACCTAATATCACATCCAATCCTTGGGATTCCGAACTATTAGGTGCGAGGGGAAAACATAGTGTCCAATCCTTAGTGGCGGTCGATCACACCATTTACTAGCCATGTACTCTGCTCGGGTGAGGTTACTAGCATGGGTGACCTAAGGGCTTGGGTTGGTAACTTGTACTTATCCACAAATCCCTTGATATGTATGAATGCGATGCACGATGATCGAAAAGAACAACTGCGATAAATGACTTAACCAAAACTTACCGATTCTTGCATCGGGCTGATCTTCAACCTCCTCCACATCAATGTGGTTCACTGTCCCCTGTTGAAAGGGTTGGGCTTCTTTCGAGCTTCCATTGCCATTTCCATTCGGCCTACGGGCAGTCATTTGCATAGTGCCCAGTCTTGCGGCACTTAAAGCAAATAATGTGACTCAAGTCTACCTTGGATGGTGTAGCGGGTTGGTGCGATTCTGTCGTTGCTTCCTCCATTCCCGTTCCCATTCTTGGTGCCATTATGGTTATCTGAATTACCTCCTCCATGGGTATTTGAAACCGAGTTCCTGATTTAGGGGTATAACGAGGCTTCTGCTGGGATCGAGTTATACTTCCCTTGTCCATACTTCCGCTTGCAGTTCTCAATTCTTCTTGCTTCCTTCAATCATGAGAGCTCGGTCTACTAACTCCTGGTAGTTGTTGAAACTTGCTACCATCAACGGCATCTTGAACTCATCATTCAGTCCTTCTAGAAACTTCTCTGTTTAGCTGCATCTGTAGTAACGTCATCCGGGGCATAACGTGCTAATTTGCTAAAGTCATCCACGATCGCCAACAGTCCTTCCTCCTTGGCGTAAGTTGCGAAACTCACGCTTCTTCATAGCCATGGCTCCTGCTGAAACATGGGCGGTCGAAAAGCTTCTTGAAACTGGTCCCATGTGGCGGTGTCTCACGGGTAAGTGGCTGTGAAATTCTCCCACCATCTTGCTGCGGGTCCTTCAAGCTGATGTCTGCAAACTTCACTCTTTCACCATCATGCATCCTGCAGTGGTCAGCTCCCTTCCTATCTTGCGGAGCGGTCATACGCCACAATCGGCTCGGTGCTCTTTGGAATACACCGCGGGTTCAGTCTAAGAAGCGAGTCGAGATGATCCATGGTGGTGGTGGTGGCGGTGGGTTGTTGTTGTTGTTGTTGTTGTTGTGCACCAATGTTTGAATCGGGGTATTCTGCTGCTGGATCAATTGGGTGATCTCTGGCGGGAAAAGCGAATCCGAGGTCGCGTCTCGGAGGCATCGATGGGTTTAGAAGAGAAGAGAAATGTAGAATAGAATGAGGTCTAAGGAATCACTACCCAAATGCACATGAGCAAATGCACACAAAATCACTTCATTCAATCAAACAAGGGCTTACAACGATCTAACTATCGCAAAAGTCGTGTACTATAATGTTTACATGGAGGAATACTACTAATATGTGGGGACTTCTACTAATTTGAACGGTGGAAGACTCCATGATGTCCGCTCCAACCGTCTTCAAAGTCGGGTTCACTTGGATCCGAATCGGTGTCGTCGATGTTGATGTAGTCGCTTGGATATTCGACATCTTGGTCTTCATTCTGGCGCCAACTTCTTCTTGAGTTCTTGATCTCGTACTTAAGATCGTTATTGTGTCTTGCTAGAGCTACGATCTCGTCCATGTAATCCTTGCGGGTAGTCTTTAGTTCTTCTTCGATTCGATGATCCTTCCTTTGTCTTACGCAACTCCAACATGTCGTTGCACATTTGGTTTTCTGGCGTCGAATGTGCTGATTTAACTCTGGATGAGCAGCTGCAATGGATCTATCCTTCTTGGTGTTGACGATGTCCCGCTTGTCATCTCGGCGTCCGCAAATCTGGTAGATGGTGTCCTTGAGGTCTTCTTGATAAACTTCTCCAATGCGTCCCATGGTAATGTGAGCTGCCATGCTCTTTCCTGGACTCAAGTTGGTGCAATCGAAAACACTATCTATAGGCTTGGTGATTGGGCGAATGTCCTTCTGGAGCGTGAGCATGAATCTTCCAGCGCTCCTCTTGAGCAGAGTGGCGTTGAAAGTCCGGTGAAGCTTGGTAATCCAATGTTCGGTACTTAGTGACTTCCTTCAAGTGAAATCCAAAAGGTGTGCCTTCATCCGGTTGGGTGTACTTGATCTTCGCGTCCGTCATCCTAGAGAGTAGAAAAGATGAGGAGTTAGAAAATGGGAAGAGAGTAGTGATCTATGGCTTTATCTTAGTGGTCGTGTCCCACGGTCAGCGTGTGCTCGATACCATTCTCTGAGCGACCAGACCGAATGGATCGATCTCGTGCTCGATGTCATCCTGGATCGAGAATCTTGACACCACGATGCCGAAGGATTTATAGCGAGTAGCAATCACACACTTATTACATCGTTATCCACAAGGGAACTTATTACAATAATATGGCTTAAGGCCATCTAATAATAACAGCGGAAGGCTTGGAAGATAAGCGAGTCCATCAACTCCAACGGCATCATCGAGTATAGAACCACGACCTAACACCTTACTGTCGTTCGAAAAGTCTGCATAGCGTGAAAAGTTGCAGCCAAAACGGTTGACACATGGAATATCTTGGCAATGTAACCTGAAGAGCAATGAATGAATAAGCCTATACTACATGCATATATGGCTGGTGGTAAGGCTCTCTGTTACATTTGCATAAAGCTGATTTTTCCCTACATCAAAGGAATAATTTTATTTAACTATCATGGTGGTTGTTAAACATTGAGAATGGTTGATGACATCCTCAATCCCAATTAAAAAGTACTCATCAAAACCCAATTACTTTTATTTAGAAGTAACATGTTGAGATTCACATGATATTCAATTACAGGATACTCAAATTGTCCATAACCGGGGACACGGCTAATCATGATTAGTTTATACACTCTGCAGAGGTTTGCACTTTT
The DNA here is from genome assembly GCA_021605205.1 of Aegilops longissima. Classification (NCBI taxonomy): domain Eukaryota; kingdom Viridiplantae; phylum Streptophyta; class Magnoliopsida; order Poales; family Poaceae; genus Aegilops; species Aegilops longissima. The sequence continues at coordinate 165,224,294 of CM038682.1, forward strand.
CCCCACAAGACTCGATCGCCTCCGCTTGGTTCTCGCACTACATGGTGTTTGAGAAGCGGATGGCCGAGACATAGTCTTTCGAAGCGCTAGCACCTTACATGTGGGTAGACCGTACCAACCTACATCCCTACATCAGCTAGCCTACCGTAAGAGTTCACACGACTTAGTCAACTACGCCAGAGCCCATAATTGGCTTGTGGCTGCACACGGAAGTTTCAGTTTGAATAATCTTATGATCCCTTAGAGCACAGGTGGCGGTCCGAAGAAAAACAGGCAAGTCTGATGGAAACCAGGTGCCTCAATCCACCCAGATGTGTGTTTAGGTTGCCACCTTAGATAAACCATTAATTAACAATCTCACATCTGTCATGGATATTCACTCACCCAATCCCGTCTACTAGCATAGCATGGCATGAACAAGCAAGCGAGAAGTAACTCCCAAGGTTTCATAAGTAAACAGGTAATAGGTACTACCTCAATCTACTTCCCATCCCACAATTTAATTAGATCCTAATCATGCAAGTGTTTGAGGAATAGATCTAATGCATAAAAACTGGGTAGTAGAAAAGTATGATCAAAGTGTTACTTGCCTTGCTGATGATCCGCGACACCTAGAGATTCGAAGTAACAAGCGGCGCACTCCGGTTGATCTAACGCAGACAAACAACAAGCATACAATAAGTACTCATCTAATGCACGGGGAAATCTCGAATAAAATATCTAACCAGAAAGTTCAACTTAAGAACCCTGGTTGCAAAAGAATCGAATCAAAATAAACTCCGAAAGTCGAAACTCGAGAGAGAACGACTCGGTTTAGCAATCTGAAATTAGGTCAAAATTTCACAGTAGCAAAACTCTGTGAAAGTAGGGTAGTCGAACGGCGGTTTCATTCTGAAACTCCAGCGCTTGAATCACTGATTCCGATAAGCGGCGAAATAAAACAGATTTGAAAATCGGATCTGAAATCGAATCGAAAAATAACGGATTAAATCCGATTAAAAGAAAAGCGACGAGCGGTTTAAATAGCGGACGTTCGTTAACAGAACGAATCCAACGAACGCGTTCATTAAAACGAACGGTTCGGTGAACGTTCGTTAAATAAGAAAACCGAAAAAAATAAAACCATCTAGGTTTTAAAAAAAAACCGAACATCTTTTTTTTAAAATAAAAACCGGATCGGTTTATTAGGGGAAAACCGTATCGGGGCGCGGGGGCGGCTACCTCCGGTGATCTCGCCATGAGCTCGTGGGGCTCAAGGGCGGGAGGTCCGGCGGGTCGGCGAGGGGCGGCGAGGGCGGCGGGGTTCCGCGACGGCGGGAACGGCGGCGGCGGGGCCTGCTGGCGTGGGGTTCAAGGCTGGGGTGAGGGCGGCGGTGGTGAGAGAGAGGGGTGGCGGGTATATAAAGGGGGCGGGTGGCTTGGGGAGGGGCAAGGAGGCGAGGGGAGCCGGACTCAAGGCGTGAGGCGATGGCGTCTTGTGGCGGGCACCTCGCTCGGGCGGTCGAGCCGAGGAGGAGGAGGTGGGCGGGCGGGGGCTGGGGCGGTGGGCCTCGGCCAGAAGCGTATTTTTTTTAAATTTAAACCAAATGAATTAAAAAAATACCAAATGAACTCAAATTAAATAAAACAAATTTTCCCGACTCCTAAAATGAGTCGAACAAAATGAATTTTAAAAGCAGCAAACATGCATAATTTTTTAAAATGATCATTTTGCCTAAGCAAAATAAATCTTCCAAAACCAAATTTGATTTATTTATAAAACCTTCATTTTCCTAAATGTTGGGAAAGTCATATTATTCCCTCTCCAAATATTTTTGTAGGAAAAACTTTATGAAGATAATTTAAATAAATCCAATTGATCCTATTTTCAAAATTTGAGAAATCCCAAATATGAAAATAATGAAACTTCCAACTCTCTCCGAGGGTCCTTGAGTTGCGTGAAATTTCTAGGATCGGAAAAATGCGAGAAAAATATGATATGCATGATGACCTAATGTATAACATTCCAAATTGAAAATTTGGGATGTTACAATTTAGTAGCAAAGTAGTAGGATAATAAAGGTAACAGTGGCAAAAGTAAAGATAATAGTTTTTGGGTTTTTGTAGTAGTTGTAACAGTAGCAACGGAAAAGTAAATAAGCGAAGAACAATATGTGAAAAGCTCGTAGGCAATGGATCAGTGATGGATAATTATGCCGAATGCGATTCCTCATGTAATAGCTATAACATAGGGTGACACAGAACTAGCTCCAGTTCATCAATGTAATGTAGGCATGTATTCCGTAAATAGTCATACGTGCTTATGGAAAAGAACTTGCATGACATCTTTTGTCCTACCCTCCTGTGGCAGCGGGGTCCTAGTGGAAACGAAGGGATATTAATGCCTCGTTTTAATAGAGAACCGGAACAAAGCATTAGCACATAGTGAATATATGAACTCCTCAAACTACGGTCATCACCGAGAAGTATCCTGATTATTGTCACTTCGGGGTTGTCGGATCATAACACATAATAGGTGACTATAGACTTGCAAGATAGGATCAAGAACAGACATATATTCATGAAAACATAATAGGTTCAGATCTGAAATCATGGCACTCGGACCCTAGTGACAAGCATTAAGCATAGCAAAGTCATAGCAACATCAATCTCAGAACATAGTGGATACTAGGGATCAAACCCTAACAAAACTAACTTGATTACATGGTAAACTCATCCAACCGATCACCGTCCAGCAAGCCTACGATGGAATTACTCACGCACGGCGGTGAGCATCATGAAATTGGTGATGAAGGATGGTTGATGATGACGACGGCGACGAATCCCCCTCTTCGGAGCCCCGAACGGACTCCAGATCAGCCCTCCCGAGAGAGATTATGGCTTGGCGGCGGCTCCGTGTCGTAAAACGTGATGAAACTTTCTCTCTGATTTTTTTCTCCCCGAACGTGAATATATGGAGTTGGAGTTGAGGTCGGTGGAGGTCCAGGGGCCCCACGAGATAGGGGGCGCTCCCAGGGGGAGGGGGCGCGCCGCCCCTGTCTCGTGGACACGGTGTGGGCCCCCTGGTCTTGATTCTTTCGCCAGTATTTTTTATATTTTCGAAAAAGTCGCTCCGTGGATTTTCAGGACATTCGAGAACTTTTCTTTTCTACACATAAAACAACATCATGGCAGTTCTGCTGAAAACAACATCAGTCCAGGTTAGTTTCATTCAAATCATGCAAGTTAGAGTCCAAAACAAGGGCAAAAGTGTTTGGAAAAGTAGATACGTTGGAGACGTATCAACTCCCCCAAGTTTAAACCTTTGCTTGTCCTCAAGCAATTCAGTTGATAAACTGAAAGTGATAAAGAAAAACTTTTACAAACTCTGTTTGCTCTTGTTGTTGTAAACATGAAAAGCCAGCATTCAAGTTTCAGCCAATATTATGAACTAACCATACTCACAATAACACTTAGGTCTCATAATTACTCATATCAATAGCATAATCAGCTAGCGAGCCATAATAATAAAACTCGGATGACAACACTTTCTCAAAACAATAATAACATGATATAACGAAATGGTATCTCGCTAGCCCTTTTTGAGACCGCAAAACATAAATGCAGAGCACATTTAAAGATCAAGGACTGACTAAACATTGTAATTCATGGTAAAAGAGATCCAGTCAAGTCATACCCAATATAAACCAATAGTAATGAATGCAAATGACAGTGTGCTCTCCAGTGGTGCTTTTTAATAAGAAGGGTGATGACTCAACATAAAAGTAAATAGATAGGCCCTTCTAGGGGAAGCGAGGATTTGTAGAGGTGCAAGAGCTCGATTTTAAAATAGAGATTGAATAACATTTTGAGCGGCATACTTTTGCTGTCAATGCAACAACTATGAGATGGCTGTATCTTCCATACTACATGCATTATAGGCAGTTCCCAAACAGAATGGTAAAGGTTTATACTCCCCCAACCACCAACAAGCATCAATCCATGGCTTGCTCGAAACAACGAGTGCCTCCAACTAACAACAGCCCTGGGGGAGTTTTGTTTAACTATTTTGATTTGCTTTGATATTTTTGGATCATGGGACTGGGCATCCCGGTTACCGGCCCTTTCTCGTGAATGAGGAGCAGAGTCCACTCCTCTTGAGAATAACCCACCTAGCATGGAAGATATAGGCAGCCCTAGATGTAGGATGAGCTGCTCGAGCATACAAAATAGAATTTCATTTGAAGGTTTGGAGTTTGGCACATACAAATTTACTTGGAACGGCAGGTAAATACCGCATATAGGAAGGTATAGTGGACTCATATGGAATAACTTTGGGGTTTATGGAGTTTGGATGCACAAGCAGTATTCCCGCTTAGTACAGGTGAAGGCTAGCAAAAGACTGGGAAGCGACCAACTGAGAGAGTGACAACAGTCATAAACATGCATTAGAATTAATTCACACCGAGTACAAGCATGAGTAGGATATAATCCACCATGAACATAAATATCATGAAGGCTATGTTGATTTGTTTCAACTACATGCGTGAACATGTGCCAAGTCGAGTCACTCAATTCATTCAAAGGAGGATACCATCCCATCATATCACATCATAATCATTCTAATAGCATGTTGGCACGCAAGGTAAACCATTATAACTCATAGCTAATCAAGCATGGCACAAGCAACTATAATCTATACATGTCATTGCAAATATGTTTACCTCATAATAAGCTGACTCAGAAATGATGAACTCATCATATTTACAAAAACAGGAGAGGTCGAGTTCATACTAGCTTTTCTCATCCCAATAAATCCATCATATATCGTCATTATTGCCTTTCACTTGCACGACCGAACGATGTGTATAATAATAAGAGTGCACATGCATTGGACTAAGCTGGAATCTGCAAGCATTCAACTCAAAAGAGAAGACAAGTAGTATGGGCTCTAAGTTAAATAAACAATCATGCATATGAGAGCCACTAAACATTTTCAATATGGTCTTCTCGACCCCCAAAGGAAAGAAAAGAAAATAAAACTATTTACACGAGGAAGCTCCCAACAAGCAAGAAGAAGAACTAGAAATCTTTTTGGGTTTTCATTTTAATTTCTACTACCAGCATGGAAATTAAACTAACTAATTTTTTGGGGTTTTCTTAAGGTTTATCAAACACACAAGAAGAAAGCTAGAAAAAGAAATTTAAACTAGCATGGATAATACAATGAAAGAGTATGAGCACCGACGACTAGTGTGAACATGAATGTAAAGTCGGTGAGAAATACATACTCCCCCAAGCTTAGGCTTTTGGCCTAAGTTAGTCTAGTACCAAGGATGGCCGCTACTCTCCCGGGTGTACTGGGAGGTGTAATCGGGATACCAATGGCTGGTCATCTCCGGATCCCAGTGGACAGATGATGCACGATAAGGGTCCAGTTCAGGTTCCGGCTCAGGTTCAGGCTCTGGAGTGAAAGCTTGGGCTCGATGATTGTACACCGCTTTCGGTGTGACAAGAAAATTTTCTGCAAGCAAATCAAACAACAGAGGCGCAGGAAAAATAATCTCAATGTGCTTCTTATCAAATCTAAGTTTATACAAGAGCATATTCTCTTTGTTGTCAACAATAAACTTGTGTGCTACCATGCTCTTGTAATCTAAAATGTGAGGAGGCAATTTTTTCTCCTCTTTCTCATGGTGCCTAATGGGTATATGAAAATGTCTAGTAATACGTGAAGCATAGATACCTCCAAATATGGGGCCTTTTGTACGATTCAGGGCTAGCCTTTTAGCAACGACGGCACCCAAACTAAAAATATTGTCTCCAAGCAAGGCATGTTGAAGAATAATAATATCAGGAACTCTGAAGTTTCCACTATTTCCACGACCAATCAAGCATCTACTAGCAAATATGGCAAAGTAGCGTAAAACAGGAAAGTGTATGCTAGAGATTTTTGCCTCGGAACCCTTCTTTGGCTCCTCTACAGCGATAGTATTAACAAAGCCATCCACATCTTTACGATGGGGTTCCTCTAATTCTACCTCATAAGGTATCCTACATACCGCGCAAAAATTATGTAAAGACATTTCTTTAAATTCATCATATAAATGAAATGATACTGCAGGTGGTGACTTCTTAGGATAATAATAAAAGTTTTGCCGAAAGTATTGGTGAGTAAGAGATACTGATTGATCTGGTCGTTGATGAAACCGGTGAGGCCTGCAATCTTGATCAAAGAATAAAAATCTTCATGAATTCCAGCTTCTTTCAAGAAATCATTGCATGGCCATTCACACGACGACACTTCCGCTAAGCGAGGAAGATTATACTTGGCTTTTTCCTTCTCTTTGGCTTGTTTTTCCTGAGAGCCTTGGCTAGAAGAGCCCCTCAAAAACTTCCTTAACATTTTCTGAAAATTTCTGAAGTTTTAGTAACTTAAAAATAGAAGTGAATAAAACTAAACAAGATTGGTAGCAACTACTCCTAAAAGTGCCTAGAGCCTATATCATGCAATGGAATTGCTTGGGACCTCATAAATTCAACATGCAAGCTCAAGAACATGGTCACCTATGTAGCAAAAATTTGTAATGAATAAAGCACTAGAACAAAAACTAATAGGACCAATGGAGGAGTCACATACCAGGCAACAATCTCCCAAAGCAGTTTTGTGAATGGAGCTTTGAGCAAGGAGATCGAAAATTGCACCAAAATGAGCTAGAACTCGTGCTTGAGCTGGATGGGGATTTTTTTGGGTAGAAGATGAAGTGTGTGGGTGCTGGCATAAGTGGAGGGGGGCCACCAGGGGCCCACGAGACAGGGGGCGCGCCCAGGTGGGGTGGGCGTGCCCTCCACTCTTGTGGCCTGGTGCTTGCCCCTCCTGCAGTGTTTTCAGTGCCTAAAATCCTAAAATATTCCATAAAAAATCATACTAAATTTGCAGGGCATTTGGAGCACTTTTATTTTCGGGCTGTTTTTTTATGCACGGATAATTTAAAAAACAGACAGATAATACTATTTTTGCTTTTTTTATTTTAAATAACAGAAATAAAAAGAGGGTACAGAAGGTTGTGCCTTCTAGTTTCATCCATCTCATGATCATCAAAATGAATCCACTAACAAGGTTGATCAAGTCTTGTTAACAAACTCATTCTGAATAACACGGAACCGGAGTAATTTCGAATAACACTAAGTTACCTCAACGGGGATATGAAAATCCCCAACAATAAGAATATCATACTTTTTCTTGACAGTAGGGAGAGGAAATTCGAAACCTCCAATAATGATAGTTGGAACTTTTCCAATAGAATTGATGCTATGAACTTGAGATTGTTTCCTCGGAAAGTGTACCGTATGCTCATTACCATTAACATGAAAAGTGACATTGCCTTTGTTGCAATCATGTAACACCCCCAGTGTCATGCTATAGTAACCTTCTATGATTAAGACTAATCATTTGGCTAAAGAATGCTTAATCACCTTTGTTCAACATCTCTTTTCAAATCCCATCTGAGTTCAAATTCAAATGATAAGTGAAATGTGAGTTGCACAAAACTTGCTAGAAAAATGTTCATCCTTTAGCCAAAATTCCATAATATTTAATTGTTAAGGAAAACAACATCACCATTGAGCTAAGATGGCTAGTAGCAATTATTTAATTGCAACTTCAACTTTTTTAATGTCATTTTATTTGTGAAAAATGTAAATGACAACCCCTAGCCTCCAAACTTTTTGTGGCACTGGCTAAAAATGCCTTGGATTTTATGGGCCCAGTACCACAATTTATTTAAGATATTTGGATGCCCAATTAACTTCCTTTCTCTCTCTGTTTATTAAACAAAATAAAAAAATTACAGAAAAGAGAAGAGATAGAACAGGAGAAAGCCCATACGTGCGCTGCAACCCAGCTAGCTACAGTGCATGGCCCAACACAACTCACTTGGCGTCTCCCTCCTGTTCACGCGCCCCCCCTTGGACGCAGCGAGTGTCGTCCATGGCCGGATCAGCCACGGGGCGGCCATCCCGCGCCTCCCCGTCGTTCCCCGCGATGGATAAGGCCACCCCCGCATCCCCTGCTAACCCTAACAACCCACTCCCCTCGTTTGCCCCTCTCCTCTTCCCTCTTCCTCTCGCACGGGCCGCCCGAGCTCGGCCGTCACCGCGTCGCCGTCGTTGACTTGCACCGGAGCTTCCCCAAGCTACAAGAAGGTGCCCAGGAGCCTCGTCACCCTCATCTTCTTCGTCCTCGCTTTGTGGATCGAGGCCAAACGCCCGTAGCCTCGTCATCGGGTCGTCTTCCCGCCACGCCACCGCAGCCCGCCGCTCGATTCGCCTCCGTGCGCCCATGTCGAGCCTCCTCCGAGCTTGCTTTGCACATCTGCAGGGCGCTGTGAGCTCCTATCCTTCTCCCTCACTCCCTGCTCATCTCGCGCTCGTAGCCAGCGACCACGTCATGGGCGTTGTCGCCGTGACCCTATAGCCCGAGCTCACGTCCGAGCTCGTAGTCGAGTTCCCGGAGCTTGTAGGAGCCCAACGCCGATCCCGTGTCGCAGCGTGTGCATGCTCACCGCGCCTTGTCTGCGCCCAGCCGCCCCGTGTCGCGTGCTGCCGCTAGCCATTGCCGCCGGCTGCTGCTCTGTCGGCCATGGCGGCGGCCGTCGCGTGTGTGTGTGTGTGTGTTATGCGTGCGTGCAGTGTGTGTGCGCGATGTGTGCGTGCGGTGTGTGTGTGCGCCGAGTGTGTGGCCACGCCCACCTCGGCCTCGCTCGTCTTGGCCGGCCTCGCCCGCGCCTAGCTGCTGCGGCTGCTCTTACCGCCGCCGCTAGCTGCTCATCTTGCTGCGTTGCTACTAGTGCAGCCCTGCTACGATAACGTTCAGTTACTATAGTAGTAGCTAGCTTTCCTATTTTTACATTGACTAACCCACTAGGCAGCCCCTAATCAGTGGTTAGACAACTACTAACAGGAGTAAACATAATATGAGGTGATAGTACACTTGACAAGGCTCAAATGTTTCCCTTGGACCAAATCCTTTCGATGCGTGGATTAATTCCTCACGAAAATCACAAAGTTCAGCGTTACATTGGTGAAAAACTGAATAGCAGCTTTATTTTCTTAGCTACTTTAGAACTGTTGAGGATCAAGCTAATTAACTCTAATATGGACAAAAGTGGTACTAACGTGTAGCTTGTAGAAAAATGCTCAAAATTGATATAAGGCACTAACCCATAGAATGTGCAGAAAAATAGCTATAGCCTCCGGAAAACCGCTAAGTGATGTTTAAAAACTGAAGAATACTCAGACTTAGCAAAATTTCAGGGATTTTTCCGGGTTTTGTTAAATCTTTGAAAAATCTTAGAAATTAAACCGTATCTTGGATGGAAAAACTTTGTACATGAAAGTTGCTTAGAAAAATCCAACGAATCCGAATACGTGGTCCATTCATCTGTCACATGCCCCTAGCATGCTGAACTTCGAACTTTCCCCCTCTTTTCCTTTGTCCGGAATCCACCTAATGTCGCGAATTCATCCTCGGATGTTTATCCCCTCCGTCTGCAACGTGTAGTACTATGTTAGGTCGACCCTAGTTCTGCTTATCGTCATGTCATGCTTAGTGTTGCATCTGTTTGCTTATATTTACTGTTTCTTCCCCCTCTTCTCTCCGGTAGACCCTGAGGCCGATAATGCCCCGGTGATCGACTACGTCGACGACGACCCCTCCTTGCCAGAGCAACCAGGCAAGCCCCCCCTTTGATCATCCCGATATCGCCCATTCCATTCTCTCATGCTTGCATTAGATTTTGATACTGTTATTGTTTGCTCCTATTACATTGCATAGCCTGCTTTTGTATCTCGCTGTTGTACCTTACCTGCTTATCCTAAACTGCTTAGTATAGGTTGGTTAGTGATCCATCAGTGACCCCCACCTTGTCCTTGTTGCCCCTGCTTCATCATTGAAGACCTGATCAGCGGCATCGAAGACCAGGCCCTGACACCGCACATCACTTTCCCCTTAGTTGCTCGACAATACTAGGTTACTATCGAGTACCGAGGGTGAGTCCTCATCAGTACTTCTGATGTTAACCCTGTAGTGTAGCTATTCGGTCGTGGTCATCGAGGGTGATTTCCTCTTTAACCACTTCTGATACGACTCTGTCGTGCAACCCCTCAAGTGTGGACCTCGAGGGTGAATCCTCTTACGTTCACCTTGATGATTACATCGAGTGGAATTCACCGGGGGTGATTCCTCGGGCTTTCCCCTTGATGTTTAGACACACAGTTACTATGATTACTATGAATTTACACTGAGCCATGTTACTAAAGACGGGTCGACCCTGAGGGGTACCCGCGCGAGCTTAATTGCGAGTGATGTGGAGACGGGTTGACCTGGAGGGTGCCCGCGAGATAATTACGAGGCGTCTCCGGGCATTCCTAGCCTTGCCGCAAGTCCTCGAGACGGGGCAACGGGGTCACATCTTTTGTGAGTCTCTGCTTGTTACCGCGCGTTCCTAATCCACTATGATTTGGATATTTGATCCGAGGGGCCTCTGGCCTGATAGCACTAACCATCACGTGGGTATAGTATGGGCGTTCTGCGTCGTATACATCAACCGAAGCTTAATAGAAGTCAACGATCGGCGGGGCTAGCCGGGTTGGACTGCGTAAGCACCTGCCTTGTTGAAGGAGGTAGCTAGGTCTGCTCACCGCCGCGACGCATAGCGTCTTGAGGAGTTCCGGGAGATGGCCCATGACCCACGGGGCATAGGTTTAGTCCGCGTGCTGGCCTCTCTATTAAGCCTATGTCGGGTTGCGGCGTATTGTTTGGCGAGGCGGGCATGACCACGGAAAGTGTGTCCGGCGGAGTTAAGCGGCGTGGTGGGTAAGTTGGTGCACCCTGCAGGGAAGAAAACATCTATCGATAGCCTGTCCTACGGTAACGGACACTTGGAGTTGTATCACGATCGATACAACTAGAACTGGATACTTGTGATGAGAATTTGATGATGATGAGAACTGGATTGTGATGATAACTGGACAGTATGGCTCTGGGATTTCTTTCTCGCAGGGAGTCGAGAAAGGATCTCCGGCCGAGGTTGATAACACTACTACTATTTTACTTTATGCCACTCTACTCCCTCCTATTTGCTGCAAGATGGTGGTTTCCAGAAGATGCTAGTCTTCGATAGGACTAGGCCTTCTCTCTATTCTGGAATTTCTGCAGCCCAGTCCACATATACAGCCTTCCTTTGATAATGTTGCATATGTAGTGTAGATCCTTGCTTGCGAGTACTTTGGATGAGTACTCACGGTTGCTTTGCTCCCCCTTTCCCCCTTTCTTCCTCTTTCCGGTTGATGCAACCAGATGTCGGAGCCCAGGAGCCAGATGCCACCGCCGATGCATACTACTACGTGGAGACCGTCGACGACCAGGAGTAGTTAGGAGGCTCGAGCAGGAGGCCTTGCCTTTTCGATCGATGTTGCTTTTGTGCTAGCCTTCTTAAGGCAAACTTGCCTAACTCATGTCTGTACTCAGATATTGTTGCTTCCGCTGACTCTTGTGTATTCGATCTTATGTATTCGAGCCCTCGAGGCCCCTGGCTTGTAATATAAAGCTTGTATTATTTTAATTTGTGTCTAGAGTTGTGTTGTGATATCTTCCCGTGAGTCCTTGATCTTGATCGTACACATTTGCGTGCATGATTAGTGTACGATTGAATCGAGGGCGTCACAAGTTGGTATCAGAGCCGACTGCCTGTAGGTAGTCCCCTTTCCAACTCCGTTGCCGAAGTTGAGTCTAGTCATCCAAAATAGTTTTACTAACTTGGCTGTGTGGCTTACCGGCCCACGTCGCCAATTGGGTGGTATTAGGATCTTTTATTCCTCGACTATACTCTGGTACTCTTATCTCTCTTCTATTCGGGTTAAAATGGATTTACTAACGCCGACACTTAGGTTCTCGGACCCACTTCCTCCTGGAGATCCCGACATTACCAATGATCGCTTGCTGCACCAGAAGACTTCTGCAGTTACTCTCCGGTATTTTCCCGAGACTCTTATGACCTCCGCCTTTGCAATTCCATATCACCATTAAATCCCTCTGGATAACTACATACACCTGTCGTTCATATTGGCGTCCCCAGTTGATCTTGTTATTACAAGATGCCTTGTAATACTTTCAGGTATTTCGAGAATCCATTGTGCCTGCTGCGTTGCAGCTCCTTTTCCGCATGAATATGTGTATGAATAATTCCCCACAATTACCGGGGATTCATTCATCCCCAATTGTTTAGGTATTTCACAAAAGTCTTCGAAATACCATTCGATCTTCCAAAAATCCTCAGTAGCCTATGGTTGTTGAAATTCTTGTTTGCTTGCATTATGGTTAATTCCACATTTCTAGTAATCTTCGTTGACATCCTCTGTCACTATCGTTTCGAGTCCCTTGATCCAATATGTCGCAAATGCTCGTAATCCTCAATAAGATCCTAGCATTCATCCTTCCGGCTCAGACTTCACTCCAAACATGAGCTTGTTCTTGTCAAATCAAACCTTGATTGCTTGTCGATTTGTACCGATTCAACTCAATTATCTTTTGATCAGAGCCTCTGCTTCAGATCTTCTGAGTTGAAAATGGTAATTCCTTTGTATTCAAGCTTTGAAGTTATCCAGTTACATCTATAAACCGATGCCTTTGCATTCTTTCTTCTTCTGGGTGAGTATCGATACTCACATCAGATCTTTTATGGACCGCCATATCCTTGGTTGGATTATTATCCGACAATGTCCTTCATATTCATTAAACTTGTGAGTTTGCCCTGACACATAATGCCTTTGGTAAATTCTATCATCTGCTTTTGTCAACCATGCTCTGCTTTCGAGCTGGTATATTTTAATCCTGAAGTTAGTTGTATATGTTCCTAAGATACCCGTACGGGTTGAACCTATGTCTTCACTAATCCGTGTGAACTCGAAAGAGATGTGAGTCATACTCTTCTGGTGCTTCACCAGATAAATCTTTCGCACTACAAATTCTTCGAAAATAAGGAGTGAATGAAAGGTTATGCATTGGAGAAGTGGGAGTCGACCTTGAACTTTGTGTTCATGCCCATGGAAACGATGTAGATCTTATCATAGAAGCTTCTCGTAACAATGATTATCCCCATGGTATAAGGTCATCTTGTATCTAGGATTTGATCCTCTGCAACCGTGGTTCTGACCATGAGTGTTCCCCTTTGATCCCATTTCTCGGACAAGTTAAAGTACTTGCCTTCTGCAGATCTGTACATCTTCGCAACCTCTATTTTGATCCTCCTTCGATTATTACCCTCCGGTATCTCGAGGATATCAAAGGACCGTGTTGCTTCCTATGAGTCTTCATCTAGTATTGCTTCTCACCGATTTCATATTTCCCCTGGGTTTTGATTTATTAATCACTCAAGAACACCGATAAGTGAATTGATCCCGCACTCCGAATCAATAACTCTAAGTAATTTTCGTTGCTTACGAGTTAAATAATCCTTCAAGTAATCCTAGCCTGTTCGGCTATATCATTATGGTGCTAATTTAACTGTGCTACCTGGTCCTTACTCCCGTAGCGCAACTTTTCGATGATGAGTGAAGCTTACGTCGATCTTCCTCATTTTATCAATTCACTTCGAACAACTAGCTTGATTTTGAGCTTGTGTCATATCTGTGGTCCCAATAGCCTTTCGCTTCATCCTTCCTGTTGCTTGATGGCATCGCTCCTCGATGGCATCTTCATGGAGCCTCTCGACAAATGTGTCGTGATCAGCTTCAACATTTTGACTTATGTTGAGATGACAATTGAATTCATGGTGAGAAATACCATCCGTGATCTTTGATGATTTGAGTTATCATCGACAACCACCTTGTCTTCTTTCCAACACATGTTTGATCATGTCTTAGTTAAACCTTGGACTCCTTGCTATTCCTGCAATTGTTCCTTGAGTATTTCTTGTGATCTTCAACTCCAACCCCTACTTGCAACATCATGTTAATGCTACCTCGAAGCATGACTGAGGTATTTCGAATATCAACAAGAACATTGGAAGCACATTGCCAAATGTTTCTTGATCTATTATCCAAACACCATTGTATGGGTAATATCATGATTCTTCCTTCGCCTCCCTTTATATAAATGCTTTTGAACTTGCTGTCATATCATGTATATCATGCTCCGCTTCCCCTTGGGAAGGATATACTCCCAATTCTTGTGTGTAAACACATTTTCCTTTCCAATGTTCTGATTAATCTAATGATCACCTTTTCTTTTCCATTGTTTTGTTTAACCTTTCTTGTGCTTTATGAGATCTAAGCAAAAATAATTCCCTGCTTATAAAAACACCTCAAGGTACAATTCGGTTAGTACGACCCTGTTACTAATGTTGATGACATTCCGGTAACCACGGATGGACGAGAACTTTGCATATTGGTCCGCCTCGTCTTGCGAGCAGGAGAATGGTTCTCTTCGTCCCTCGCCCTGGGTACCAACGTTGTTGCCAACATAATTGACAGTCTATGCTCTGACCTGCCTTGCTATCATGACCGTGCAAAATGCTAGCGCCCTTCCTGCTTTTAACCCACATGGTGGGCCCATAACCCACAGTTCCACATGATCGAAACCTGACTCTCTTGTCCCTCCTTGATTTTGAAGTATCCTTCGCACTTGCCTTCGTATGTAATTCACGAGCCACCCTCCGAGAGATGATCTATACCCGATACTCTGAACCCCCCTTCTAGCACGCTGTTCAGGTATCGACCGTTTGTCCATTCGGTTGCAACTTCTTATTGTACCTTCAAACTTTGCTCTCGATGCTTTCTGAAGTTTCAACTCAAGAGATACTTCTGCCACACTTCCTGAATTGACCACCAGATAATCGACCCATCAAGGGTCAGTTCTCCCAAAGTTACCTTTACTTCCCCACTTAAATCTCGGGACGAGATTTCTTGTAGTGGAGGAGATTTGTAACACCCCGAGTGTCATGCTACAGTAACCTTCTATGATTAAGACTAATCATTTGGCTAAAGAATGCTTAATCACCTTTGTTCAACATCTCTTTTCAAATCCCATCTGAGTTCAAATTCAAATGATAAGTGAAATTTGAGTTGCACAAAACTTGCTAGAAAATGTTCATCCTTTAGCCAAAATTCCATAATATTTAATTGTTAAGGAAAACAACATCACCATTGAGCTAAGATGGCTAGTAGCAATTATTTAATTGCAACTTCAACTTTTTTAATGTCATTTTATTTGTGAAAATGTAAATGACAACCCCTAACCTCAAACTTTTTGTGGCATCGGCTAAAATGCCTTGGATTTTATGGGCCCAAGACCATAATTTATTTAAGATATTTGGATGCCCAATTAACTTCCTTTCTCTCTGTTTATTAAACAAAAGAAAAATTTACAGAAAGAGAAGAGATAGAACAGGAGAAAGCCCATCGCGCGCTGCAGCCAGCTAGCTACAAAGATTGCATGGCCCAAAGACAACTCACTTGGCGTCTCCTCCTGTTCACGCGCCCCGTGGGCGCAGCGAGCATCGTCCATGGCGGATCAGCCACAGGCGGCCATCGCGCCTCCCGTCGTTCCCGCGATGGATAAGGCCACCCCGCATCCCCTGCTAACCCTAACACCCCACTCCCCTCGCTTGCCCTCTCCTCTTCCCTCTTCCTCTCGACGAGCCGCCCGAGCTCGGCCGTCACCTTGTCGCCGTCGTTGACTTGCACCGAGCTTCCCCAAGCTACAAGAAGGTGCCCAGAGCCTCGTCACCCTCATCTTCTTCGTCCTCGCTTTGTGGATCGAGGCCAAACGCCGTAGCCTCGTCACCGGTCGTCTTCCCGCCACGGCCACCGCAGCCCCGCCGCTCGATTCGCCGCCGTCGCCCATGTCGAGCCTCCTCCGAGCTCGCTTTGCACATCTGCAGGAGCACTGTGAGCTCCTATCCTTCTCCCCTCACTCCCCTGCTCATCTCCGCGATCGTGGCGGCGACCACGTCATGGCCGTTGTCGCCGTGACCACCATAGCCCGAGCTCGCGTCCGACCTCGTGGTCGAGTTCACGGAGCTTGTAGGAGCCCAACGCCGATCCCGTGTCGCTGCGTGTGCATGCTCACCGCGCCTTGTCTCGCCCGGGCCGCCCAGCGTCGTGTGCTGCCGCTAGCCATTGCCGCCGGCTGCTGCTACTACCGGCCATGGCGGCGGCCGTCGTGTGTGTGTGTGTGTGTGTATGCGTGCGTGCGTGTGTGTGCGCGATGTGTGCGTGCGCAGTGTGTGTGCACCGAGTGTGTGTGGCCACGCCCACCTCCGGCCTCGCTCGTCTTCAGCCGGCCTCGCCGCGCCTAGCTGCTGCGGCTGCTCTTACCGCCGCCGCTAGCTGCTCATACTGCTGCGTTGCTACTAGTGCAGCCCTGCTAAAGTAACGTTCTGTTACTGTAGCAGTAGCTAGCTTTCCTATTTTTACATTGACTAACCCACTAGGCAGCCCCTAATCAGTGGTTAGACAACTACTAACAGGAGTAAAAATAGTATGAGGTGATAGTACACTTGACAAGGCTCAAATGTTTCCACTGGACCAAATCCTTTCGATGCGTGGATTAATTCCTACGAAAATCACAAAGTTCAACGTTACATTGGTGAAAAACTGAATAGCAGCTTTATTTTCTTAGCTACTTTAGAACTGTTGATGATCAAGCTAATTAACTCTAATATGGACAAAAGTGGTAGTAACATGTAGCTTGCAGAAAAATGCTCAAAATTGATATAAGGCACTAACCCATAGAATGTGCAGAAAAATAGCTATAGCCTCCGGAATACCGCTAAGTGATGTTTAAAAACTGACGAATACTCAGACTTAGCAAAATTTCAGGGATTTTCCCGGGTTTTGTTAAATCTTTGAAATATCTTAGAAATTAAACCGTATCTCGGATGGAAAAACTTTGTACATGAAAGTTGCTTAGAAAAATCCAACGAATCCAAATACGTGGTCCGTTCATCTGTCACATGCCCCTAGCATGCTGAACTTGTAACTTTCCCCCTCTTTTCCTTTGTCCGGAATCCACCTAATGTCGCGAATTCATCCTCGGATGTTTATCCCCTCCGTCTGCAACGTGTAGTACTACGTTAGGTCGACCCTAGTTCTGCTTATCGTCATGTCATGCTTAGTGTTGCATCTGTTTGCTTATATTTACTGTTTCTTCCCCCTCTTCTCTCCGGTAGACCCTGAGGCCGATGATGCCCCGGTGATCGACTACGTCGACGACGACCCCTCCTTGACAGAGCAACCAGGCAAGCCCCCCCTTTGATCATCCCGATATCGCCCATTCCATTCTCTCATGCTTGCATTAGATTTTGCTACTGTTATTGTTTGCTCCTATTCTGTTGCATAGCCTGCTTTTGTACCTGCTGTTGTACCTTACCTGCTTATCCTAAACTGCTTAGTATAGGTTGGTTAGTGATCCATCAGTGACCCCACCTTGTCCTTGTTGCCCCTGCTTCATCATTGAAGACCCGATCAACGGGATCGAAGACCAGGCCCCGACACCGCACATCACTTTCCCCTTAGTTGCTCGACAATACTAGGTTACTATCGAGTACCGAGGGTGAGTACTCATCAGTACTCCTGATGTTAACCCTATAGTGTAGCTATTCGGTCGTGGTCATCGAGGGTGATTTCCTCTTTAACCACTTCTGATACGACTCTGTCGTGCAATCCCTCAAGTGTGGACCTCGAGGGTGAATCCTCTTACGTTCACCTTGATGATTACATCGAGTGGAATTCACCGGGGGTGATTCCTCGGGCTTTCCCCTTGATGTTTAGACACACAGTTACTATGATTACTATGACTTTACACTGAGCCATGTTACTAAAGACGGGTCGACCCTGAGGGGTACCCGCGCGAGCTTAATTGCGAGTGATGTGGAGATGGGTTGACCTGGAGGGTGCCCGCGAGATAATTACGAGGCGTGGCTGGGCATTCCTAGCCCTTGCCGCAAGTCCTCAAGACGGGGCAACGGGGTCACATCTTTCGTGAGTCTCTGCTTGTTACCGCGCGTTCCTAATCCACTACGATTTGGATATTTGATCCGAGGGCCTCGGCTGATAGCACTAACCATCACGTGGGCATAGTATGGGCGTTCTGCGTCGTATACATCAGCCGAAGCTTAATAGAAGTCAGCGACTGAGCGGCGCGCGCCGGGTTGGACTGCGTAAGCACCTGCCTTGTTGAAGGAGGTAGCTAGGTCTGCTCACCGGCCGCGTATGCAACGTGCATGAGTTCCCGGGGAGATGGCCCATGACCCCTAGGGGCATAGGTTTAGTCCGGCGTGCTGGCCTCTCTATTAAGCCTAGGTCGGGTTGCGGCGTATTGTTTGGCTGAGGCCGGGCATGACCCTGGAAAGTGTGTCCGGCCGGAGTTAAGCGAGCGTGGTGGGTAAGTTGGTGCACCCCTGCAGGGAAGAAAACATCTATCGATAGACTGTCCTATGGTAACGGACACTTGGAGTTGTATCCCGATCGATACAACTAGAACTGGATACTTGTGATGAGAATTTGATGATGATGAGAACTGGATTGTGATGATAACTGGATAGTATGGCTCTGGGATTTCTTTCTCACAGGGAGTCGAGAAAGGATCTCCGGCCGAGGTTGATAACACTACTACTATTTTACTTTATGCCACTCTACTCCCTCCTTTTTGCTGCAAGATGGTGGTTTCCAGAAGATGCTAGTCTTCGATAGGACTAGGCCTTCTCTCTATTCTGGCATTTCTGCAGCCCAGTCCACATATAAAACCTTCCTTTGATAATGTTGCATATGTAGTGTAGATCCTTGCTTGCGAGTACTTTGGATGAGTACTCACGGTTGCTTTGCTCCCCTTTCCCCTTTCTTCCTCTTTCCGGTTGATGCAACGGATGCCGAGCCAGGGGCGGATGCCACCGCCGATGCATACTACTATGTGGAGACCGTCGGCGACCAGGAGTAGTTAGGGGCTCCAGGCAGGAGGCCTTGCCTTTTGATCGATGTTGCTTTTGTGCTAGCCTTCTTAAGGCAAACTTGTCTAACTCATGTCGTACTCAGATATTGTTGCTTCACTGACTCTTGTGTATTCGAGCTTATGTATTCGAGCCCTCGAGGCCCCAGGCTTGTAATATAAAGCTTGTATTATTTTAATTTGTGTCTAGAGTTGTGTTGTGATATCTTCCCGTGAGTCCTTGATCTTGATCGTACACATTTGCGTGCATGATTAGTGTACGATTGAATAGAGGGCGTCACAAATCAATAACAGCCCCTGCAGTATTAAGAAAAGGTCTACCAAGGATAATCGACATACTATCATCCTCGGGAATATCAAGAATGACAAAGTCCGTTAAGATAGTGACATTTGCAACCACTACAGGCACATCCTCAAAAATACCGATAGGTATAGCAGTTGATTTATCAGCCATTTGCAAAGATATTTCGGCAGGTGTCAACTTATTCAATTCAAGTATACGATATAAAGAGAGAGGCATAACACTAACACCGGCTCCAAGATCACATAAAGCAGTTCTAACACAATTTCTTTTAATGGAGCATGGTATAGTTGGTACACCCGGATCTCCAAGTTTCTTTGGTATTCCACACTTAAAAGTGTAATTAGCAAGCATGGTGGAAATTTCAGCTTCCGGTATCTTTCTTTTATTTGTGATGATATCCTTCATATACTTAGCATAAGGGTTTACTTTGAGCATATCAGTTAAGCGCATACTTAAGAAAATAGGTCTAATCATTTCAGCAAAGCGCTCAAAATTCTCATCATCCTTTGTTTTGGATGATTTAGGAGGAAAGGGCATGGGTTTCAGAACCCATGGTTCTCTTTCTCTACCGTGCTTCCTAGCAACAAAATCTCTCTTATCATAACGTTGATTCTTTGATTGTGGGTTATCAAGATCAACAGCAAGTTCAATCTCTACATCATTGTTTTTGCTAGGTTGATCATCAACATGAACATTGTCATTAACATTATCACTAGGTTCATGTTCATCACCTGATTGTGTTTCAGCATCAGAAATAGAGATATCATTGGGATTCTCAGGTGTGTCCACAGTAGGTTCACTAGAAGCATGCAAAGTTCTATCGTTTTTCTTTTTCTTATTTTTAGAAGAACTGGGTGCCGCTAAATTATTTCTCTGAGAATCTTGCTCGATTCTCTTAGGGTGGCCTTCAGGATACAAAGGTTCCTGAGTCATTCTACCAGTTCTAGTAGCCACTCTAACAACAAAGTCATTTTTATTATTTAATTCATCAAGCAAATCATTTTGAGCTTTAAGTACTTGCTCAGCTTGAGTAGCAGCCATAGAAGCATATTTGCGAACGAGTTGGAGTTCACCTTTAACTCTAGCCATATTATCGCTCACACGTCCTATCTCGAAAGCATTATTATTTAACTCTCTACCAACATAAGCATTAAAACTTTCTTGTCTAGCCATAAAGTCATCAAATTCATCTAAGCATGGGCTATGAAATTTAGTAGAGGGGATTTCAACTTTATCATATCTATAGAGAGAATTTACCTTTACTACCTGTGTCGGGTTATAAAGACAATGTAGTTCTTCAATAGGCGGTACATTAAGATCATGAATTTCTTCAATCAGTGGTAAATTATTAACATCTTCAGCTTTAATACCTTTTTCTTTCATTGATTTCTTTGCCTCTTGCATATCTTCAGGACTGAGGAATAAAACACCTCTCTTCTTCGGAGTGGGTTTAGGAATAGGCTCAGGAGTTGGCTCAATTGGTTCAGGAATTGCCTTAGGAATTGGCTCAGGAAGAGTCCAATTATTTTCATTAGTAAACATATTATTCAATAGTAATTCAACTTTGTCGACTGTTCTTTCCCTGAAAACACAACCAGCACAACTATCCAAGTAGTCCTTGGAAGAATCGGTTAGTCCATTATAAAAGATATCAAGTATTTCATTTTTCTTAAGAGGATGATCAGACAAAGCATTAAGTAACCGGAGAAGCCTCCCCCAAGCTTGTGGGAGACTCTCTTCTTTGATTTGCACAAAATTGTATATTTCCCGCAAGGCATCTTGTTTCTTATGAGCAGGAAATATTTAGCGAGAAGTAATAAATCATATCACGGGACTACGCACACAACCAGGAGCAAGAGAATTATACCAAGTCTTAGCATCACCCTTTAATGAGAACGGAATATCTTAAGGATATAATAATAGCGAGACTTCTCATCATTAGTAAACAGGGTGGCTATATCATTCAACTTGGTAAGATGTGCCACAACAGTTTCAGATTCAAGGCCATAAAAAGGATCAGATTCAACCAAAGTACTAATTTCAGGATCAACAGAGAATTCATAATCCTTATCAGTAACACAGATAGGTGAAGTAGCAAAAGCAGGGTCAGGTTTCATTCTAGCATTAAGAGACTGCTGCTTCCATTTAGCTAATAATTTCTTAAGATCATATTTATCATTTCAAGCAAAGATAGCTCTAGCAGCTTCTTCATTCATAACATAACCCTCAGGAACAACAGGCAATTCATAATCATTGGGAGAACTTTCATCATCACTATCATCAATAATAGCATCTTCAATAATTTCATTCCCCCTAACTCTATCAAGTTATTCATCAAGAAATTCACCCAATGGCAAAGTAGTATCACACACAGAAGTAGTTTCATCATGCATAGCAGAAGTGGCATCATCAATAACATGCGACATATCAGAATTCATAGCAGTAGTAGGTTTAGGTGTCGCAAGTTTACTAATAACAGAAGGAGAATCTAGTGCAGAGCTAGATGGTAGTCCCTTACCTCCCCTCGTAGTTGAGGGCAAAATCTTGGTTCTGTCGTCTTTCAAGTTCTTCGTAGTGATCAACAGATATAAATCCCAAGTGACTCAGAAAATAGAGCTATGCTCCCCTGCAACGGCGCCAGAAATTAGTCTTGATAACCCACAAGTGTAGGGAATCACAACAACTTTCGAGGGTAAAGTATTCAACACAAATTTATTGATTCGACACAAGGGGAGCCAAAGAATATTCTTGAGTATTAGCAGTTGAGTTGTCAATTCAACCACACCTGGATAACTTAGTATCTGCAGCAAGGTATTTAGTAGCAAAGTAGTATGATAGTAAAGGTAACAGTGGCAAAAGTAAAGATAATAGTTTTTGGGTTTTTGTAGTAGTTGTAACAGTAGCAACGGAAAAGTAAATAAGCGAAGGACAATATGTGAAAAGCTTGTAGGCAATGGATCAGTGATGGATAATTATGCCGGATGCGATTCCTCATGTAATAGCTATAACATAGGGTGACACAGAACTGGCTCCAGTTCATCAATGTAATGTAGGCATGTATGCCGTAAATAGTCATACGTGCTTATGGAAAAGAATTTGCATGACATCTTTTGTCCTACCCTCCCGTGGCAGCGGGGTCCTAGTGGAAACTAAGGGATATTAAGGCCTCCTTTTAATAGAGAACCGGAAAAAAGCATTAGCACATAGTGAATACATGAACTCCTCAAACTACGGTCATCATCGAGAAGTATCCCGATTATTGTCACTTCGGGGTTGTTGGATCATAACACGTAATAGGTGACTATAGACTTGCAAGATAGGATCAAGAACACACATATATTCATGAAAACATAATAGGTTCAGATCTGAAATCATGGCACTCGGGCCCTAGTGACAAGCATTAAGCATAGCAAAGTCATAGCAACATCAATCTCAGAACATAGTGGATACTAGGGATCAAACCCTAACAAAACTAACTTGATTACATGGTAAATCTCATCCAACCCATCACCGTCCAGCAAGCCTACAATGGAATTACTCACGCACGGCGATGAGCATCATGAAATTGGTGATGAAGGATGGTTGATGATGACGATGGCGACGAATCCCCCTCTCCGGAGCCCCGAACGGACTCTAGACCAGCCCTCCCGAGAGATATTAGGGCTTGGCGGCAGCTCCGTGTCGTAAAAGACGATGAAACTTTCTCTCTGATTTTTTCCTCCCCGAACGTGAATATGTGGAGTTGGAGTTGAGGTCGGTGGAGGTCCAGGGGGCCCACGAGATAGGGGGCGCGCCCCCTGTCTCGTGGACAGGGTGTGGGCCCCCTGGTCTTGATTCTTTCGCCAATATTTTTTATATTTTCCAAAAAGTCACTCCGTGGATTTTCAGGACATTCCGAGAACTTTTCTTTTGTACGCATAAAACAACATCAGTCCGGGTTAGTTTCATTCAAATCATGCAAGTTAGAGTCCAAAACAAGGGAAAATTTGTTTGGAAAAGTAGATACGTTGGAGACGTATCAGGCCTCTACAGTTTCTACTCCTCCACACCCCCAAGATGATTTCCAAGACAACACATGCATAGACACTCAACGAAGCTGTGTTTATGATGAGCACGTCTCCCCTAGTGCAGCATCATCGGTGCTCCCTCTAACTTGGCATTGTTATATGTGGTTGCATGTTATGTGTTATGTCTAGCTTGTATTGCTTATAATTTTATTGAATTCCATCTGCTTACTTTACACATTATACTTGAATAAGACACATGTTCCTGTTTCTAGAACATACAATATTTGTCTATCACACCATGTTCTTACATCAAATTACTACTGTTGTGTAACCTGCAACAATCACTTATCATAAGACACGTTTGACTTCGGAGTGTGATATTGGTTACATCTCACATTCTTTTCTAGCTTGTACTACTAATTTGTTGAAATGGCACTTATGACGAGACAGTTTTAACTTGGTAGAGTGATATTGGTTGCATCTTTCATATGGTGTCTAGCTTTCATTGCTTCTAATTTGTTGAAATGCCTTCTCCTTAGTTTACACATTATAAGCTGTGAATATGCAATGGCACTAATGACGAGAGACCTCTAACATGGTAGTGTGATGTTGTTTGCATCTTGCATATTATTTATTTCTTGTACTGCTTCACATTTGTTTAAACGTCATTTATGATGAGACAACATTAACTTAGCGAGCAATATTTGTAGCATCTTTCATATGGTGTCTACCTTCCATTGCATTGCTTCTAATTTGGTGAAATGTCTTCTTCTTAGTCTACACATCATAGTTCGGTTATCTCTTCCGTCCTGTTTTTCATACATATTACATCCTCCTATCATGTGGTTATCTAACATCAAAGTTCAGTTAAATGCATCACGCATCAATTTGTTACGAAGAACTAAATTGTTATTCGTTTTCTTGTCGGCTTGACTTAACATGGCACAGAGAAAGAGGAAGAAACACAGAATGGCAGGGAATGAGAAGCGGATGAATCAGTAGATTCTGCTTGCATCGATGGTGCAATAGAAGGTCAAAGTCCAGCGGAAAATTCTATAAACACGACATCCCATGCTACATGAGCTGCAAAAAAAGCCAAACAGAAACAAATAGCTGCCACCAAACAAGCAGAGACAACCCTAGTTCTTGCAACACCTACCACAGTACTACCAACTGCACAACTTACTGCGTCGTCAAGCGAGCTAGCAGCACGTTCCCAAGCTCCCTTGCCACGACACTACTTCCCAAGCACTCTTGACACAAGGCGAGTTGGAAATATCAGATGAACCTTGTGAGCTTCAACAACAAGAAGGTAGTTCTTGGAGTCAAATTACGATTGCATGCTTCTTTATATGTAATCTCACGGTTTTATGTACACTAACACTTCCTATGTTCGTTGTTGGATTAGCACCTAGGCGCAAGAGGAAACAAACATCAGGGATATTGCTCGATAGGTTAACTAAATCTAGAGGAGGAAGAATGGAGATCCGTTTTGAGGCAGGTTTAAAAAGGCCACGTGATGCTCTGAGTCAGCCAAGTTAGTATCGAGGCAGCGGTTGCCTTTAGGGGTCATGTCGTATCCTCCCAACATGGATTGATATAGGAATGACAAATCTGAAACCAGTTCAACACCTTCCTAGACCATTTGTATGTAAGTATGGTTATGTATGGAAACTAGTAATATCGTCTTGCTCGTCCCATACTTTCTAGGTTGTTGATAATGAGACTCCCAAAATTTTCAGCAGATGAGGTTCAAGTTGGATACCCAAGATGATGCAACGGACAAGCTTGCACCCATGTTTTCAAGTCTGCTCTCTGACGATGTCGGTATAACTTGAGGAAAACTCACTTTGAAGGCAAGGCTAACAGTGAACTTTCCCAAACATCTCCAATGGAAAATATATCGGATGAAGACTAGAGGGCCTTGTTAAACACTTGGTCGATCCAAGTATCAGTACATTATATATATGTGATCAGATCACATGTTGAAGTCCTATTTAGCATGTGCCACACAAATCTATCTTCTTGTAGGTGAACTATTCAAAGAACAAGGCCAACCGTTAAAGTGAAATTCCAACAGACGACGGATCTCGTAGCTATATTGCTGCTGCGAGGCTCTTGTAATTAGCTCTTGTTTCACTCTTTTCGTTGTACCATATTATCAGATCTATATTGACTTGTTCGAAATGCGGAGGAAAGCCGCAAGGACCAAAAAGTACCTGAACCAAATGTTGTGGAAATCTTCAAGGACTGTCACACCAGCAAGAAGAAGGGCATGACTACACCGTCAAAGCCGCTGTTGTAAGTCCTTAATCCTCATGCCTTTTAACTACTACTTACTCTGACTTGTGCCTTAAACTGCATGGGTTGCAGCCAATTTCTATTACTCTTTTCAATTTTATACACAATTGTCTTAGCGCATCATTGCACCTTACAAGGTTTAAAAGAGAGGAGTGATGTTCCTTTGATCTTGACCCGTAATGTAGTTCCATCTTTGGACTTGCCCACTAGCGTTACAATTGCATGTTTATGCATTCTCGGTTGTTTTGTGATATGAATGATGTCATACTATGCTTACCGTATTATAAACTTCGTCTCTTTATCCTTAGCCCTCAATACAATGTGAAGAAATAGACAATACATTAGCGATGGTACATGGTCAGATGTTTGGAACCTGGTTTTATTATGTACTTTGCAATAAAATACAACTATAATATTTTACATGGGTTCACGAATAAGTTACGTATATAGACCAAAGCTATTTTGTTTGGTTTTGCTGCCTCTTTAATATCTTACGTTACTGCTACTACTAATGTAAAACCTCAACTTTTCAGCGAGCTATGGAAAAATGGTGGAACCGCCACCTTACGAAGGTGGCGAGGCAACTATAACCGCAATGTCGCTCTTGCTGCGGTGGGTCGAGACTGTCCACTAACAAAGTGCCAAAAGCACGTTCTGCGTATCTTGGGTTGGTTGTTAAGGCAATATCGTCCAAACTGCCTCATGATCAAGATATGCAAGCTCAAAGCAATGTTGTATCTGCACTCCAGACACAAGTCCATTCCCTAACAGAGACCCTTTGTGAAACAAGGAGAGACATTGTTCGATGTCGTCAAGATATGCATGGTTTTGAAACAGACTATCGGACATTTGCTATGTTGTTCAGAGCCTAGGGAATTGAAGGCGAGGGTTATGGTGCTCCATCGGACAATACAACATGAAACATAATGATCAGGTCAAATGAACTGAGCTTCGAACTTACGGTGGTGCATTTATCGCTAGGCTGTTAAGTTTTATGCCAACCTTCCTTTTGTTATATAGTTGTAATTTGTTTTGGTGCGATACAAAATTTATTCTTAACGTGCAGCCACCGGCTGAAGAAAACAGCAAGCCATTTTTGTATAGTGTAGGGTGTTCCCTATATTTGCACTGGTAGCGATCTTTGATGCCGAGTGGATGTAATCTAAGCAATCACCTTAATAGCCTAGTGTTAGTTTCGGCCTTATTTATTTCCTAGTCTTCTTTTTCCCTGGTTTTCTAGTGGCCGCAACTACCATGGGCCATATACGGGCCGTAGGATCCATGGGTCTCCTATGGGCCGTAGGATCCATGGGTCTCCTACGGGCCATCGATAAATGGGCCTCCAACAGGGCTGTAGAATCGGTGGACCTCGGGCCGTCGGATAAATGGGTCTACATGGCCCGTAAACGGGCGTAATTGGTATCGGCCCAACACAGTAACGGGTCGTTAATAGGCCGTAGGATAGCAAAGGCTTAATTCTGTCACAGGCATGACGGGTCATTAATGGGCCAGAATATAGGACGGGCTGGAAACGATGCAATGGGTTAACACGCCAGAAACGGCCCGACTGTTGCCATGGGCCGAATTTGGCCCATTAGGGTAATAGGCCAGTAACGGGCCGACTCTTGCCATGGGCCGAATTTGGCCCATTAGGGGAACATGCTAGTAATGGGCCGGAAGTAATCGAGGGCCGAAAAGGAGCCCAAGAACATATGGGCCATCAATAGGCCGAAAGCTAACACGGGCTGGAAACGGCCCATGTAAATCACGGGCCGTTAACGGGTACAAAGAAAATTACTGTTCATTATGACTAGAGTCATCGTGGGCCTGTAAAAGGGCCGAAAGATACGAAGGCCTCATATGGGCCGAAAGTGAAATGGGCTGGTGTTATATTCGACGGCCCACATGACGTTGTTGGGCCGATTTCCTTTATGGCCTAACGGGTCGTGAGTTAACGGGCCATAAAATGGGCTATTTGCGAAGACACCGTTAACAGGCTTTTCATGGGCTAGCCCGTTAACTTTTTACCAAGTTAAATGGGCCGGCTTTGTAAGCTAAATGGGCCAGTGGTGGGTCGTGGCACCTGTCGACATATCATAGCTGCCTATCTGACTCACTGATGAGCTGACACGTGTTTTGTCCGGCCAATAAGAATTTTACATGTGGAAATTTCCCATTGGTCGGGGTTGTTAACGGGTTATCGGATCCAAAACCCGACCTGATAGCTTAACGGCGTTCCGTTACAGTGGATGCCATGTGTCGGTCACCCTTGACGAAAGCACTTCTGTGACGCGCGATTTATCTTCATGGAAGTGGACACTTCCGTGATGATAATTTTGGAATGTCATGGAACACTTCTACGACATCACAGGTATGACTATCTTGATTCTGTCATAAAATCGTCATGGATGTACATGCATGACAAAAAACGCGACCTACTGTGACAAACATGTATCATCACGGAAGTGTATTTTTTTGTAGTGTTTGCCTAAGCACAACGACGCTATGACCGGAGGAGTAAACTATATGGAAGGGGGCACCACACACGGCTAAGAGAAATCTTGGTGTGGCTTTGGGGTGCCCCCTGCCCTCGTATATAAAGGAGGGGAGGAGGTGGCCGACAGCCTAGGAGGGGCGTGCCAAGTGTGGGGAGTCCTACTAGGACTTCCTAGTCCTAGTAGGATTCCCCTTTCTTTTTCGGAATATGAGAAGAGGGAAAGAGGTGGAGGAGAAGGAGGAAAGGGGGGCTGCGCCCCCACCTCTAGTCCAATTCGGTTTGGGATGGGGGGGGGGGCACCTCCACCTGGCCGCCTCCTCCTCTATTCCGCTAAGGCCCATGAAGGCCCATTAATCCCCGGGGGTTCCAGAAACCTCCCGGTACGCCGGAAAATGGCTGAACCTTTCCGAAACCATTCCGGTGTCCGAACATAACCTTCCAATATATCAATCTTTATGTATCGACCATTTCGAGACTCCTCGTCATGTCCGTGATCTCATCCGAGGCTGAACAAACTTCGGTCATCAAAAACACATAACTTTTAATACAAATCGTCATCGGACGTTAAGCGTGCGGACCCTACGGGTTCGAGAACTATGTAGACATGATCAAGACACATCTCTGATCAATAACCAATAGCGGAACATGGATGCTCATATTGGCTCCTACATATTCTAAGAAGATCTTTATCGGTCAAAACAACATACGTCGTTCCCTTTGTCATCGGTATGTTACTTCACTGCACTGTAGGATGCTGCTAACGCGACAGTACGACCAGAGACCCTTCGAGAAACTGTGTGCGATGCAATAATCACAAACGGTGGTGTAAGAGAACCGTCTATAATGTGCAAAACGTTTGTGATGACAGATGCATCAAACACGGTTCATATTTTAGTTGCGTGTGCGTTGAAGGGCATATGGTTGATCCAGCAGAACTATTTGCGACGAGGAAGAAAAACAGAAACTGGCAGCCATATCAATGTGTGTGCGATATACGGCATATAGTTCCCTCCGATGAACTGTGTGCTATTAGGGAATACAACAAAAACGGTCAGCCCGATCAAGGTGTGTGTGATATACGACATACGGTTCACTCGGACAAACTATTTTCGATTAGGCAAGATAACGGAAACGGTTCATCTTAACAAGATGTGTGTGATATGCGGCATTTGCGACCAGCGTAAAGAACACAAACGATTCGTGTAAACCAGATGTGTGTGATACGCAGCAAACAACCCACTCGGATGAACTGTTTACGATGAGAAATTATAACACAGACGGTTACTATAGTAAGTTCGTGTGCGATTCCGTTCCTACAAAAAACTTTGAAAAATGCAAACTAGTTGCCTGCATATAACAAATTATCAAAAAGTAACGAGATAGACCTTCTTCAAGCCAATCAACATGTATTCAAAAAACAAGAAATGTCAAAAATTACAAAACAGAGACCTCGATAGACCTTGCTGCTGTTGATCCCTCTTTACAACCTTTATTGTGCAACACAATGGAAATGGTTCAACTGAACAATATGTATGTGATACATAACACAGGCCCGTAATCAGAAGGTGTGCAAAGACCAATAATAACACAGACGATTGCTGCTAATAATCCATGTGATTTACTCTATCTACAGAAGAATAGCATGTATATATATAACTGAAATAAACATCCAATTACATATGTGACTATACAGATCATTCGCACACACCTCTACAAAAAATTGCATGCATTCTAAAGTAGGAGAAACGATCGTCTAGTCATCTACTTATTGTGACGCTCCCGCCACTGCTCTGTGGCTCGATCCCTCGGCTGGGGCATGAACAAGACAATTCCTCATGTCAATGATCTGCCTGTACATCCCGTAGCTTGTGTACGCGTCATTGGCCGCGTACTTGACATGTTCTTCATCCAGTCTCTCATGCCAAACACTGTGTCAAGTGTCCTTGTCCTTCTTAGTCTCATCCTTCATCTTCATGTAGTAGGGGTCGATGATGGCCGAGGCGAGGTCAACCAGGGAGTTCAATTTGTTCTTGGTGCTCCCCCAAACCTTGTAGTGGTCCTGGATGTTGACAAGATTTGGGCATTTCAAGCCCGAAACCATGAGCGCTTTTAGATCGTTGGTGGTGTCCACTGATACATCTCTAACGTATCTATACCTTTTGATTGTTCCATGCTATTATATTATCCATCTGGGATGTTTTATATGAATTTATATGCTATTTTATATGATTTTTGGGACTAATCTATTAATCTAGAGCCTAGTGTCAGTTTCTGTTCTTTCCTTGTTTTTGAGTTTTACAGAAAAGGAATACAAAACGGAGTCCAATTGACGTGCCAATTTTTGATGATTTTTTATGTACCAAAAGAAGCCCCCGAAGTAAAAGAGTTTGGCCAGAAGAGTCCCAAGCCATCCACGAAGGTGGAGGGCGCGCCCCTGCCTCGTGGATGACTCGGAGACCCCCCTGACGTGAGACCGACGCCAAAAATTCCTATAAATACAGAAACCCCCGAAAAGAAACCTAAATTGGGAGATCTGCCGCCGCAAGCCTCTGTAGCCACCAAAAACCAATCGGGACCCTGTTCTGGCACCCTGCCGCAGGGGGGATCCATCACCAGTGGCCATCTTCATCATCTCGGTGCTCTCCATGACGAGGAAGGAGTAGTTCACCCTCGGGGCTGAGGGTATGTACCAGTAGCTATGTATCTCTCTCTCTCTCTCTCTCTCTCTCTCTCTCTCTCTCTCTCGTGTTCTTGATATGGCACGATCTTGATGTATCGCGAGCTTTGCTATTATAGTTGGATCTTATGATGTTTCTCCCCTCTACTCTCTTGTAATGGATTGAGTTTTCCCTTTGAAGTTATCTTATAGGATTGAGTCTTTGAGGATTTGATAACACTTGATGTATGTCTTGCGTGGGATACCCGTGGTGACAATGAGGTATTCTATTGATTCACTTGATGTATGTTTTGGTGATCAACTTGCGGGTTAAGTGACCTTGGGAATCTATGCATAGGGGTTGGCACACGTTTTTGTCTTGACTCTCCGGTAGAAACTTTGGGGCACTCTTTGAAGTTCTTTGTGTTGGTTTGAATAAATGAATCTGATTGTGTGATGTATATCATATAATCATACCCGCGGATACTTGAGGTGACATTGGAGTATCTAGGTGACATTAGGGTTTTGGTTGATTTGTGTCTGAAGTTGTTATTTTTCTACGACCTCTAGGGTTGTTTGTCACACTTATAGGAATATCCCAATGGATTGATCGGAAAAAATAACTTTGAGGTGGTTTATACCCTACAATAATCTCTTCGTTTGTTCTCCACTATTAGTCACTTTGGAGTGACTCAGTGTTGCATGTTGAGGGATAGTTATATGATCCAATTATGTTATTATTGTTGAGAGAACTTGCACTAGTGAAAGTATGAACCTTAGGCCTTGTTTCGAAGCATTGCAATACCGTTTTCGCTCACTTTTATTACTTTCTACCTTGCTGTTTTTTTATTTTCAGATTACAAAAACCTATATCTACCATCCATATTGCACTTGTATCACCATCTCTTCGCCGAACTAGTGCACCTATACAATTTACCATTGTATTGGGTGTGTTGGGGACACAAGAGACTCTTTGTTATTTGGTAACAGGGTTGTTTGAGAGACACCGTCTTCATCCTACGCCTCCCACGGATTGATAAACCTTAGGTCATCCACTTGAGGGAAATTTTCTACTGTGCTACAAACCTCTACACTTGGAGGCCCAACAACGTCTACAAGAAGAAGGTTGTGTAGTAGACATCAAGCTCTTTTCTGGCGCCGTTGCTGGGGAGATGTTAGTGCTTGAAGGTATATCTTTAGATCTTGCAATCGGATCTTTTAGTTTCTTGTTTTATCACTAGTTTAGTCTATAAAAGAAAACTACAAAAAAATGGAATTGAGGTTGCCTCATATGCTTCATCTTTTTAATGTCTTTCGTGAAAATAAGGATTTCGATAATTGTGCCAAAGTGTTAGAAGAAGAATGCATTAAAATGTTTGGCACTAAATCTTTGAATGATGAGCATGATTGCAATGTTGTTAGTATGAATTCCTTGAATATCCATGATGCTAATGATATGCAAAGCGACAAGCTTGGGGAAGCTATGTTTTATGAAGATGATATTTTTAGTCCCCCAAGTTTTGATGAGAATATTTATTATGATGAAAGCATGCCTACTATTTATGATGATTATATTGATGAAAGTGGGTTTGGAAGAGTTTCAACTTTAGGAAGTAATGATCCCACTATTTTGGAGGGCGTTTAATCTTATTGTGATAATTATAAAAGTGGATTTGGAAAGGTCATAACTTTATTTAGTGATGAATCCACTATTTCGGAAGAGGTTCCAATTGATTATGAGAACAAAGTTGTTATCTATGATGATTATTGTGATGACATGTATGCTATAAAGAAGAATGATAACCATGAAACTTGTCATCTTGATTTTAATTTTCAATTGGGTTATGCCTCACATGATAGTTATTTTATTGAGTTTGCTCCCA
This sequence comes from Aegilops longissima, assembly GCA_021605205.1. NCBI lineage: Eukaryota > Viridiplantae > Streptophyta > Magnoliopsida > Poales > Poaceae > Aegilops > Aegilops longissima. The sequence continues at coordinate 165,256,927 of CM038682.1, forward strand.
CTACTATGAATGAGAAGAAATTTGCTTATGTGGAGAGTAATAAAACTTCTATGCTTGTGGCTCATGAAAAGAATGCTTTATGTGATAGTTATATTGTTGAATTTACTCATGATTCTACTGAAAATTAATATGAGGGAGGAGTATATGCTTGTAGGAATTGCAATAATATCAAGTTTCCTCTCTATGTGTTGAAAATCTTGAAGTTATGCTTGTTTTGCTTTCCTATGCTAGTTGATTCTTGTTCCCATAAGTTTTTTGCTCACAAAATCCCTATGCATAGGAAGTGTGTTAGACTTAAATGTGTTAGTTATATGCTTCATGATGCTCCCGTTATGTTTCAATTCTTATCTTTTATGTGAGCATCATTGACATCATCATGCCTAGCTAAAAAGGCATTAAAGAGAAGCGCTTGTTGGGAGACAACCCAAAATTTACCCCTACTGTTTTTGTATGTCCACATGATTAAGCCACTGTAATAATCATGTTTTATAGCTTTTGTTTCAATAAAGTGCCAAGTAGAACCTTTGGGAAGACTTGGGTGAAAGTTAATGTGATCTTGCCGTAAAAAAACAGAAACTTTGCGCTCACGAGAATAATTGTCATTTTTTACAGAAGAGTGATTTTGAGTTGATTCTTTTTGCATAAGATTAATGGACAAATTCCCCACGGCCACCAATTTATTTCAGAACTTTTGGAGTTACAGAATTATTCGAGAGTTACAGATTACTACAGACTGTTCTGTTTTTGACAGATTCTGTTTTCTATGTGCTGTTTGCTTATTTTGATGAATCTATGAGTAGTATTGGAGGGTATGAACCATGGAGAAGTTGGAATACAGTAGATATTACAGCAATATGAATTTAGAATGAGTTCACAACGGTAACAAAAGTGGTGATTTGTTTTCTTATACTAGCGGTGCTTATGAGTTTTCTGTTGAGTTTTGTGTTGTGAACTTTTCAAGTTTTGGGTAAAGATTCGATGCAATATGGTATAAGGAGTGGCAAGAGCCTAAGCTTGGGGATGCCCAAGGAACCCCAAGGTAATATTCAAGGACAAACAAGAGCCTAAGCTTGGGGATGCCCTGGATGGCATCCCCTCTTTCGTCTTCCTTCATCAGTAACTTTACTTGGAACTATATTTTTATTCACCACATGATATGTGTTTTGCTTGGAGCATCAATTTATTTTATTTTGTTTTGCTTGCTGTTTCAATAATATCGCAAGATCTGAAATTCTTAATTGTTAGAGAGTCTTCACATAGTTACATAATTATTCATCTACTCATTGATCTTCACTTATATCTTTTTGGAGTAGTTTGTCATTTGCTCTAGTGCTTCACTTATATCTTTTTAGAGCACGATGGTGGTTTTCTTTTGAAGAAATAGATGAACTATCATGCATCACTTATATTATTTTGAGAGTCTTAAACAACATGGTAATTTGCTTTGGTTATGAATTTAGTCCTAGTATGATGGGCATCCAAGAGGGATATAATAAAAACTTTCATATAAAGTGCATTGAATACTAAGAGAAGTTTGATTCCTTATGATTGTTTTGAGATATGAAGATGGTGATATTAGAGTCATGCTACTGGAGTAGTTGTGAATATGAGAGATACTTGTGTTAAAGTTTGTGATTCCCGTAGCATGCACGTATGGTGAACCGTTATGTGATGAAGTTGGAGCATGATTTAGTTATTGATTGTCTTCCTTATGAGTGGAGGTCGGGATCGCGCGATGGTTAACTCATACCAACCCTTCCCCTATGAGCATGCGTGTAGTACTTTGTTTTGATGACTTGTATATTTTTTCAATAAGTATGTGAGTTCTTTATGACTAATGTTGAGTCCATGGATTATACGCACTCTCACCCTTCCACCATTGCTAGCCTCTCTAGTACCGCGCAACTTTCGCCGGTACCATACAGCCACCGAGGGAGTCCTGGACTAAGGGGTCTTCGGGCGTCCGGGCTATCTGATATGGGCCGGACTGATCGGCCATGAAGATACAAGATAGAAGAACCTTCCCCGTATGCGGATGGGACTCTCCTTTGCGTGGATGGCAAGCTTGGCATTCGGATCATGTACCTTCCCTTCTCTGTAACTGACTTTGTATAACCCTAGATCCCTCCGGTGCCTATATAAACCGGAGTGCTTAGTCCATAGGCAAGAACACAATCATACAGGCTAGACATCTAGGGTTTAGCCATTACGATCTCGAGGTAGATCAACTCTTGTAACCCCTATATTCTTCATAGTCAATAAAGCAGGAAGTAAGGTATTACCTCCATTAAGAGGGCCCGAACCTAGGTAAACATCGTGTCCCTTGCCTTCTTGTTACCTTCGATCCTTAGACGTAGAGTTTGGGAACCCCTACCCGAGATCTGCCAGTTTTGACACCGACATTGGTGCTTTCATTAAGAGTTCCACTGTGTCGTCACCAGAAGGCTCGATGGCTCCATCAACCATCCACAACAACACCACCCTAAGGGAGACTTTTCTCCCCGGCCAATTCTTCGTATTCGGCGGCTTCACACTACGTGCCAATTCAATTGGTCATCTGGAGCAGATCGACAGCTACGCCTCTGGTCATCAGATCAGTTTCGGAAACCTAAACTATGTCACTGATATCCGAGGATACTTGATCTTCCAAGGGTTCGCGGCCTCAACCACAGCTCCGGCCTCAGATCTGGAACTCCTCGCCGAGTCCGAAGACGGGGGTTTAGAGCCCGTCGGACTCTCCGCAGCCATAGAGCTCAACATCGGAGACACGGAGGGGATCGTTTCACTCTAGGCTCCCTATATCCTCATCGAGCCGGACTCACCCCCGTGCACCAGCTCCGAACTCCCGAAGTCCATGTCATACGAGCTCGGCCAGGGAACTCCTGTCCCGCCCCGCTCCACGGATTCTTGCTTCCCTGTCCAGACCCCACTCTTAAACGAGGCTCTGGACTTAATGCGATCTCTTGTTATTATAGAAGGATGGCCGCCGAACTATGCCCAGCCCGCACTAGGGGCTGAGAGCAGGGAATTTTACTTCCCACCCACCACCCACTTCATAGCCACTGTCGAGGACTTAACCGACAAGCTCGATTACACTTGCAGGACATCAACGGCATGGACGACGATGCCGGAGAAGAGCAAAGCCAGAACCCGCCGCTTACCGGACGCTGGACGCTACTTCCACATATGACGTGTATACGGTGGACACACCCAAGGAGGATGACGGCGAAGGTGGGAAGGACCCAGTTGAGAATAATTCTCCTGTGACACCACCTAAGCATCGTCGTTAGCGGCGCCGCCCTAAACCACGCCGAGAAAAAGACAGAAATACCGGCACCGGAGACAATAAAACCCCGGATAACGCCGAAGACCAAGAAGCCCCTGTCAAGCCAACATCCGAGCAGGATGATTGGGAAGAGGGGCAAGTCAACCCCGATGATCCTATCAGGGACGAGGGCTTAGAGGATAGTAACTACTTATTGACCTCCGAAGAGGATGAGAGCCTGGGCGACGAAGACTTCATCGTACCAGAGGACCCCCTTGGACAAGAGCGCTTCAAGCGCCGGCTAATAGCCACAACAAGAAGCCTGAAAAAGAAGTGGCAGCAACTTCAAGCCGATCAGGATTTACTCAACGACAGATGGACTAATGTCCTGGCAGCCAAGGAATACGGCATCGAGCGCCCAACTAAAAGTTACCCAAAGCGCAGGTTGCTCTCCCAATTCGACGAGGAGGTCCCAGATCCTATATCGACAGCATGTAATGCAGCGGACAGACCTGACCGGCCACCTCGTGGTTGGGACAGACCGGCAACCCAAGCTGAACAGCAACATGCGCCACCTCGCCCTAGAGTCAGAGAAACAGCGGCCGCAGGACGCACGCACGACATGCGACGGGACCTGGACAATAGAGCCGGCCATACCAGATAAATCTATGGATCACGAGGGCGTGCACCAATGCGAGAAGACGGCCATCAAGCCTGGCATGATTAACACAACCTCACACTGGCCGAAAACCGCATACGAACTTCATCCGAACTGTGCCATGACGTCGCCCAATATAGAGGAGCCGCACACCCTCTATGCTTCACCGATGAAGTAATGGAGCACCAGTTCCCAGAAGGGTTTAAACCCATAAACATTGAATCATATGATGGCACCACATATCCCGCAGTATGGATTGAAGACTTTCTTCTCCATATCCACATGGCCCGCGGCGATGACCTCCATGGCATCAAGTACCTCCCCCTAAAACTTAAGGGACCAGCACGGCATTTGCTGAATAGCCTCCCATCTCTATTGGAAGCCGGGAAGACATGGAGGACGCCTTTAGAGACAACTTCCAAGGTACCTATCTTCGGCCCCCGGATGCCGATGACCTTAGTCACATAATCCAGCAACCCGGTGAATCAGCCCAAAAGCTCTAGACCAGGTTCCTAATTAAAAAGAACCATGTGGATTGTCCGAACGCCGAAGCCCTCGCGGCCTTCAAACAGAGCATCCAAGACGAGTGGTTCGCCCAACATGGCCCATCTAGTTTGGACCGAATACTTGATCGGCCTTGCCAGATTCATGGCACCCCCAATAAACCTGCCAATCACACCAACAGAAACTGTTGGGTGTTTAAACAGGCCGGCAAGCTCAACGCCAAACACAAGGGGAAAAGGCCACCCAACAAGGACGATGATGAAGAGCCTCGCCCACTGAACACAGGAGGGGAGAAGCAATTTCCCTCCGAGGTCAAAACAGTGAATATGATCTATGTTACACACATCCCCAAACGGGAGCGCAAGCGCGCATTAAGGGACATCTACGCCGTAGAGCTGGTCGCCCCAAAATTCAACCCATGGTCGGCTTGCCCGATCACCTTTGATCGAAAGGACCACCCGACCAGTATCCGTCATGGAGGATCGGTAGCTTTGGTCCTCGACCTAATCATCGACGGATTCCATCTCACGCGAGTCCTCATGGACGGCGGCAATAGCCTTAACCTGCTCAATCAGGACACCGTCCGCAAAATGGGTATCGATCCGTCAAGGATCAACCCCACTAAAACTACCTTTAAAGGAGTCATACCTGGAGTAGAGGCCCGCTGGTCGGGCTCAATAACGTTGGAAGTTCTCTTCGGCTCGCCAGACAACTTCCACAGTGAAGACTTGATCTTCGATATCGTACACTTCTGAAGTGGCTATCAAGCACTGCTCGGACGGACCGCTTTTGCTCGATTCAACGCGGTACCGCTCTATGCTTATTTAAAGCTCAAGATGCCCACACGGTGTTATAACAGTCAATGGAAACACGGAACGCTCCCTTCGCACAGAGGAGCACAATGCAGCTCTCGCAGCCGAGGTACAGAGCGGCCCACTTAATTCGCACACTAGACCGGTCACCAAGCCGCTCGACTTTGTTAAAACAGTCCGGTCAGTCCCGCAAACTAGTGGCTTGGTACATCCAGAGCTACACTAGCAGTTCTGCCTCCGTCGTTCGCCGCACAAACCCGCGGAATTTGTACCACGCATGCATCATTACACACTCAAAATACCTTGGGCATCGCCGGAGGCACAGTACGGGAAGGCCTATAGTACGGCTCGACCCTATATGATCTTCCACCTTTTTTGCTTACTTTTTTTACCATAGGTGCATTCGATCCCATGCATCCTATGGACTTACAAGGGCTCACTCATGGCCCGGTTCCGTACGGCAAACAGAAGACCGTTTCCTTCAAGGAACCCCTCTCTACAGGACGAAAGCGGCGCAGACGTGCGGCAGGACATCCAAAGGACTCTTCGGACCAAACCTTATTTAAAAGGACCTGTACTAAGCTTTTCTCCTTGTTATTAGATCCCCAACATGTAAAATGATTTTGGTACTCATGGTACCCTCTGTAAGATCACGTCTTGACGTATCAATCAGATTCTAGTAATGATAATTTTTTCTTTTCGGTATCTACTTTATTTATAAAACTGTAGTCCGTCTCTCCAGTCGTCACATATACCTCGACACCCATTGCCAGGGGCTCTATATGGCCACTTACGAGCCACTAAACGAAAGTCCGAACAGCTTTCTAGCACACTTGGTGCCCCGAGCTTGGCATTATATGCATCAGCTCCGAATCATGTCTTTGGTAAATAGTTGGGTTGCCCAGCTCCTGTGTTTGCTACCTTACGTTCCATTTGTTCGGCTAGGGTAGTAAAGGAAGAACTACTGCGATTGTGTTTCTGGTTCATCCGGTCAAGAACCTCAATAGAGAAAGCCGAAAACTGACTGTCATGATGCGGCAAGAGCTGGTCAGCCATTCGCTGACTTACTAAATCTTTAACAATTTTTCCGTTTTAAACGAAGCACTGTTTTTTGGTCATACACGTAACGCATCCGCATTCGGATAGTCACATACGTACCAGGGGCTACTTTATAGCCCCAACGTCAAACTCGTATGGCTAAGTGAGAGCGGTAAAGCCGTATAGTCGGATTGTCTGGTTCGACGCACTGACACCTCCGTCACGGACCAAGACGTTGGGTCAAGAGTGTTAATGTGCCATTCCGAATACCCTCGTAGCATCTATGTGGGGGTCGAAGCCGACGACTGGAAAACTCTCAGGCATTCAAAAAAAAGGCCGCACAGGAGGAAATAATTTTGGATAATGGTGCAAATTTATTACAAAGCCTTAATATCTATAATCCACATGATCGGTTCGTTCGATTACATTCATTCAAATATGATGTCCTTTGAGCATTGACCCTCTATCAAACGAGCACCCTCTAGGACGTCACTCAATTAACTCTGGTGTGCGGTGGTCCTTGCCTTCGGGAGGACCCTCCACCGCGACAACATCGGCTTTCATCTTGGCCCAATGCACCTTGACACGGGCGAAAGCCCTTTGTGCACCTTCTATGCACACCGACCATTTGATAGCATCAATGCGGGGCACAACATCGATGAGTCGCCGCACTAGGCCAAAATAACTACTCGTAACGGGTTCAGCCGGCCACAGTCGGAGTATAACCTCCTTCATAGCCGCTCCGGACATCTTGTGCAGCTCGGCCCACTGTGCCATCTGGTCGTTCAACAGCGTTGAAGGCTCCTGCATCGCATATTGCGACTAGAACAGCTTCTCCATCGCATGCCCCTCCTGGGCCCAGTAGAATTGCGCTGCGTTAGCTGCACTCTTCAGTAGATCCGCAAAGGAGTCTAGAGAACTCCATAGTCGATTAAGTAAGGCATACCTCTGATCACCAAACTTAGACTATAAAAGAAAGGGCTTACCAGCCGCTATCTGTCCGGCATGTCAGAGCTCCTCGCGAGCCGCACGGGATTCGGACCTCGCCTCTTGGGCGTCCTGAAGGGCCTTGGCGAGTTTGGCCGCCTTTGCTTTATTTCCCTCCTCGAGGAGCTCGCACTTTGCGAGTTGCGTCCTTGAGCTCTTGCTCAATCTTGGATACGCGCTCCTCGAACTGGCACCATGTGGCCTGTTCATCCTTCAAATCGGCAGGCGCTTTCTCAGCGGCCACATTGCTCACCCTTGCCTGCTCCTTCGGGCGGGCAAGGTCACTCTTGAGTGTCTCAACCTCAGCAGCACCATCTACAATTATGCATATAGTAGCGCGTGAGCCTCCCTTAAGCATTCGCAAACTAATCCAATGGAATATGGAGCACTCTAAGCATACCTTGGCTTCGTCGAGCCGCTTGTTAATCCGGATATTGTCCTCATCGACCAGCTGCAGCTTTCACTTCAGTTCGGAAACTTCGGCGGCCTGAGCGGTCACCGCTAACAGAGAAGCCTGATGATTATCAAAAAGGCTAAATATGTTATTTACTGCGAGTACCTATAGACCCTCTGTTCGCCCTCCTTCGTTGGCCAAACAGAGTCTCAGGGGCTACTATCTATATATAGGCAGATTTTTATGGAAAGCGGCTAAAAGACATTACATTGCATACCTCGAAGCCTGTTAGTAGGCTCGTGAAGGCTTCATCCAGTCCGCTCTTAGCGGACTGAACTTTTTCAACCACCGTACCCATTAAGGTACGGTGCTCCTCCAAGACAGATGCACCTTGCAGTGCATCCATCAGCTTGTTCGATGCCTCTGTATTGGTAGAGGTCTCCGTCCCCCCCCCCTCCTGCAGAGGGGGCTGCCGATCTGATTCCAGGACCGTATGTGTCTCCGTAATAGTATCTGGCTGAGGGTCCGATGACCCAGGACCCCCATGGCCGGTCTCCATAGGGGTTGTGCCCCCCATGTCCTCGGCAGCCTCCGGTGCCACATTGGTCATCCCCCGCACTTCTCTGGAGCCCGGCGAAACCCTTTGGGTTGACACCTCGGGGTCGTCCGCCCTAGGAAGCGAGGAAGTTTGTGGAGGCGTCTCGCTCTCCATCTTGTCCAGCGAAAGATCCCCCGATGACGACGATCCTTGAGGAATGTCACGGGCCGTACCGTGATATGAATTTGATATTATTCTCATAATCTATAAAGAGGATTAGATGTGTACAAGGCAGCTGAAGGTACTCATGATTCGGCAAGGGGCTTGGCGCGGGAGCGGTGCTTGGGAGTGGCCTCGGTGCCTGAATCTGAGTCATCAGAGAGGGATACCCTTCCCCTCTTGGATGCCCCCTCCTCCATATCTATGGAGGCCGCTCTCTTTTTCCCCTTGGGAGGAGAGTTCTCTGCTTCCTCCTCCTCTTCCTCCTCCTCCTCCTCACCGTCCTCGTCTTCATCTTCCTCGCCAGAGGAAGGAGCTTCGGTTCCTCCGGACATGGCACCCGAAGTCTCTTCGGGATGGAGGTCACCTTGGGCCTCCTTTGTCTTCTTCTTCTTCTTGTCCTTCTTCGCCAGCTCCTGATAGGGCGCCGGGATGAGCATCTTCATTCATAGAGGATTGACTGGGTTTTCGGGGAGCGGGGCCGGACACTTGATCCGCTCGGCCTTCTTTAGCCAGTCCTGTTCAAGAGATGGAATTTTCAGGACCCCTCCCTAAGATTGATAAGCTAAGCAGTGTTCGGCAGTATAATACTTACTGGGGATGCCAGATTGTTGCAGTCGAGGCCGGTGTCGTCGGACGTCCGTGGACACGTCTTCTGCTTCTTAAAAAGCAGCTTCCAGATCTTTTTGTGTCTCGTGCAATAGAAGCGGTGGAGAGTCTGTGGTCCCTCCGGATTGAACTCCCACATTTTGAGAGGTCGTCGTTGGCAAGGGAGAATTCGGCAGATGAGCATCACCTGAATCACATTTGCAAGAGTGATGTCCTTGTTTATCATGCTCTTGACATGCTTCTGCAGCGCCGGCATGTCAGTCGGGGACCCCCAATCTAGGCCCTTGTTGGTCCAGGATGCGAGCCGCAGCGTAGATCCGAATTTGAAGGCAGGAGCAGCGGCCCACTTGGTGCCGCGGGGTTCGGTAATATAGAACCACTCCTGCTACCACACCTTGACAGTGTCTACAAATGTTCCTTTGGGCCAGGTAACTTTGTTGAGCTTGCTCACCATGGCGCCGTCGCACTCGGCGTGTTGGCCTTCAACCACCTTCAGCTTCACATTGAAAACCTTGAGCCATAAGCCGAAGTGTGGAGGGATGCGGAGAAATGCTTCACACACGATGATAAACGCCGAGATGTGGAGGAAGGAATTTGGGGCCAGATCGTGGAAATCCAGCCCGTAGTAGTACATGAGGCCTCGAACGAAGGGGTGAAGGGCGAATCCGAGTCCTTGGAGGAAGTGAGGGATAAAAATCACCCTTTCACCGGGCTCCGGGGTGGGGATGATCTGCCCTGGGGTTGGAAGCCTATGTTTGATCTCCGCCATCAGGTACCTCGCTTCCCACAGATCTTGGGTGTTCTTCTCCGTTACGGAGGAGGCCATCCACTTGGCCTGAAAGTCAGATCCGGCCATTGCTGGAGAAGATGGGGCGGAAAGAAAGTTTGGGACTTGGGTGCTGGAGCTCTGGGGATTGAAAGGCAGAGGAAGGAGAAGGCATGAGGTGAACAGATGGGTCTTTTGTCCTCTTATAGAGGCAGCGAATATCAAGCGCCCCCTCATAATCCTTAAATCTCGCCTGTTCCCAAGGGGACGTGTGAACGGCACGGTTGGATTACCCAAAAACCCCTATTGATGTGAATCCCGTAATAAGGGGACACGATCTCTTCTTTGACAAGACGTGTCATTGGCCGTACCTCGAAATATGAAACGAGGCTATAAAGCGGTTTAGAATAATAATAAGGCCAGAACATAACGTCTCGCCGAAAAAGTGGCCCGTGGACATAACTTATTTTAAGTATTATTGCTTTTTACAGCTTAGGGTTGTACGTGTTAAACAAAACCGTACATAGCTCTTGTGTGCGGAAAACTACATTGGAGCATTCGAAAAAGAGGAACCCGCCTTGCAATGCCGAAGACAATCCATGCACCGGATACATCGTCATTGAAGCATGGTTCAGGGGCTACTGAGGGAGTCCTGGACTAAGGGGTCCTCGGGCATCCGGGCTATGTGATATGGGTCGGACTGATGGACCATGAAGATACAAGATAGAAGAACCTTCCCCATGTCCGGATGGGACTCTCCTTTGTGTGGATGGAAAGTTTGGCATTCAGATCATGTACCTTCCCTTCTCTATAACCGACTGTGTATAACTCTAGATCCCTCCGGTGCCTATATAAACCGGAGGGCTTAGTCCATAGGCAAGAATACAATCCTACAGGCTAGACATCTAGGGTTTAACCATTACGATCTTGAGGTATATCAACTCTTGTAACCCCTATAGTCATCATATTCAATCAAGAAGGAAGTAGGGTATTACCTCCATTAAGAGGGCCCAAACCATGGGTAAACATTGTGTCCCTTGCCTTCTTGTTACCTTCGATCCTTAGACGCACAGCTCGGGACCCCTTACCCGAGATCTGCCGGTTTTGACACCGACATCCACCATTACCTTCCTCAAAACAGCCACCATACCTACCTATTATGGCATTTCCATAGCCATTCCGAGATATATTGCCATGAAACTTTCCACCGTTCCATTTATTATGACACGCTTCATCATTGTCATATTGCTTTGCATGATCATGTAGTTGACATCGTATTTGTGGCAAAGCCACTGTTCATAATTTTTTCATACATGTCACTCTTGAATCATTGCACATCCCGGTACACCGCCGGAGGCATTCATATAGAGTCATATCTTGTTCTAAGTATCGAGTTGTAATTCTTGAGTTGTAAGTAAATAAAAGTGTGATGATCTTCATTATTAGAGCATTGTCCCAGTGAAGAAAGGATAATGGAGACTATGATTCCCCCACAAGTTGGGATGAGACTCCGAACGAAAAATAATAAAAAAGGCAAAAAAAGAGAAGGCCCAAAAAAATGAGAGAAAAAGAGAGAAGGGGCAATGCTACTATCCTTTTACCACACTTGTGCTTCAAAGTAGCACAATGATCTTCATGATAGAGAGTCTTCTATGTTGTCACTTTCATATACTAGTGGGAATTTTCATTATAGAACTTGGCTTGTATATTCCAAAGATGGGCTTCCTCAAAATTCCGTAGGTCTTCGTGAGCAAGCAAGTTGGATGCACACAAACTTAGTTTCTTTTTAAGCTTTCATACACTTATAGCTCTAGTGCATCCGTTGCATGGCATTCCCTACTCACTCACATTGATATCTATTGATGGGCATCTCCATAGCCCGTTAATACGCCTAGTTGATGTGAGACTATCTTCTCCTTTTTGTCTTCTCCACAACCACAATGTTCTATTCCACCTATAGTGCTATGTCCATGGCTCATGCTCATGAATTGCGTGAAAGTTGAAAAAGTTTGAGAATACTAAAGTATGAAACAATTGCTTGGCTGAAACCGCGGTTGTGCATGATTTGAATATTTTGTGTGACGAAGATGGAGCATAGCCAAACTATATGATTCTGTAGGATGAACTTTCTTTGGCCATGTTATTTTGAGAAGACATTATTGCCTTGTTAGTATGCTTGAAGTATTACCAATTTTATGTCAATATTATACTTTTGTTTTGAATATTATGGATCTGAATATTCTTGCCACAATAGAGAAGATTACATTGATAAATGTGTTAGGTAGCATTCCACATCAAAAATTCTGTTTTTATCATTTACCTACTCGAGGACGAGCAGGAATTAAGCTTGGGGATGCTTGATACGTCTCCAACGTATCTATAATTTTTTATTGTTCCATGCTATTATATTATCCATCTTGGATGTTTTGTATGCATTAATATGCTATTTTCTATGACTTTTGGGACTAGCCTATTAACCTAGAGCCCAGTGCCATTTTCTGTTTTCCTTGTTTTTGAGTTTTATAGAAAAGGAATACCAAACGGAGTCCAATTGACATGCCAATTTTTGATGATTTTTTATGGACCAAAAGAAGCCCCCGAAGTAAAAGAGTTAGGTCAGAAGAGTCCCGAGCCATCCACGAGGGTGCAGGGCGCGCCCTACCCCCTTGGGCGCACCCTCCTGCCTCGTGGATGACTCAGAGACCCCCCCTGACGTGAGACTGATGCCAAAAATTCCTATAAATACATAAACCCCTGAAAAGGAACCTAGATTGGGAGTTCCTCCGCCGCAAGCCTCTGTAGCCACAAAACCAATCGGGACCCTATTCCGGCACCCTGCCGGAGAGGGGATCCATCTCCGGTGGCCATCTTCGTCATCCCGGCGCTCTCCATGACGAGGAGGGAGTAGTTCACCCTCCGGGTTGAGGGTATGTACCAGTAGCTATGTGTCTGACCTCTCTCTCTCTCTCTCTCTCTCTCTCTCTCTCTCTCTCGTTCTTGATATGGCATGATCTTGATGTATCACGAGCTTTGCTATTATAGTTGGATCTTATGATGTTTCTCCCCCTCCACTCTCTTGTAATGGATTGAGTTTTCCCTTTGAAGCTATCTTATCGGATTGAGTCTTTAAGGATTTGAGAACACTTGATGTATGTCTTGCGTGGGATACCCGTGGTGACAATGGGGTATTCTATTGATTCACTTGATGTATGTTTTGGTGATCAACTTGCGGGTTCTGTGACCTTGGGAATCTATGCATAGGGGTTGGCACACGTTTTCGTCTTGACTCCCCGGTAGAAACTTTGGGACACTCTTTGATGTTCTTTGTGTTGGTTTGAATAGATGAATCTGAGATTGTGTGATGCATATCATATAATCGTACCCGCGGATACTTGAGGTGACATTGGAGTATCTAGGTAACATTAGGATTTCGATTGATTTGTGTCTTAAGGTGTTATTTTACTACGAACTCTAGGGTTGTTTGTCACACCTATAGGAATAGCCCAATGGATTGATCGGAAAGAATAACTTTGAGGTGGTTTCGTACCCTAAATAATCTCTTCGTTTGTTCTCCGCTATTAGTGACTTCGGAGTGACTCTTTGTTGCATGTTGAGGGATAGTTATATGAACCAATTATGTTATTATTATTGAGAGAACTTGCACTAGTGAAAGTATGAACCCTAGGCCTTGTTTCGAAGCATTGCAATACCGTTTTTGCTCACTTTTATTACTTGCTACCTTGCTATTTTTATATTTTCAGATTACAAAAACCTATATCTACCATCCATATTGCACTTGTACCACCATCTCTTCGCCGAACTAGTGCACCTATACAATTTACCATTGTATTGGGTATATTGGGGACACAAGAGACTCTTTGTTAATTGGTTGCAGGGTTGTTTGTGAGAGACCATCTTCATCCTATGCCTTGAAGGAAATATGCCCTAGAGGCAATAATAAAGTTATTATTTATTTCCTTATATCATGATAAATGTTTATTATTCATGCTAGAATTGTATTAACCGGAAACATAATACATGTGTGAATACATAGACAAACAGAGTGTCACTAGTATGTCTCTACTTGACTAGCTCGTTAATCGAAGATGGTTATGTTTCCTAACCATAGACATGAGTTGTCATTTGATTAACGGGATCACATCATTAGGAGAATGATCTGATTGACATGACCCATTCCGTTAGCCTAGCACTTGATCGTTTAGTATGTTGCTATTGCTTTCTTCATGACTTATACATGTTCATGTAACTATGAGATTATGCAACTCCGTTTACGGAGGAACACTTTGGTACTACCAAACGTCACAACGAATCGGGTGATTATAAAGGAGTACTACAGGTGTCTCCAAAGGTACATGTTGGGTTGGCGTATTTGAGATTAGGTTTTGTCACTCCGATTGTCGGAGAGGTATCTCTGGGCCTTCTCGGTAATACACATCATATAAGCCTTGCAAGCATTGCAACTAATAAGTTAGTTGCGAGATGATGTATTACGGAACGAGTAAAGAGACTTGCCGTAACGAGATTGAACTAGGTATTGGATACCGACGATCGAATCTCGGGCAAGTAACATACCGATGACAAAGGAACAAAGTATGTTGTTATGCGGTTTGACCGATAAAGATCTTCAGAGAATATGTAGGAGCCAATATGGGCATCCAGGTTTCGCTATTGGTTATTGACCAAGAATAGTTCTAGGTCATGTCTACATAGTTCTCGAACCCGTAGGGTCCGCACGCTTAAGGTTTCGATGATGTTATATTATGAGTTTATGAGTTTTGATGTACCGAAGGAGTTCGGAGTCCCGGATGAGATCGGGGACATGACGAGGAGTCTCGAAATGGTCGAGACGTAAAGATCGATATATTGGACGACTATATTGAAGTTGGAAAGGTTCGAATGATTCGGTATTTTTGAGTCTGGGAGAGTTACGGAATTCGCCGGGAGAAGTATTGGGCCTTATTGGGCCCTGCAGGAAAGAGAGAGGGCTGCCTAGGGCAGGCGCGCGCCCATGGCCTAGTCCGAATTGGACTAGGGGAGGCCACACCCTTCCTCCCTTCCCCTTCCTTCTCTCCTACTCCTACTAGGAAAGGAGGAGTCCTACTCCCGGTGGGAGTAGGACTCCCCCCTTGGGCGCGCCTCCTCCTCCTTGGCCGGCCCTTCCCTTGCTCCTTTATATACGGGGGCAGGGGGGCACCCCATGACACACAAGTTGATCTACGGATCGTTCCTTAGCCGTGTGCGGTGCCCCCCTCCACCATATTCCACTTCGGTCATATCGTCGCGGAGCTTAGGCGAAGCCCCGCGCAGTGAAGTCATATCGTCATGAGCTTAGGCGAAGCCCTGCATCGGTGGAGCATCGTCATCGCCACCACGCCGTCGGTTGACGGAACTCATCCCCGACGCTTTGCTGGATCGGAGCCCGGGGATCGTCATCGAGTTGAACGTGTGCTGAACTCGGAGGTGCCGTGCATTCGGTACTTGGATCGGTCGGATCGTGAAGACGTACGACTACATCAACCGCGTTGTTATAACGCTTCGCCACGGTCTCACGAGGGTACGTGGACATACACTCTCCCCTCTCGTTGCTATGCCATCACCATGATCTTGCGTGTGCGTAGGAATTTTTTTTGAAATTACTATGTTCCCCAACAGTGGCATCCGAGCCTGGTTTTATGCGTTGATGTCATATGCACGAGTAGAACACAAGTGAGTTGTGGGCGATATTAGTCATACTGCTTACCAGCATGTCATACTTTGGTTCGGCGGTATTGTGAGATGAAGCGCCCGGACCGACATTACGCAGACGCTTACGCGAGACTGGTTTCACCGCCGAGCACTCGTTGCTTAAAGGTGACCGGCGGGTGTCTGTTTCTCTCACTTTAGTTGAACCGAGTGTGGCTACGCCCGGTCCTTGCGAAGGTTAAAACAGCACCAACTTGACAAACTATCGTTGTGGTTTTGATGCGTAAGTAAGAATGGTTCTTGCTCAGCCCGTAGCAGCCACGTAAAACTTGCAACAACAAAGTAGAGGACGTCTAACTTGTTTTTGCAGGGCGTGTTGTGATGTGATATGGTCAAGACGTGATGCTATATTTATTGTATGAGATGATCATGTTTTATAACCGAAGTTATCGGCAACTGGCAGGAGCCATATGGTTGTCGCTTTATTGTATAAAATGCAAAAGCCATGTAATTTCTTTACTTTATCACTAAGCAGTAGCGATAGTCGTAGAAGCAATAGTTGGCGAGACGACAACGATGCTACGATGGAGATCAAGGTGTCGCGCCGGTGACAATGGTGATCATGACGGTGCTTCGGAGATGGAGATCACAAGCACAAGATGATGATGGCCATATCATATCACTTATATTGATTGCATGTGATGTTTATCCTTTATGCATCTTATCTTGCTTTGATTGACGGTAGCATTATAAGATGATCTCTCACTAAAATTATCAAGAAGTGTTCTCCCTGAGTATGCACCGTTGCGAAAGTTCTTCGTTTGAGACACCACGTGATGATCGGGTGTGATAGGCTCTACGTTCAAATACAACGGGTGCAAAACAGTTGCGCACGCGAATATTCAGGTTAAACTTGACGAGCCTAGCATATAACAGATATGGCCTCGAACACGAAGACCGAAGGTCGGCGTGAATCATATAGTAGATATGATCAACATATTGATGTTCACCGTTGAAACTACTCCATCTCACGTGATGATCGGACATGGTGTAGTTGATATGGATCACGTAATCACTTAGAAGATTAGAGGGATGTCTATCTAAGTGGGAGTTCTTAAGTAATATGATTAATTGAACTTTAATTTATCATGAACTTAGTCCTGGTAGTATTTTGCAAATTATGTTGTAGATCAATAGCTCACGTTGTTACTTCCCTATGTTTTTGCTTCCCGATGTTTTTATATGTGTTCCTAGAGAAAATTGTATTGAAAAATGTAAGTAGCAATGATGCGGATTGGATCCGTGATCTGAGGTTTATCCTAATTGCTGCACAGAAGAATTATGTCCTTAATGCACCGCTAGGTGACAGACCTATTGCAGGAGCAGATGCATACGTTATGAACGTTTGGCTAGCTCAATATGATGACTACTTGATAGTTTAGTGCACCATGCTTAACGGCTTAGAATCGGGACTTCAAAGACGTTTTGAACGTCATGGACCATATGAGATGTTCCAGGAGTTGAAGTTGATATTTCAAGCAAATACCCGAGTTGAGAGATGTGAAGTCTCCAACAAGTTCTATAGCTAAAAGATGGAGGAGAATCGCTCAACTAGTGAGCATGTGCTCAGATTGTCTGGGTACTTTAATCGCTTGAATCAAGTGGGAGTTAATCTTCCAGATAAGATAGTGATTGACAGAATTCTCTAGTCACCATCACCAAGTTAGTAGAACTTCGTGATGAATTATAATATGCAAGGGATAACAAAAGTAATTCCCAAGCTCTTCGTGATGCTGAAATCGACGAAGGTAGAAATCAAGAAAAAAGAGCATCAAGTGTTGATGATTGACAAGACCACTAGTTTCAAGAAAAGGGCAAAGGGAAAGAAAGGGAACTTCAAGTAGAATGACAAGCAAGTTGTCGCTCCCGCGAAGAAGCCCAAAGCTGGACCAAAGCCTGAAACTAAGTGCTTCTACTGCAAAGGAAATGGTCACTAGAAGTGGAAATGCCCTGAATATTTGGTGGATAAGAAGGATGGCAAAGTGAACAAGGGTATATTTGATATACAGGTTATTGATGTGTGCCTTACTAGTGTTTATAGTAGCCCCTGAGTATTTGATACTCGTTCGGTTGCTAAGATTAGTAACTCGAAACAGGAGTTACAGAATAAACAGAGACTAGTTGAAGGGGAAGTGATGATGAGTGTTGGAAGTAGTTCCAAGATTGATATGATCATCATCGCACACTCCCTATACTCTCGGGATTAGTGTTGAACCTAAATAAATGTTATTTGGCGTTTGCGTTGAACATGAATATGATTTGATCATGTTCATTGCTATACGGTTATTCATGTAAGTTAAAGAATAATTATTGTTCTGTTTACATCAATAAAACCTTCTATGGTCATACACTCAATGAAAATGGTTTGTTGGATCTCGATCGTGTGATACACATATTCATAATATTGAAACCAAAACATGCAAAGTTAATAATGATAGTGCAACTTATTTGTGGCACTGCCGTTTAGGTCATATTGGTGTAAAGCGCATGAAGAAACTCCATGCTGATGGACTTTTGGAATCACTTGATTATGAATCATTTGATGCTTGCGAACCGTGCCTTTTGGGCAAGATGACTAAAACTCCGTTCTCCGGAACAATGGAACAAGCTACTGACTTATTGGAAATAATACATACCGATGTATGCGATCCAATGAGTGTTGATGCTCGTGGCAAGTATCGTTATTTTCTGACCTTCACAATATGATTTGAGCAGATATGGGTATATCTACTTGATGAAACATAAGTCTGAAATAATTGAAAGGTTCAAAGAATTTCAGAGTGAAGTGGAAAAATCATCGTAACATGAAAATAAAGTTTCTGCGATCTGATCACGGAGACGAATATTTGAGTTACGAGTTTGGTCTTCAATTAAAATAATGTGGAATAGTTTCACAGCTCATGCCACCTGGAACACCACAATGTTATGGTGTGTCCGAACGTCGTAACCGCACTTTATTGGATATGATGCGATCTATGATGTATCTTACCGATTTACCACTATCGTTTTGGGATATGCATTAGAGACAGCTGCATTCACGTTTAATACGGCACCATCTAAATCCGTTGAGATGACATCGTATGAACTATGGTTTAGCAGTAAACCTAAGCTGTCGTTTCTTAAAGTTTGGAGTTGTGATGCTTATGTGAAAAAGTTTTCACCTGATAAGCTTGAACCCAAATCGGAGAAGTGCGTCTTCATAGAATACCCAAAGGTAACTATTGGGTACACCTTCTAACACAGATCCGAAAGCAAGATATTTGTTGTTAAGATGGATCCTTTCTAGAGAAGAAGTTTCTCTCGAAAGAAGTGAGTGGGAGGAAAGTAGAACTTGATGAGGTAATTGTACCTTCTCCCTTATTGGAGAGTAGTTCATCATAGAAATCAGTTCAAGTGATTCCTACACCAATTAGTGAGGAAGTTAATGATGATGATCATAAAACTTCAGATCAAGTTGCTACCAAACCTCGTAGGTCTTCCAGAGTAAGATCCGCACCAAAGTGGTACGGTAATCCTATTCTATAAGTCATGTTACTAGACCATGATGAACCTGCGAACTACGAGGAAGCGATGATGAGCCCAGATTCCGCGAAATGGCTTGAGGCCATAAAATCTGAGATAGGATCCATATATAAGAACAAAGTGTGGACTTTGGTTGACCTGCTCGATGATCAGCAAGTCATGTTAAATGAATGGATCTTCAAGAGGAAGACGGACACTGATAGTAGTGTTACTATCTACAAAGCTCAACTTGTCACAAAAGGTTTTTGACAAGTTCAAGGTGTTGACTACAATGAGATTTTCTCAACTGTAGCGATGCTTAAGTCTGTCCGAATCATGTTAGCAATTGCCACATTTTATGAAATCGGCAAATGGATGTCAAAACTACATTCTTTAATGGATTTATTAAAGAAGAGTTGTATATGATGCAACCGAAGGTTTTATCAATCCTAAAGGAGCTAACAAAATGTGCAAGCTTCAGCGATCCATCTATGGACTGGTGCAAGCATCTCGAGTTGGAATAAATGCTTTGATAGTGTGATCAAAGCATATGGTTTTATACAGACTTTTGGAGAAGCCTTGTATTTGCAAGAAAGTGAGTGGGAGCACTACAGCCTTTACGATAAGTATATGTGAATGACATATTGTTGATCGGAAATAATGTAGAATTATTCGAAAAGCATAAAGGAGTGTTTGAAAGGAGTTTTTCAAAGAAAGACCTCGGTGAAGCTGCTTACATATTGAGCATCAAGATCTATAGAGATAGATCAAGGCGCTTGATAAGTTTTCAATGAATACATACCTTGACAAGATTTTGAAGTAGTTCAAAATGGAACAGTCAAAGAAAGAGTTCTTGCCTGTATTACAAGGTGTGAGATTGAGTAAGACTCAAAACCCGACCAGGGCAGAAGATAGAAAGAGAATGAAAGTAATTCCTATGCATCAGCCATAGGTTCTATAAAGTATGTCATGTTGTGTACGGATCTATTGCATACCCTACCACTAAGCTTGGCAAGGAGTGCAATAGTGATCTAGGAGTAGATCAATGGACAGCGGTCAAAATTATCCTTAGTAGAATAAGGATATGTTTCTCGATTATGGAAGTGAAAAAAAGGTTCGTAAGTAAAGGGTTACGTCGATGCAAGTTTTAACACTAATCTAGATGACTCGAGTCTCAATCTGGATACATATTGAAAGTGGGAGCAATTAGCTAGAGTAGCTCTCATGCGAGCATTGTAGATATAGAAATTTGCAAAATACTTACGGCTCTGAATGTGACAGACCGTTGACTAAAATTATCTCACAAGCAAAACATGATCACACCTTAGTACTCTTTGGGTGTTAATCACATAGCGATGTGAACTAGATTACTGACTCTAGTAAACCCTTTGGGTGTTGGTCACATGTCGATGTGAACTATGGGTGTTAACCACATATAGATGTGAACTATTGATGTTAAATCACATGGCGATGTGAACTAGATTATTGACTCTAGTGCAAGTGGGAGATCAAGGAAATATGCCCTAGAGGCAATAATAAAGTTATTATTTATTTCCTTATATCATGATAAATGTTTATTATTCATGCTAGAATTGTATTAACCGAAAACATAATACATGTGTGAATACATAGACAAACAGTGTCACTAGTATGCCTCTACTTGACTAGCTCGTTAATCGAAGATGGTTATGTTTCCTAACCATAGACATGAGTTGTCATTTGATTAACGGGATCACATCATTAGGAGAATGATCTGATTGACATGACCCATTCCGTTAGCCTAGCACTTGATCGTTTAGTATGTTGCTATTGCTTTCTTCATGACTTATACATGTTCCTGTAACTATGAGATTATGCAACTCCGTTTACGGAGGAACACTTTGGTACTACCAAACGTCCACAACGTAATCGGGTGATTATAAAGGAGTACTACAGGTGTCTCCAAAGGTACATGTTGGGTTGGCGTATTTGAGATTAGGTTTTGTCACTCCGATTGTCGGAGAGGTATCTCTGGCCTCTCGGTAATACACATCATATAAGCCTTGCAAGCATTGCAACTAATAAGTTAGTTGCGAGATGATGTATTACGGAACGAGTAAAGAGACTTGCCGGTAACGAGATTGAACTAGGTATTGGATACCGACGATCGAATCTCGGGCAAGTAACATACCGATGACAAAGGGAACAAAGTATGTTGTTTATGCGGTTTGACCGATAAAGATCTTCGTAGAATATGTAGGAGCCAATATGGGCATCCAGGTTCCGCTATTGGTTATTGACCAAGAATAGTTCTAGGTCATGTCTACATAGTTCTCGAACCCGTAGGGTCCGCACGCTTAAGGTTTCGATGACAGTTATATTATGAGTTTATGAGTTTTGATGTACCGAAGGAGTTAGGAGTCCCGGATGAGATCGGGGACATGACGAGGAGTCTCGAAATGGTCGAGACGTAAAGATCGATATATTGGACGACTATATTCGGAGTTCGGAAAGGTTCGAATGATTCGGTATTTTCGAGTACTGGGAGAGTTACGGAATTCACCGGGAGCAGTATTGGGCCTTATTGGGCCCTGCGGGAAAGAGAGAGGGGCTGCCTAGGGCAGACCGCGCGCCCCCCCAAGGCCTAGTCCGAATTGGACTAGGGGGAGGGGCTGCACCCCTTCCTCCCTTCCCCTTCCTTCTCTCCTACTCCTACTAGGAAAGGAGGAGTCCTACTCGGTGGGAGTAGGACTCCCCCCAAGGCGCCTCCTCCTCCTTGGCCGGCCCTCCCCTTGCTCCTTTATATACGGGGGCAGGGGGGCACCCCATGACACACAAGTTGATCTACGGATCGTTCCTTAGCCGTGTGCGGTGCCCCCCTCCACCATATTCCACTTCGGTCATATCGTCGCGGAGCTTAGGCGAAGCCCTGCGCCAGTGAAGTCATATCGTCGCGGAGCTTAGGCGAAGCCCTGCGTCGGTGGAGCATCATCATCGTCACCACGCCGTCGTGCTGACGGAACTCATCCCCGACGCTTTGCTGGATCGGAGCCCGGGGATCGTCATCGAGCTGAACGTGTGCTGAACTCGGAGGTGCCATGCGTTCGGTACTTGGATCGGTCGGATCGTGAAGACGTACGACTACATCAACCGCGTTGTTATAACGCTTCCGCTTATGGTCTATGAGGGTACGTGGACATACACTCTCCCCTCTCGTTGCTATGCCATCACCACGATCTTGCGTGTGCGTAGGAATTTTTTTGAAATTACTACGTTCCCCAACATGCCTCCCACAGATTGATAAACCTTAGGTCATCCACTTGAGGGAAATTTGCTACTGTCCTACAAACCTCTTCACTTGGAGGCCCAACAACGTCTACAAGAAGAAGGTTGTGTAGTAGACATCATCCACCACAGTGAACTTGTAGTCGGAGATGTTGATAAACCTGGAGAAACACTCGCAAGGCCTTGTGGCCAGGTGGTAGTGGTAGACGAGGACGTCATGTCGCACGCATAACTGGGCGACGACAACCTTCTGATCGTGCCCGGCACGACCGATGGTGTACTCGAGGTTGAAGCAGACTACTTGGTACTTGTCCTCGGCAAGGAACTGCTCCATAGTTTGGATGGAGCTCTCCATCGACACCGGATCGTTCGTGTACACCACCGAGAGGGCCTTCCCCCTCACGTGGGTCTCCACTACGTGATGCGTGGTGAACTGCCCGCCGTTGTCGTCGTCGCCCGTTGGGAGCGCCATTGGAGCCACGTGGATCGCCACTGGAACCGATGGATGTCCTCTCTGTATGTGTCTTCGTGGAGGTACTTATTGTGTCATGTGACACAAGAGATGAAGGTAAATGGCCGTAGGAATAAATGGGGACCGGGCGGCCTGGATTATCGGCGCGTCCGCATGGCAGTTCTTGCATCGGGTAACGGCATTGTGGAGCCGCACACGGCGCAACCGCATGCACACGAACGTGCGTGATCGTCCGCTGGCCCCAAACACTGGCAGCGCTTGTGGAGGGACGAGGGCAGAGCACCCGAAGGGACATGAGAGGGCGGAGCGCGCGCGGCGGGACGCGAGCAAAGCGCCCCGTGGCCGCCTCAATCGCAAGCAACCACACGCATAGAGCAGTTGAACACAGAGGAAATGGTCGCCTACAAGCCGACCGACACTTGCGTCACTACGTAGAGAGGGGACGTGTGCTACTACCTCCGTCTTGGTCTATAGTCCCCTTTATATTATGTGCCATACTTTGCCCTCAAATTTAACCAACAAAATGTTAATGCATGTTATAAAAATTATATAATTGGAAACTATGTTCAAATACGGATCCAACTATATAATCTTTGGTGACATGCATTCATATTTTATTAGTTAAAATCCTACTTATAAACCAGGACAGGTGTATAGTAGGTAATTCAATCGCAAACGTTTTTTTATTAACCGTATGTGTACGTGGCCTTTCTTCCTCCTCTTACACGTCTTGTCACCCTGCTGCCGCGGACGGCTTACAACGCAAGCTTGCACAGTGCGCGGGAGCATTCTTTTACCCAAACGGTGGCGCCAATGAATCATCGGTGAGCCCGTTCCCGCGCAACCTCGCATGTTCCCGTGCAAGCTTCCCCCCTGACTGGGTGAAATCCCCCAAAATCCCAATTCTTCTGGCCTTCTACAAAAACCCTCACGGCCGGCAAGTCCTGCGTCGCATTTTCCCCTCCCTCCCTGTACCTTATCTCGTCTGCTTCTCCCACAATCGCCAATGTCACCGGTCCGTCGTGCTGGCTCAGCCACTCCGCCGTCATCAGACGATAGCTCCAGCTGGGAGGCTACACCGTGGCAGCGGCGCAGTCCCCGGCGTAGTGTAGTGCGTGTGGCGTCCCTGTTGGGTTTGCGTGGAACACCCACCACACACTCTACAGCCGGAGCCCGTCGGCAGATGTTGCCGGCCGTCGTTGCCACCACACCACCGTCAAAAACCAGGGCCCTCGCCCGCTCCACCGCCGCGGCCTGAAGGGGGGAGGTGGTCGTCGTGGCTGCCACCCCACAACCGTCCACCATGGCCATCAGCCGCTCCGCCACCATGGCTCAAAGGCGGGAGGTGGTGGTCGTGGCCGCCACCCCATCATTAGCCGCCCTGGCCGCCAGTCGATCATCGACCGCCGTGGTCATCACCCGCTCCGCCACCGCCGCCTGAAGGTGGGAGGTGGAGGTGGATGCCGGCACGTGCGTCAGCGACCTTGCGCGCTACACCGAGTTCCTGCGGGAGGAGGAGGAGCACCTCATCGAGCATGCAAGGAGCCTTACTGCCGCTATGGCCGCGACACACGCCACCTCAGAGGCGAGGAATCAGGAGATCTACGAGGAGAACCACCGCTTCGAGAGGGATCGTCTGGAGCGGTAGTGGGTGTTCGAGCTGGCGAGCGTCGCCGAACATGCAGCAGCAGTAAGCACCATATTGCATTTGTCCAGCTCGTCGGTAGGCTCCTTCTCCTCTGCCTCTTATTGAGCATGCTCGACAAAGGAGAGGCTGCCGGAAGTAGTACAAAGCCCCTCCGTAGTAGTAGTAGTAGTATTTAGGGGCTATTTTGTTCAGTTCATCCGACTGTAGATGTGGTGGAACTGTACAACGTACTTAAAATTAGCTAGTATATAAAGTATAACTAGCTATTTCAGTACGTGGTTGGCAACAATTGGGGAAAAGTTTGGTCGGTTCAGCTGTCGAGTGGAACTGTTTGTATAAATTAAGCACGACTGCTTAATCTATGAATGAAATCTATGCTTAATTACTGAATTTTTGTTGCAAAAATTAGATAGTGCTAGTGATTTTTAGCTGCATATTTTGACAGATCGCAGTGTTACATGGTTGACAAATGGCAATGTTACTAGCTCAACAAATGTCAATCTTTCAAGTTTGACAAATGGCAACATACCCAATATGACAGATGCAAATTTTACCAAATTGTTTGTAAGTGGTTGCACACGGGTCATCCAAAACAACCGTTTGCATTGAAGAGATGCACAAATCCTGCTCTCGCTTTGCATATGGGTGTTCTACCTAAAACATTTGCGATCAAGAGCTGCACAAATCCTGCTCGGCGCATTTTCCCTTGGCTTCCTGGGGAAGCTGTCGGTTTGCATACGGGTGTTCTAAATAAAACGTTTGCGGTCGAGATACAATATTAAACCCAAGAAAAAAACTATTTTTGGCGGCGACGGAGGCGGCGTGCCGCTCCGTCCTTGTCGTTGTCGTCCTCCGGGACGCCATTGTTGAAGTCTTCAAGGCAGCTCAGAATGTTCTTCACTTGTAAATCAAATATCATGTCATTGCGCGATCGACGGGCGGGGTGTGAGAGGACGACAGCTGGAGGCGCTGAGAGGTAGCGGTCGACGGCGGCGTCCCATGCCGCTGAGGGGGGTGCTCGCACGGGTACGGGCGTGGCGGGTGCAGCCAAACGCACGGGGACCGGCGCCGCGGTGGGTGGAGGGGCGCGCACGGGCACAGGCATGGGCGCTGGCATTGGCATGTACACGAGCTCGCGTGGGCCTGCGGAGACCTCGGTGACGCCCACGGCTTCCAGCACTGCGATAGTGCTCGGCGACCAGCCCGTCAATGCTTCGGGGATGGTCGCTGGCACGGGCGTGGGGATGGGAGCTGGGACGGGAGCGAGGGCAGCAACAGCCGCGGCCAGCTCGTTCTGGGCCATGTCCATGAGGCCCCATTCCTCCTTATTTTCTATCTCCTCCGGCTCGGAGTCCACTTCACCAAACTTGAAGACTAGTGGCTGATGATCCTTCTGCACCATGGCGTTGGTGGAGGTCTGCGGGAGGGAGGGGAATGGGAGGTGAACAGTAAGGCCGCCCGTATTAAGCAGCGGCTCGGACGCCATTAATGGATAGGAAGGTGGGCGGCCATGGAAGTCAAAGGGCTCAATTCCCACTGAGCCTGCACAGCGTACAGCTCGCATGCTTCCCGGTGAGCCTGCGCATTGGAGGACTGCTTGCACGCCTCTCGGTCAGCCTGCGCTTGCATGCCTCCCATTCAGTCAAGCAGCTTTCCGCATGACACCTCCTATAGCCATTAAAAAGAATACATGTGGCGTCACGTGAACGGTTAACATAACACACACGATTTGAATTATACAAACATTTGCGAGGTTAGAGTGGCAGCTATTTGTATGAAAATGCCTTTGTTGGTTGTTATTCGAGTGCTTCTTCTCTCAAAATGGACATGAAAAATACCACAGCATGTCGGGTGCCATTCCATGATAGCATGCCAAGTTTCATGAATTTTAGACACGTTTTGGACTTGCTAGAATTTACAAACAAAGTATCTCAATGTTTTGCCGGCAATCAACAGTGCCCTGGTGTTTGAAATTCATTCCCATTTCTTGCATGGGACCTAAGCATGCACCCAAGGACAAAGATTTGATTTTCAACCAATTTATGTGCACTGGAGCATGTGCATGTAGTTCAAATTTGAATTATGCACATAAAATGCCTAGAAAACCCAGTTAAAGTATAAAAATTTCCAAACAAACCCCGAAAAATTGCAAAATTTAACACAACACTCCTGTTGTTCTATGTTGACACTAGAATTTTTTTTGATTGGGAACTGTGAGGCAACATAATTACAAGGGGCCAGCTTGGGCAAAGAATCAATCCAAAGCAACAGGAGTGTTTTAAACTAGGCTTAAATCTGTGTGATAGCAAAGTAATGTCATGGATCAAAGTCCTTCTCCACGCTGCAAAAGAATGTCTCTCATTCCTGAAGATTCTGCCGTTCCTCAATAACCAGACATTCCAGGCAGCAAGATAAAGAACCTCATTGAAAAAAGGCTGACCAAAGCTCTGCTTTGCAGCAAACAAACACTCAGATGGAGACAGATCAGCAAGCCACTGAATTTGCAAGTAATTCCAGACCCTAGAGATGAATTGGCAGGTGAAGAAGAGATCATATCTCTTCTCATAAGCTTGGGCATGGCACAATGGGCAAGTGTTGTCCTCCTGAGGTGATCTCCAGTGTCTCCTAACCAGCAAATCTCTGGTTTTGAGCCTATCATTAAGCATTAACCACACAAAGACCTTGATTTTCATTGTGGATCTGCTTTTCCAAACCCCTTTGGCTGGCATATCAGTAGGAAAATGAGCATGCATCACTGTATAGTAGCTTTTGGCAGAGTATTTTCCTTTTCCTGGTGTCCAAAACCAGGAGTCATTAATACTGTCATCAGTATGCATATCAAGCAAGCCATTATGTACAGTGAGCAGATCCTCCATTGCTTCTGGTGACAAGGACACTAGAAAATTTTTGAAAGCAATAAGAGGCAGCGGATATCATTTCGTCGCCGAAGGTGGGACGTTCCCTACCAAAACCATCAGGCTTGTTGTGAGAAGCTTATACCCAAACCTGCCCCAAATGGGACAAAAAAATTACCACGACATGTTGATGCCGCTCCTTGATAGCATTGCCAAGTTTCATGAATTTCAGACGAGTTTTGGATTTACTAGAATTTAAAAACCAGTTATCTCAATGTTTGCGGCCGAGTGACGGAGCCTGGGTGTTTGGCATTCATTCCCATTTCTTGTATGGGACTTAAGCATGCAACCAAGGACACATATTTGAATTTTCAACCAATTTATATGCATTAGAGCATGTGCATGTAGTTCAAATTTGAATTATGCACATAAATGCATCGAAAACTCAATTAATGCATAAAAATGTCCAAACAAACCCCGGAAAATCCAGAAAATTGACACAACACTCCTGTTGTTCTATGTTGACACTAGAAAAATTTGGAAAGCAATAAGAGGCAGCTGATATCATTTCTTCCCCAAAGGTGGGACGTTCCCTAAAGAAACCATGAGGCTTATTGTGAGATGCACTGGTTTATGAGAAGCTTATACCCAAACCTGCCCCAAATGGGACAATAAATTTACCACGACATCTTGATGACGCTCCATGATAGCATGCCAAGTTCCATGAATTTTAGGCGAGTTTTGGATTTACTAGAATTTAAAAACCAGGAATCTCAATGTTTGCATCCGAGTGACGGTGGCAGGGTGTTTGACATTCATTCCCATTTCTTTCATGGGAACTAAGCGTGCAACCAAGGACACAGATTCGAATTTTCAACCAATTTATATGCATTAGAGCATGTGCATGTAATTCAAATTTGAATTATGCACATAAATGCATCGAAAACTCAATTAATGCATAAAAATGTCCAAACAAACCCCGAAAAATCCCAAAAATTGACACAACACTCCTGTTGTATATGTTGACAATAGAATTTTTTTGAAAGAAATAAGAGGCAGCTGATATAGTTTCGTCCCCAAAGGTGGGACGTTCCCTACCGAAACCATCACGCTTGTTGTGAGAACCTTTGGTTTGTGAGAAGCATATCCCCAAACCTGCCCCAAATGGGACAAAAAATTTACCATGGCATGTTGACGCCGCTCCATTATAGCATGCCAAGTTTCATGAATTTCGGATGAGTTTTGGATTTACTGGAATTTAAAAACCAGGAATCTCAATGTTTGCGGCCGAGTGATGGTGGCAGGGTGTTTGACATTCATTCCCATTTGCATGGGACCTAAGCATGCAACCAAGGACACAGATTTGAATTTTCAACCAATTTATATGCATTAGAGCATGTGCATGTAGTTCAAATTTGAATTGTGCTCATAAATGCATTGAAAACACAATTAATGCATAAAAATGTCCAAACGAACCGCGGAAAATCCCAAAAATTGACACAACACTCCTATTGTTCTATGTTGACACTAGAAATTTTTTGAAAGCAATAAGAGGCAGCGGATATCGTTTCGTCCCCAAAGGTGGGACGTACCCTACCGAAACCATCAGGCTTGTTGTGAGAGCCTTTGGTTTGTGAGAAGCATATCCCCAAACCTGCCCCAAATGGGAAAATATTTTTAGCACGGCATGTTGATGCCACTCCATGATAGCATGCCAAGTTTCATGAATTTCAGATGAGTTTTGGATTTACTAGAATTTAAAAACTAGGAATCTCAATGTTTGCGGCCGAGTGACGGTGGTAGGGTGTTTGGCGTTCATTCCCATTTCTTGCATGGGACCTAAGCATGCAACCAAGGACCATATTTGAATTTTCAACCAATTTATATGCATTAGAGCATGTGCATGTAGTTCAAATTTGAATTGTGCTCATAAATGCATTGAAAACACAATTAACGCAGAAAAATGTCAAAATGAACGCCGAAAAATCCAAAAATTGACACAACACTCGTGTTGTTCTATGTTGACACGAGAAAAAAATTTAAAGTAAGAAGAGGCAACTTATATCGTTTCGTCCCCCAAGGTGGCACGTACCCTACTGAAACCATCAGGCTTGTTGTGACAGAAGCTCTAGTTTGAGAGAAGCTTATACCCACACTTGCCCCTAATGGGACAACATTTTTACCACGGCATGTCGCTGCCGTTCCATGATATCATGTCAAGTTTCATGAATTTCAGACGAGTTTTTGATTTACTAGAATGTTAAAAGCATGGATCTCAATGTTAGCAGCTGAGCGACAATGTCAAGGTGTTTGGCATTCATTCTCATTTCTTGCATGTGACCTAAGCTTGCAACCAAGGACAAACATTTGATTTTGCAACCCGTTTTTATGGACTGGAGCATGTGGTTTAATTTTGAATTGTGCACCTGATATTCCTAGAAAACCAAGTTACCGTATAAAATGTCCAATCGAACCCTAAACAATTCCAATTTTTACGACACACATATAGTTGCATGTTCACTGTAGATAAAAGATCTAGCAATTCAAACACCGTCCACTGCCGCTGTGACCCCATTATGTAGTTCAAATCAAAATTAAAAATCAAGTAGATCTCACACAATTTATTATCACCAACTGTGTGAGATGCAATACAAAATATCCCGGAGCACCGTCGATGTATAGTACACCTATGGCTTACGCGAGAAAGTGCGTCGGCTACAGTCCACAGCCAGCATGTCAAGCACACTAACTCTCTCCCCAAAATCATTTCACTGTTCAATCCTCGCTGGTGAAAGATGGGGACATGGACCCGTGTCGTGAGGGCAACTTCGGCGGCCCACTCCGCCGAGAGCGCGGCCGCAACCGCCATGCGCGTGCTAACAAGGTGCATGAGTGCGGCCACAATCTGCGACCGGGCGGCCATGGCAGCCCGAACGGCTGTTGTTGCTTCTCAGGTGGCGGCAACAACATATGCCTCGGGGATAGCAGCTGGCGGAGTGGCACAATAGCTGTCTGTTCCACAGTGGCGGCCTTAGCCCTGATGGAGGCCACCCACGACCATGTCGAGGCCGCCCACGCCTAACTCATGGCGGTCACCACACAAATTGAACGAAGCTTCTCCGACAACGGTCGGCAACCCACGGCCGAAGAGTTGGCAATCGCCAAGCAGCCGTCCGTTGCTCTGCCGCATACCTTGCGACGACGAAGCCCGTCCAAGCCCAGATCATGGCCGCCCACGCCTAGCTCGTGGGGACCTTTTACAAAGAGATGGCGGACGCTGATGGCGAGATGCTTGCCGAATATGGTGCAATGGATGTCATGGAGCTCCTTCCCCAGGAGACCGTCGGGCGCGAGCTGGACATGGAGGAGGCGGCGGAGATGGACGAGCATTAGCCGTAGTAGTACTCTCTGTTTTGTTTAATTAAGAGCGCTGGTCTTTAATTTGTTAGAGTAATGTTTAGGCCATCTAGCTCTGTTTAATTGCTGAACTTGCTCGATTAAGAAGTGTGTGTGTGCTGTAGTCTCCTTTGTGTACCCAAATTATGCAACAACGTGGATGAGCACTGTAACCAGGGAAATTGGAACTAAAAATTTTGACGTTCAAACTCATCGCACACGGTGTCGGTGTACTAGAGTAGGGGTACCCTAGTATCCCGAACTTGTGCACGGGGCAGTTGCAGCACCCCGCGGCAAGGCTTGCCGGGTGACCGCCAAGGTCCTCCGTGGTTCCTTTGGAGCCATTCAAGAACACAGTATTCAAGCCAAGGAGACAAGGCCCCGGCAAGAGGAGCTTGCCGGGAAGGCCACCCAAGGCACCTAGGAGACAAGGCCACGGCAAGAGGAGCTTGCCGGGAAGGCCCGGTGAGCGACAAGCTTCCGGACGCGACAAGTCAACAACCGCGGCAAGGCACTTGCCGCGGCAGGCTACCACTCTTTTCCTACGCTCCAGCACATCCACCAACGTGTCGCCCTGGGACCTTTCCAGGCGCGCGTGGCAAGAGGTCTGTCTTGAGCCGGAGCGCGTGGCAAGCGGCGCTGACAAGATTGCCATCGTGGCAAGCGGTGGCGCCCCTGACGGTCCCTGTTTGCACTGTTTGGGCGACGTAGACGGGCATTTAATGCCTTTGTCCCCTGCCGTCAGGGTTAGGTATGATACACTGTACAAGTAGCTGTACCAACCGCATTCCTTTTCCATTTTTTCCCTTGTCTACGTTGCCACCTGTCGGTGACCCCTTGAGCATATAAAAGGAGGCCCATGCGCAACGTGCAGGGGGGTTCGAAAGGCTCGAAGCCAGAAAGCACCCAGGCTAGGTCTCGTTAGCAGTTGGTGTGTACTGTAGCACTCAGCGCTCCCTAGCAAGAACACAATACAATCAGACATGCAGCAGTAGGAGTATTATCTCTCCGGAGAGCTCCGAAACTGGGTAAACTGCTCGTGTGTTTCGCCTCGATCTGCTCTTCGTGCGACCTCCGCCCCCCGCCGAACCAAAAGGGGCTCGGTCCGCCGGTCCCATAGGTGTTCGTGGGTCAGATCAGCTTCCCCGACACACGGGTTAAGCTATCTGAATCGTTTGTGATGTTCACATATCGTACCCAGTTTTGAATAAGGAATCATGTCTGATGACACTTTGGGCGCCAGTTTTTCGCTAAAGCGATTCCAAATTTTTCGGCTTCCATGGAAATATCTACCTCACCGCCCCCTCCCCCTTACCAAAAGCCACATTTCCCCTGTTTCCTCCTTCCTTTTCAAGTTGAAACCTTCACTCCTTGCTTGCAGCGCCGCCTCCTCGCCGGCGACCCTCCTTCACACTGCTCGGCCTCGTCTATCCAGGCAGGTAATCCACACCAGACCCCCATCCTCCTCCTCCTTCCACATTCCACATGCCCCAACCGCCGGTGTGACACCTTCCACCCAAATCACCGACCCATCCACCAAATAAGCACCGCCCTAAGCCATGGTGCACGCACTATAGCCAGGAGCTCAAGGAGCATTTGGCAGCGGAGAAGCAAATCATGGCCGCACTCGCGGATGATGTCGTGATGGATACCATTCGTGCCGACCCCCAGATCTTGGAGGAGCACCTTGCCATTTGCAAGCTATGCCGGTTAAGCATGCTCGGTTTACCTGTTGCGTGTGCTGCTCCTGCCTTTCCTTAACAAATTCTAGTGAATTGTGCTATCTAATTTTACCATGCAATCTGTTTCTCCTGTGTATATGTTCCATATGTCGTGTAGTGTGGTGCTCACTTATTAACTGTTTGGTTAATTAGTTATCGTCTTAAGGTAACTATTTGGTTCAATTCTACAAATGTGATGTTCAATTCTTCAGGTTACAATTTTGTAATGTCTTCCATGTGAGAAATAAATTGAATTTATCTTTACAAAATACATGAGAAACGAATACAATTGCTATATTTCCAAGTTGTCAAGCATGCTTGGTTTGGTTATACATTGTGCAATGTGGTGCTGAGTTAACGTTTGGTTCATTTGTATTGTGGTGTTTAGTTAACTGTTTGGTTCAATTCTGCAATGCGATGTTCAGTAGTTGTGGGTGCACTCTGTTATTGTATACCATGTGAGAAGTAAATCCAATTTGGTTGTACTAAATACATGAGAAACAAATACAATTACTATATTTCCAAGTTGTCAAGCATGCTTGGTTTGGTTATACATTGTGCAATGTGGTGCTCAGTTAACGTTTGGTTCATTTGTGTTGTGGTGTTTAGTTAGCTGTTTGGTTCAATTGTGCAATGCGATGTTCAATAGTTGTGGGTGCATTCTGTTATTGTATACCATGTGAGAAGTAAATCGAATTTGGCTGTACGAAATACATGAGAAACAAATACAATTGCTATATTCCAAGTTGTTAAGCATGTTTGGTTTGGTTAACTGTCTGATCTTCTATTAGGAGTATATTATATTGTGCAATGTGGTGCTCAGTTAATGTTTGGTTCATTTGTTGTGGTGTTTAGTTAACTGCTCGGTTCAATTCTGCAATGCGATGTCCAATTGTCGTGGGTGGAATTTTGTATTGTTGTGCATGTGAGGAATAAATCCAATTCGGTTGCACTTAATACATGAGAAACATATACAAGTGCTATATTTCCTAGTTCTTAATCATGCTTGGTTTGGATAAATGGGTTTTCCATGTGGCTTGAATTAATCTGATGAATCTGCAATGTGCTTATTTTTCATCAACATATTTTACTAATAGCATGCGAACCCTTACTTAACCTGATGACTAATTACCTTATATGTGTTGCAGGGAAACAATGGGAAGCACTGAGGTTTACAATCGAGGTTAGCACGTGCATGGTCCGTTGTCTAATAGGACATTATTGTGCAATTGCAGGAACCATTCTAATACTTAGGGTTTTTAACAATTCGGTCTTGCACATGTAGGTCCTGCTGTCAGAGGTTTTGACCCACTATTCG
The DNA here is from genome assembly GCA_021605205.1 of Aegilops longissima. Lineage (NCBI taxonomy): Eukaryota > Viridiplantae > Streptophyta > Magnoliopsida > Poales > Poaceae > Aegilops > Aegilops longissima. Next base: position 165,290,655 of record CM038682.1, read on the forward strand.
ACCCTTTTTGCATATGGGGAAATGAGTTTTCCATGAATATCAATCAAGTCAAGAAACTCAGAAAGATTGTTAGGATAAAGAAATTGGCGACAAAAAACCCTTTTTTTATTCCATTGCCCCATTTCCAATATAGAGAAGATATTTATGCACATCCTTGTTTTCAGGCCTTTCCAAAGCAATTCACTAATGATTACCTCTCAAACCACCTCTATGGTCAGGAGGCGAGGAAGGTTTTCATACAACACCCACGGTTCAATATTGAAGTGTTCCTGAAGAGGACGAAGGATGGATGGAGGCACGGGCCTAAAGTTGCATAGACCTTCAACACCAATGAAGGCTCAATATTCGCCTTTCGCTTCAGCAGTTTTCCCCATGAGATGCATCTGTCTATGTACCCACTATGATGCTAATTTTGAAAGGTCATGTGAAACTTGGTGCTGGTGCAGTGATGTAATGGGGTAGCCGAGTGTTGAAGCTACATCATGTTATACTCTGATGTATTTCAGTTATGAAATCCTGCTTCTTTAATATGGGAATGAAATATATTATGTGTTTAATGTGAATGTCAATTAGATTAATAAATGGATTATTAATAATAGGGGAATTAGCCTGCTAATTGGTTTTTGCTATTGCAAACGGTTACTGAGAAAATACCGTGGCCGATGACCTAAGGCAACACACACAGTTTCTAGGAATAAACCGTGTTGGATCGATGAACAATCACACACGACATTCTCTTCAAAACTGTTTGCGTTAGGCCACCTTGCGCAAATGTTTACCGCATAAAAACTGTGTGTGATGGACAACCTTTGCCACACAGTTTCTTCTATGCACAGTGTGTGATGCATTCAGTAATGCAAACAATAAATTTTTAATATTGTGTGCGATGGGAACGCTGCCACAAACGATTTAACGGGGAAAATTGTGTGTGATGTACCTACGAACGAAAACGTTTTCCTTGCAGCGACTGTGTGGGATGTATATACAAACAGAAACGTTTCGTGGGGACTGACTATGTGAGATGTACTTACGACTGGAAATGATTTCGCCTGTATAGTTGTATTTTTTTAGCACTACTGTATGTATAACCATATTTGCTCGCTCGCCGGTCACCCACGACCTCATTTTACCGAGCGTGTGTGCCAGGAGGGCATATACTCGACGATTTTTTGGTCGTGTGGGAAGGACCCCCTAATCGCCCACACTCACTAGGTGACCGTTCTGAACATCGTCGTAGAATGGGGTTAAAAACCATTTGTATTCAACCTCGCTATACCAGTGCTTGCCCGGGATTCGATCATCGGTATCATCATACCTAGTTCAATCTCGTTACCGGAAAGTCTCTTTACTCATTTCGTAATGCTTCATCCTGCAACTAACTCATTAGTCACATTGCTTGCAAGGCTTATAGTGATGAGCATTACCGAGAGGGCCCAGAGATACCTCTCCGATACACGGAGTGACAAATCCTAATCTCGATCGATGCCAACCCAACAAACACCTTCGGAGACACCTATAGAGCATCTTTATAATCACCCAGTTACGTTGTGACATTTGATAGCACACAAGGTGTTCCTCCGGTATTCGGGAGTTGCATAATCTCATAGTCAGAGGAACATGTATAAGTCATGAAGAAAGCAGTAGCAATAAAACTATAACGATCATAATGCTAAGCCTGTCCATCACATCATTCTCTAATGATGTGATCCCGTTTATCAAATGACTACACATGTCTATGGTTAGGAAACATAACCATCTTTGATTAACGAGCTAGTCAAGTAGAGGCATACTAGGGACACTTTGTTTTGTCTATCACACATGCACTAAGTTTCCGGTTAATAAAACTCTAGCATGAATAATAAACATTTTTCATGATATAAGGAAATATAAATAACAACTTTATTATTGCCTTTAGGGCATATTTCCTTCATACACATCATCAAAATATCGAACGAATACTAAATTCGCATGATTACTTATAACCGAACTTCTCCCATGTCATCAAGAAAAAAAGTAACTACTCACAAATCATATTCATGTTCAAGATCAAAGGGGTATTGAATATCATTAAGGTTCTAAACATATAATCTCCCACCAAATAAACTAACTAGCATCAACTACAAGATGTAATCAACACTACTAGCAACCCATAGGTACCAATCTGAGGTTTTGAGACAAAGATTGAATACAAGAGATGAACAATGGTTTTGGATGAGATGGTGCTAACGCGACACTACGATTAGAGACCCTTTGACGAAACTGTGTGTGATGCATTAGTCGCAAATGGGGATGTAAAAAAACCATCAAAAAAGATGCAAAACATTTGGATGGATACATCAAACACGTTTCAGATTTTAGTTATATATGCGATGCTGGGCATAATGTTGATACAGCAGAACTATTTGCGATAAGGAAGAACAACATAAACGGGTAGCCATATCAATGTGTGTGCGATATACGACATACAGTTCACTCCGATGAACTGTGTGCTATTAGGGAATGCAACAGAAACGGTCAGCCAGATCAAGGTGTGTGTGATATACGGCATACGTTTCACTCGGACAAACTGTTTTCGATTGGGAAAGAGAATAGAAATGGTTCATCTTAAGAAGATGTGTGTGATATGCGGCATTTGCGATGAGCCAAAAGAACACAAACGATTCGTGTAAACCAGATGTGTGTGATACGCAGCAAATAGCCCACTCGGATGAACTGTTTGCGATGAGAAATTATAACACAGACGTTACTATAATAAGTTCGTGTGCGATTCTGTTCGTACAAAAAACTTTGAAAAATGCAAACTAGTTGCTTGCGGTGGCTAGGAGTATCGCACACGATGCGCCTGCGAGTACTCGTGTGCGATGATTAGTAAGTTACACATAATGAACGGCCGCAAGGGTGATATGCTGATCATGGAGTCCGAGAAGACCGACGTCGGAAGGCAGCCGGCTCAGCCTTTTAGCCTGTATTTTATTATAATTTTATGCATAAGTTGGTCGTGAGAGTTTTGTGCCTTGCCGCATGTGGTATTTTTAATTATCCTGAATATGTAAGACAATTATTAACCGTTGCCATTGTAAATTTTCCTGAACAGCGAGCAGATCGCGCGCAGGGACGCCACGATGAGCAACCACATGGTCAACCTTCTGGCACCCCGTGGGAGACGCGTCGTCGCATCTATAGGACAGGATGGTGAAATCATGACCGTGTGTGATAGTAGGCAGACACGTACATCTACATCAGAGAATAAGGGCCCACGTTTCGGGATTCCGATGTGTGGCGTACGGTTGATCCAAAAAAACTATTTGCGATGAGGCATAACAACAGAAACGGGGCTTTGTAGGCCTAGAACCATCAATAAATTTTGACTTTGTTTCTCGTCATATTGCAGATTACAACGCAAAAGTAATTGCAAATCTGTTCATTGATACGTCTCCAATGTATCTATAATTTTTGATTATTCCATGTTGTTTTATTATCAATCTTGGATGTTTTATAATCATTATATAGATTCATTTTATATCATTTTTTGGTACTAACCTATTGACATAGTGCCAAGTGTCAGTTGTTGTTTTCTGCATATTTTTTACATCGTAGGAAATCAATATCAGATGGACCCCAAATGCCATGCCAATTTACGATGATTTTTTATGGAACAGAAGGAACACAACGGGCCCTGGTTGAACACGGGGAGTCAGGAGGGACAACCCACCAGCGCGCGGCCAGAGGCCAGCGCATACGGTGGGTTGTGCCCACCTCGGGTGCCCCCTGGACCGACTCTTTGCTCTATAAATACCCCAGTATTCCAGAAACCCTAGAGGAGTCGACGAAATTTTCATCCAGTCGCCGTAGAGTCCAGAACCACGAGATCCAATCTAGACACCATCACGGAGGGGTTCACCACTTCTGTTGGTGCCTCTCCGATGATGCCTAAAATGAGTAGTTCTTTGTAGATCTTCGGGTCTGTAGTTAGTAGCTAGATGGCTTCCTCTCTCTCTCTCTCTTGATTATCAATACAATAATCTCTTGGAGATCCTTATGACGTCAGTCTTTTGGCGGTGTGTTTGTTGGGATCTGATGAACTTCGAGTTTATGATCAATTATATCTTTTTATATCCATGGAAGTTATTTGAGTTCTTTGATCTTTTATATGCCTGATCTCTTATAGCCTTGTATTTCTTCTCCAATATTTTGGTTTTTTTTGGCCAACTTGATCTATTTATCTTGCAATGGGAAGAGGTGCCCGATAGTGGGTTTGATCTTACGGTGCTTGATCCCAGTGACAGAAAGTGAACCGACACGTATGTATTGTTGCTACTAAGGATAAGAAGACGGGATCCATATCTGCCGCAATACATAAACGGATCTTGTCTACATCATGTCATCATTCTTATTGCATTACTCCGTTTTTCCATGAACTTAATACACTAGATGCATGTGAAGGAAATATGCCCTAGAGGCAATAATAAAGTTATTATTTATTTCCTTATTTCATGATAAATGTTTATTATTCATGCTAGAATTGTATTAACCGGAAACATAATACATGTGTGAATATATAGACAAACAGTATGTCACTAGTATGCCTCTACTTGACTAGCTTGTTAATCAAAGATGGTTATGTTTCCTAACCATAAACAAGGAGTTGTTATTTGATTAACAAGGTCACATCATTAGTTGAATGATCTGATTGACATGACCCATTCCGTTAGCTTAACACTTGATCGTTTAGTATGTTAATGCTTTCTTCATGACCCATACATGTTCCTATAACTATGAGATTATGCAACTCCCGTTTACCGGAGGAACACTTTGGGTACTACCAAACGTCACAACGAATCGGGTGATTATAAAGGAGTACTACAGGTGTCTCCAAAGGTACTTGTTGGGTTGGCGTATTTGAGATTAGGTTTTGTCACTCCGATTGTCGGAGAGGTATCTCGTGCCTTCTCGGTAATGCACATCACTTAAGCCTTGCAAGCATTACAACTAATGAGTTAGTTGTGAGATGATGTATTACGGAACGAGTAAAGAGACTTACCGTAACGAGATTGAACTAGGTATTGGATACCGACGATCGAATCTCGGGTAAGTAACATACCGATGACAAAGGGAACAACGATGTCGTTATGCGGTTTGACCGATAAAGATCTTCGTAGAATATGTAGGAACCAATATGGGCATCCAGGTCCCGCTATTGGTTATTGACCGAGAATGGTTCTAGGTCATGTCTACATAGTTCTCGAACCCGTAGGGTCCGCACGCTTAAGGTTTCGATGCGAGTTATATTATGAGTTTATGAGTTTTGATGTACCGAAGGAGTTGAGTCCCGGATGAGATCGGGGACATGACGAGGAGTCTCGAAATGGTCGAGACGTAAAGATCGATATATTGACGACTATATTCGAGTTCGGAAAGGTTCGAATGATTCGGTATTTTTCGAGTACCGGAGAGTTACGGGAATTCGCCGGGAGAAGTATTGGGCCTTATTGGGCCCTGCGGGAAAGAGAGAGGGCTGCCTAGGGCAGGCCGCGCCCCATGGCCTAGTCCGGGTGGACTAGGGGAGGGGCCGCACCCTTCCCTCTTCCCCCTTCCCCAAGTCCTAGTCCAACTAGGAAAGAAGGGGGGGGAGTCCTACTCCCGGTGGGAGTAGGACTCCTCCAGGCGCGCCTCTCAAGGGCCGGCCTCCTCCTCCCTCCCTCCTTTATATACGGGGGCAGGGGGCACCCCATGACACACAAGTTGATCTACGGATCTTTCCTTAGCCGTGTCGGTGCCCCTTCCACCATATTCCACTTGGTCATATCGTCGCGGAGCTTAGGCGAAGCCCTGCGCCGGAGAAGTCATATCGTCGCGGAGCTTAGGCGAAGCCCTGCGTCGGTGGAGCATCAACATCGCCACCACGCCGTCGCGGTCGACGGAACTCATCCCGACACTTTGCTGGATCGGAGTCCGGGATCGTCATCGAGCTGAGCGTGTGCAGAACTCGGAGGTGCCGTCGTTCGGTGCTTGGATCGGTCGGATCGTGAAGACGCGTCGACTACATCAACCGCGTTGTTATAACGCTTCGCTTTCGGTCTCACGAGGGTACGTGGACGGACCTCTCCCTCTCGTTGCTATGCCATCACCATGGTCTTGCGTGATCGTAGGAAAATTTTGAAATTACTCGTTCCCCAACAGTGGCATCCGAGCCTGGTTTTATGCGTTGATGTCATGAGCACGAGTAGAACACAAGTGAGTTGTGGACGATACAAGTCATACTGCCTACCAGCATGTCATACTTTGGTTCAGCGGTATTGTGAGATGAAGCGGCCCGGACCGACATTACGCGTACGCTTACGCGAGACTGGTTTCACCGCTCCGAGCACTCGTTGCTTAAAGGTGACCGGTGGGTGTCTGTCTCTCTCACTTTAGTTGAATCGAGTGTGGCTACGCCCGGTCCTTGAGAAGGTTAAAACGGAGTCTATTTGACGAAGTATCGTTGTGGTTTTGATGCGCGAGGTAAGAACGGTTCTTGCTCAGCCCGTAGCAGCCACGTAAAACTTGCAACAACAAAGTAGAGGACGTCTAACTTGTTTTTGCAGGGCATGTTGTGATGTTATATGGTCAAGACGTGATGCTATATTTTATTGTATGAGATGATCATGTTTTGTAACCGAGTTATCGGCAATGGCAGGAGCCATATGGTTGTCGCTTTATTGTATGAAATGCAACGCCATGTAATTGCTTTACTTTATCACTAAGCGGTAGCGATAGTCGTAGAAGCAATAGTTGGCGAGGCGACAACGATGCTACGATGGAGATCAAGGTGTCGCGCGGTGGCGATGGTGATCATGGCGGTGCTTGGAGATGGAGATCACAAGCACAAGATGATGATGGCCATATCATATCACTTATATTGATTGCATGTGATGTTTATCCTTTATGCATCTTATCTTGCTTTGATTGACGGTAGCATTATAAGATGATCTCTCACTAAAATTATCAAGAAGTGTTCTCCCTGAGTATGCACCGTTGCGAAAGTTCTTCGTGCTGAGACACCACGTGATGATCGGGTGTGATAAGCTCTACGTTCAAATACAACGGGTGCAAAACAGTTGCGCACGCGGAATACTCAGGTTAAACTTGACGAGCCTAGCATATAACAGATATGGCCTCGGAACACGGAGACCGAAAGGTCGAACGTGAATCATATAGTAGATATGATCAACATAGTGATGTTCACCATTGAAACTACTCCATCTCACGTGATGATCGGACATGGTTTAGTTGATTTGGATCACGTGATCACTTAGATGACTAGAGAGATGTCTGTCTAAGTGGGAGTTTTTAATATGATTAATTAAACTTTAATTTATCATGAACTTAGTCCTGGTAGTATTTTGCAAATTATGTTGTAGATCAATAGCTCGCGTTGTTGCTTCCCTATGTTTTTATATGTGTTCCTAGAGAAAATTGTATTGAAAGATGTTAGTAGCAATGATGCGGATAGGATCCGTGATCTGAGGTTTATCCTCATTGCTGCGCAGAAGAATTATGTCCTTAATGCACCGCTAGGTGACAGACCTATTGCAGGAGCAGATGAGGCGTTATGAGCGTTTGGCTAGCTCAATATGAGCAGATCTGAGGCGTTATGAGCGTTTGGCTAGCTCAATATGATGACTACTTGATAGTTTAGTGCACCATGCTTAACGGCTTAGAATCGGGACTTCAAAGGCGTTTTGAGCGTCATGGACCATATGAGATGTTCCAGGAATTGAAGTTAATATTTCAAGCAAATACCGAGTTGAGAGATATGAAGTCTCCAACAAGTTCTATAGCTAAAAGATGGAGGAGAATCGCTCAACTAGTGAGCATGTGCTCAGATTATGCAGGTACTTCAATCGCTTGAATCAAGTGGGAGTTAATCTCCCGAGATAAGATAGTGATTGACAGAATTCTCTAGTCACCATCACTAAGTTACTAGAACTTCGTGATGAACTATAGTATGCAAGGGATGACGAAAACGATTCCCGAGCTCTTCGTGATGTTGAAATCGACGAAGGTAGAAATCGAGAAAGAGCATCAAGTGTTGATGATTGACAAGACCACTAGTTTCAAGAAAAGGGCAAAGGGAAGGAAAGGGGAACTTCAAGTAGAATGACAAGCAAGTTGTCACTCCCACGAAGAAACCCAAAGCTGAACCAAAGCCTGAAACTGAGTGCTTACACTGCATAGGAAATGGTCACTGGAAACGGAAATACCCGAGATATTTGGTGGATAAGAAGGATGGCAAAGTGAACAAGGGTATATTTGATATACAGGTTATTGATGTGTGCTTTACTAGTGTTTATAGTAGCCCCTGAGTATTTGATACTTGTTCGGTTGCTAAGATTAGTAACTCGAAACAGGAGTTACAGAATAAACAGAGACTAGTTGAAGGGGAAGTGACGATGAGTGTTGGAAGTAGTTCCAAGATTGATATGATCATCATCGCACACTCCCTATACTATCGGGATTAGTGTTGAACCTAAATAAATGTTATTTGGCGTTTGCGTTGAGCATGGATATGATTTGATCATGTTTATTGCAATACGGTTATTCATGTAAGTTAGAGAATAATTATTGTTCTATTTACATGAATAAAACCTTCTATGGTCATACACCCAATGAAAATGGTTTGTTGGATCTCGATCGTGTGATACACATATTCATAATATTGAAACCAAAAGATGCAAAGTTAATAATGATAGTGCAACTTATTTGTGGCACTTGCCGTTTAGGTCATATTGGTGTAAAGCGCATGAAGAAACTCCATGTTGATGGATTTTTGGAATCACTTGATTATGAATCATTTGATGCTTGCGAACCGTGCCTTTTGGGCAAGATGACTAAAACTCCGTTCTCGGAACAATGGAACAAGCTCTTGACTTATTGGGAATAATACATACCGATGTATGCGATCCAATGAGTGTTGATGCTCGTGGCAAGTATCGTTATTTTCTGACCTTCACAAAGATGATTTGAGCAGATATGGGTATATCTACTTAATGAAACACAAATCTGAAACATTTGAAAAGTTCAAAGAATTTCAGAGTGAAGTGGAAAATCATGGTAACAAGAAAATAAAGTTTCTACGATCTGATCGTGGAGGAGAATATTTGAGTTACGAGTTTGGCCTTCAGTTAAAACAATGTGGAATAGTTTCACAGCTCACGCCACATGGAACCCATAACGTAATGGTATGTCCGAACGTCATAACCGCTCTTTATTGGATATGGTGCAATCTATGATGTATCTTACCGATTTACCACTATCGTTTTGGGTTATGCATTAGAGACAGCTGCATTCACGTTTAATAGGGCACCATCTAAATCCGTTGAGATGACACCGTATGAACTATGGTTTAGCAGTAAACCTAAGCTGTCGTTTCTTAAAGTTTGGAGTTGTGATGCTTATGTGAAAAAGTTTTCACCTGATAAGCTCAAACCCAAATCGGAGAAGTGCGTCTTCATAGAATACCCAAAAGAAACTGTTGGGTACACCTTCTATCACAGATCTAAAGGCAAAAACATTCGTTGCTAAAATGGATCCTTTCTAGAGAAAGAGTTTCTCTCGAAAGAAGTGAGTGGGAGGAAAGTAGAACTTGATGAGGTAATTGTACCTTCTCCCTTATTGGAAAGTAGTTCATCACAGGAATCAGTTCCAGTGATTCCTACACCAATTAGTGAGGAAGTTAATGATGATGATCATGAAACTTCAGATCAAGTTGCTACTAAAACCTCGTAGGTCTTCCAGAATAAGATCCGCACCAGAGTGGTACGGAAATCGTGTTCTGGAAATCGTGTTACTAGACCATGATGAACCTACAAACTATGAGGAAACGATAATGAGCCCAGATTCCGCGAAATGGCTTGAGGCCATGAAATCTGAGATGGGATCCATGTATGAGAACAAAGTATGGACTTTGATGGAGTTGCCCAATGATCGGCAAGCCATGTTATATAAATGGATCTTCAAGAGGAAGGCAGATCTTGATAGTAGTGTTACTATCTACAAAGCTCGACTTGTGCAAAAGGTTTTTGACAAGTTCAAGGTGTTGACTACAATGAGATTTTCTCAACTGTAGCGATTCTTAAGTCTGTCCGAATCATGTTAGCAATTGCCACATTTTATGAAATCTGGCAAATGGATGTCAAAACTACATTCTTTAATGGATTTATTAAAGAAGAGTTGTATATGATGCAACCGAAGGTTTTGTCAATCCTAAAGGAGCTAACAAATTGTGCAAGCTCCAATGATCCATCTATGGACTGGTGCAAGCATCTCGGAGTTGGAATAAGCGCTTTGATAGTGTGATCAAAGCATATGGTTTTATCTGAGACTTTTGAAGAAGCCTGTATTTACAAGAAAGTGAGTGGGAGCACTACAGCATTTCTGATAAGTATATGTGAATGACATATTGTTGATCGGAAATAATGTAGAATTATTCTGCAAAGCATAAAGGAGTATTTGAAAGGAGTTTTTCAAACAAGGACCTCGGTGAAGCTGCGTACAAATTAAGCATCAAGATCTATTGAGATAGATCAAAACGCTTGATAAGTTTTTCAATAAGTACATACCTTGTCAAGATTTTGAAGTAGTTCAAAATGGAACAGTCAAAGAAAAGTTCTTGCTGTGTTGCAAAGGTGTGAAATTGAGTAAGACTCAAATCCCGACCACAAGCAGAAAATAGAAAAGAGAATGAAAGTCATTCCCTATGCCTCATCATAGGTTCTATAAAGTATGCTATGCTATGTACTGGACCTATTGTATACCTTGCTCTGAATTTGGCAAGGAGTACAATAGTGATCTAGGAGTAGATCTTTGGACATTGGTCAAGAACATCCTTAGTGAGGACTAAGGAAATATTTCTCGATTATGGAGGTGATAAAAGAGCCCATCGTAAAGAGTAACATCGATGCAAGCTTTTTACACTGATCCAGATGACTCTAAGTCTCAATCTGGATACATATTGTAAGTGGGAGCAATTAGCTAGAGTAGCCCCGTGCAGAGCATTGTAGACATAGAATATTTGCAAAATACATACGGCTCTGAATGTGACAGACCCGTTGACTAAGCTTCTCTCACGAGCAAAACATGATCATACCTTAGTACTCTTTGGGTCTTAATCACATAGCGATGTGAACTAGATTATTGACTCTAGTAAACCCTTTGGGTGTTGGTCACATGACGATGTGAACTATGGGTGTTAATCACATACAGATGTGAATATTAGTGTTGAATCACATGATGATGTGAACTAGATTATTGACTCTAGTGCAAGTGGGAGACTGAAGGAAATATGCCCTAGAGGCAATAATAAAGTTATTATTTATTTCCTTATTTCATGATAAATGTTTATTATTCATGCTAGAATTGTATTAACCGGAAACATAATACATGTGTGAATATATAGACAAACAGTATGTCACTAGTATGCCTCTACTTGACTAGCTTGTTAATCAAAGATGGTTATGTTTCCTAACCATAAACAAGGAGTTGTTATTTGATTAACAAGGTCACATCATTAGTTGAATGATCTGATTGACATGACCCATTCCGTTAGCTTAACACTTGATCGTTTAGTATGTTAATGCTTTCTTCATGACCCATACATGTTCCTATAACTATGAGATTATGCAACTCCGTTTACGGAGGAACACTTTGGTACTACCAAGCGTCACAGCGTAATCGGGTGATTATAAAGGAGTACTACAGGTGTCTCCAAAGGTACTTGTTGGGTTGGCGTATTTGAGATTAGGTTTTGTCACTCCGATTGTCGGAGAGGTATCTCGAGCCTTCTCGGTAATGCACATCACTTAAGCCTTGCAAGCATTACAACTAATGAGTTAGTTGTGAGATGATGTATTACGGAGCGAGTAAAGAGACTTACGGTAATGAGATTGAACTAGGTATTGGATACCGACGATCGAATCTCGGGTAAGTAACATACCGATGACAAAGGGAACAACGTATGTCGTTATGCGGTTTGACCGATAAAGATCTTCAGTAGAATATGTAGGAACCAATATGGGCATCCAGGTCCCGCTATTGGTTATTGACCGAGAATGGTTCTAGGTCATGTCTACATAGTTCTCGAACCCGTAGGGTCCGCACGCTAAGGTTTCGATGCGATGTTATATTATGAGTTTATGAGTTTTGATGTACCGAAGGAGTTCGGAGTCCGGATGAGATCGGGGACATGACGAGGAGTCTCGAAATGGTCGAGACGTAAAGATCGATATATTGGACGACTATATTCGGAGTTGGAAAGGTTCGAATGATTCGGTATTTTGAATCTGGGAGAGTTACGGGAATTCGCCGGGAGAAGTATTGGGCCTTATTGGGCCCTGCGGGAAAGAGAGAGGGCTGCCTAGGGCAGGCGCGCCCCATGGCCTAGTCCGAATTGGACTAGGGGGGCCGCACCTTCCCTCTTCCCCTTCCCCAAGTCCTAGTCCAACTAGGAAAGAAGGGGGAGTCCTACTCGGTGGGAGTAGGACTCCTCGGCGCGCCTCTCAAGGGCGGCCTCCTCCTCCTCCCTCCTTTATATCTACGGGGCAGGGGCACCCCATGACACACAAGTTGATCTCGGATCTTTCCTTAGCCGTGTCGGTGCCCCTTCCACCATATTCCACTTGGTCATATCGTCGCGGAGCTTAGGCGAAGCCTCGCGCCGGAGAAGTCATATCGTCGCGGAGCTTAGGCGAAGCCCTGCGTCGGTGGAGCATCAACATCGCCACCACGCCGTCGTCTTGTGGAACTCATCCCGACACTTTGCTGGATCGAGTCCGGGATCGTCATCGAGCTGAGCGTGTGCAGAACTCGGAGGTGCCGTGACGTTCGGTGCTTGGATCGGTCGGATCGTGAAGGCGTCGACTACATCAACAGCGTTGTTATAACGCTTCGCTTTCGGTCTCACGAGTGCGTGGACGGACACTCTCCCCTCTCGTTGCTATGCCATCACCATGGTCTTGCGTGATCGTAGGAAAATTTTTGAAATTACTACGTTCCCCAACAGCATGCTGGATTGCGGTCGATGTGTGGAGTAATAGTAGTAGATGCAGGCAGGAGTCGGTCTACTAATCTTGGAGTGATGCCTATGTAATGATCATTGACTGGATATCGTCATGATTATTTGAAGTTCTATCAATTGCCCAAAAGTAATTTGTTCACCCACCGTTTGCTATTTTTCTCGAGAGAAGCCACTAGTGAAACCTACGGCCCCGGGTCTTCTTTCTCATATATTTGCCTTGCGATCTACTTTTTCCTTGCGTTTATTTTCAGATCTATTAAACTAAAAAAATACAAAGTACCTTGCTGCAATTTATTTGTTATGCGATCTATTTATCCCATCTACAAATTTACCTCACGTCCTTTGCCTATCTTGAGGTGCCGTACCCCGAAAGGGATTAACAACCCCTTTAACACGTCGGGTTGCGAGGTGTGTTAATTTTTGTGCAGGGGCTCTTTACGTTGTGTTGCTTGGTTCTCCTACTGGATCAATAACCTTGGTTTCATATCCGAGGGAAATACCTACCACCGCTGTGCTGCATTATGCCTTCCTCTTTGGGGAAATACCGACGTAGCTTCAAGCGACATTATTCACATAGATCAAACTAATATATGTTCACACCGGTCAAACTAATATGTGTTCACACTTAGCACCGGGCTATAAAAACTACCCACTCGAAAATAACTTCACAGTTCCTCTCCTCATCACCCACAAAACCGGTCTTTCCTATCAAGTCGTTCCTCCATGACTGGTAGGAGGAGTTTCGGGTGGACATATAACCAGGCAGAGAGACCAAGGCCGCGGGAGCACTAGAGAGGTCCCGCCACAAAGCGGCAGTGATACGTCCATTTTGCATCATGCTTTTATATCGATATTTATTGCATTATGGGTTGTTACTACACACTATGTCACAATACTTATGCCTTTTCTCTCTTATTTTATAAGGTTTACACGAAGAGGGAGAGTGCCGACAGCTGGAATTCTGGGCTGGAAAATGAGAAAATATTATAGACCTATTCTGCACAACTCCAAAAGTCCTTAAACTCCACAAAAGTCAGTTTTGCAATATATTAAAGATACTAGTACAAATGCCCGTGCGTTGCACCGGGCGATAAATGTGGCAGAACTTGCTTCATGGGTCCTTTTTTGTCACTTTATATATCTAATTTAAATAAATTTTGAATGTGAAAATTTCCTTGTTTTTATTAAGACCTAATATTTTCATTAAAAAAGATAAAATCTTTTGAAGAGTAGTATAAAAAATTAGGTAAATCGGCACATTTCTCTATGAAATATTTTTATGTAAGTTAATTATTTCTATTGTACATTTTAAATGTTTTTTGTAGTTAGTAGTGCTTTTGGGGATTTTAAAGTGTTTCTAGAAAGTACGAACATATTTAAAGAGTAGTTAATGTTTTATAGAAATTTGAACATTTCAGAAAAAATTGTTTTTAAAAACAATTTTCTTTTGTTTTACATTTGTAAATATTTATTTGGGAATTTTAAGTGTACATTTCTAAATGGTCATTTTTAGTTTTTATATAGTGCAAACATTTTTTAAAGAAAAATAGTTTGAAACTGTGAACATTTCTAAGCTATATCTACTGTTTCCTGTGTTGCAACAGGTTTAAATAAATTTGAAAGTTTGTTTGGTATTCGAGAGTTTACATGTCATGATGAATAATAATAATGTACCAATTAAATTGGTTGTAAGACTCGTAAGAATCCACTTTTTGAATATCCCATTGTATTCCAAAAGCTTGTAATTTTATTCTCTGCTAACAAAGCCTACTCCTTCAAATTGCTCTAAAGAAATTAGTTTATGTGTAATAAAAAATATGATTGCCGGAAATTTAATAGTTTATAATGCTTGTCACTCTTTTGTTGACACTTTGCATCCAGTAGTAGGAGCACGCCCTCCACGGCAACATGACCACTACCCTGGACATTATTATCGGACCTCGATAGGGATCGAGATCAGGGTATGTAGAGTTATAGATCCCCCAAACCCACTTGTTGTACTGGGCGAAACATGACGCGAGCAGGATGCACCGTTGTCCACACTTTATCTACTCTTTGTCCCTCCCTCTCTCCTCCGAGTATTTAACCAAAAACTACCACAATTGACGGAAACGTGACAGAAAACTACCACTCTACGTTTTTGTGCGAAAAACTACCAAATTTGAACTAAACCTTGGTAAAAAACTACCAACTGTCGAAAGCGCTCGCTTCGCCCGCGCTAACCCCGAATCAGTTGCCACGGTGGCTAACTCACGGCCGCCGCGCGGTGACGGCCGTTAACGGCCCGTCTCTGTCGGAACGGCGCCATCTCGAGTTCGGGCGCGATGGCGGCCATGGCTAGCTCCTCCAACCGCGCCTCCTTCTGCCCTTAGGACACCGCCGCCTCGCCAGGAATTTCTCCACCGCTCCCTCCCTCTCTCTCTCGTCGCTCTCTCCCTCCCTCCCCTAACCTCTCCACCGCTCCCTCTCTCTCTCTCCCGTCGCGCCACAGCACCTGCTCGACGTCGGAGCATCTCCGCCGCTCGATCTGCGTTCCCCAACCTCCAGTGCCCCGCCACCTCGTCGATCCAGCCAAAATCTTCGCCCCGCCGCCCGTTGACCACGCCGCTGCCTCGCTTGGCCGGGAGGAGGCGTCGAGCATCGCCGCCCATGGGCCGTCGGCGACCACCAACACCTGCCTGTGAGAGCTGAGCCAAGGGAGGGTTGAGGAAGCGGATCCGGCAAGCGAGCCTCTCCTCTCCGGGACGCGGGCGCGGCATGGTTGCGGATCTCTGCTCCAAAGAGAGAAGGCGAGGGGTATGGAGAGGAGATCGGCGGCGTCTTGTTGACCTGCTCCGGTTGATCTCCGCCGTCCCTCTTGCCGTCATTCGCCCGGCCGTGACGGGACTATCCTGGTCTTCCTCCGTGGGAATCTTAGAGGAAGGGATAGAAATGACATGTGGGCCCCATACGAGTTGACGGTCAAACTTGACGGTGCTGACTTTTTTTAGTCCTGACATGTGGGACAACTCTGTCATAATCAAATTTAAACTAGCCGAATCAGCCATTTTTCAAACATGGTAGTTTTTAGTCAAAGATTAGTCAAAAAATGGTAGTTTTCGGCATAAATTTGTAAAGTGGTAGTTTGTAGGCACGGTTGCGTGAAATGTGGTAGTTTTTTGTTAAATACTCCTCTCCTCCCTATATCACCAAGACATCGATGGCATCCAGAGTTGAGGAGTATCATGATGGTCAGGAAGTAATGGTGAGCCCAAATATTTTCTCCCTTATGAAATAGTATTTATTTCCAACATTCCATTTAACTTAATTAATAGTATATCTGATCATATATTCGTAAGTTGTGATACACATGAATATTAAATTATGAAAGTAACAACAAACAATAGCAAAATACTGGATGCTACATAATCGGACCCGAAAATATATATAATTGATGCACGC
Organism: Aegilops longissima; assembly: GCA_021605205.1. NCBI lineage: Eukaryota > Viridiplantae > Streptophyta > Magnoliopsida > Poales > Poaceae > Aegilops > Aegilops longissima. Next base: position 165,307,150 of record CM038682.1, read on the forward strand.
ACATAATGGGTGTTCAGCCGGAAAAATATATAATCTGTGCACGCACATAGCATCCAGCAGCTTCCGCAGTTCCGCTCGGTGCAGCAGCCAACAACACCCACTGACGCCCACACTGCGTGCCTCTTATCCATCCATACACAACACACACTCCTCTTATTCATCCATCCCTATCCGGCACACCCACGAACAGCTTGGCCTCGCCTCCCTACTCTCTTGGAGTGCGCGCAGCTGTGGTGTTGGTGGCTGGCCCAGGGGCCACGGTAGCAACCCCCTGTCGGTGAGGAACCATCAAGATCCCTGTGCCAGCAGCCTTGGATCTGGCCCGATTCGTACGTCCACGGCCTCCGCCACCTGCCCATGCCCCCAGGTCCGGCCTATTCCGCGCCGCTTCGTCTACTCGTGTTGACCCCGAGGAGGCGGCCAACGCCTCGTCCCGCAGCCCACCTGCCTTGGCCAGGCCGGCGAGGGCGGCGGGGCTGCCGCGGTTGTGGCGGCAGCGCTGTGCCGTGGTGGTGGAGTTCTCCGGCTCAGTTGCTCGCCAGATCTGGAGGGGCGATGATTGGAGGTGAGATTGTGCGTCGCGTTCGTTGGCCAATTACGGCTGCATATCGGACTCTTGGCGGCAGGCCTGTGGCGGAGATAGTTATTTCATAGGGCCAAACTCTATGGTTGGCAAGACACTTATGTGTTCACAAAGGCCATGGGCGAGATGGTCATCAACTGCATGCGAAGAGAGATAGCGGTGGTAACAATCAGGCCAAGTGTCATAGAGAGCACATGAAGGGATCCCTTCCCAGGTTGGATGGAAGAAAACAGGTAAATGCTAAACCCAAATCTGAGGTTGCGGATGTCACATATATATATGTGATGCATCCTCGTCTCCTTACCAGATATTGAGCTATTTCCAGGATCTAGCAGTGCGTACTAACTTTTGACGGGTTGATGGTGAGGATCAAGTATATGACCTATATTCCTCACTATAAGAGGACTTCAAAGAGGAGATTCCATCATAATCTCTGGAAGCTAGTGTCAAAGAAGCCGTTAGCCGTCACCTTAACTGAAAGTTGGTGAAGAAGGTGTATATGCCTCTTGTCTATGGTAAGACACATCATAGTGCAGCAGCGGACATCCAGAAGGGGCTTGAATTCATTAGAAAACGTGCTGAAAGCAACAAAGTGGCGGACTTTTTTTTTTGCATTCTGGGACAAGAAATTCCCAGCCATTGCTAGGCTGAGCCATGTTAGCAAAGAATGGTTTCTCCAACAATATGAGGATAAATCCCTTACTAAAATGGTAGTGGTCACAAACCCCTTCCGTGTACAATTGAAAACATTAACAATACGAAAGCAAGAATCATCATTTATACTAGGAATGCCTTCCTCTACCAAAAGAGAAAGAGTTGAAGATAACGAAGGAAAGTGGGTGGATACAAAACCAGTTCATATCACTTGTCTTTCAGAATCTCATCGAATACTAGTAAATGCTTTCGAAGAGAAAATAGAAGCACTAGAGAGCTCAAGTTCACTTCATTCATCACAAGATGCAAATGATAATCAAAATGGAGCTAATGAGGAAGAAATCACTTCTACTTAAACTTTTTTGAGTGAAATACCAACCAACACATAAAGCAATAACCAGATAGATAAAGTGATAACAGTGTCTGAAGATATCAACACACCGGAGTCACGAGGCTTGATAATGACCAATGGGTTAGGATATGAGGAAGCTTAGTTTGGATGATGGAATATTCAACATTCGATTGTTGAGATCTCGCAAATCCACTTATCCAACAATTTCAAGACATTTTCCTACTTTTTACGCAAGGGGTTCAAGGGAAAGCATTATTATATCCTTAATATGACTCTACATCACACGGATGTCTTTGGCTGCTACAAAACCCCTATAGTCGAAAAAAGATCGAAGCAGGGAGAAAGCGAGGATAACCCGGATCACTCGGACTAGCTGAACTCTCGTAACAAACAAAACCTAGGTGGTTTTACTAACGTTTTGGCACATTATACTAACCTAAGACAACTCCTGGCTACATTCGGTCCTATCGAGATACAAGTCGTTACCAACTTTGATACAACGCAAGTCACAAGCTTGACACGGCGAGAATGGCTGAATCGACAACTCCGCATCTCGAGATTGACAACTCTAGTAACAGAGAATGACAACTCCGCAAGCAGATATTGACAGAGCATGACACTCTCAACTAAGCTCAATCCATTTGTGAACAATAAACAACACCGAAAGTAAACAACACGGTTATCACAAAACTTGGATTCGGATTACAACACTATAGGCAATGAACCACCACTAACGGCCCATAACGTTAGCCGATAGCCGCTAACCGTGGAGTACTTGCCGATCCATCGCCGAGGATGTATCATTTAGCGAGCTAAAACTTAAGGAACATGTATGTGAGAGTTCCACTTTAGCTCCCTCAACACCAAAGTAGACGAGCAGCCCTATACCACGGTATCCACACTCTAGTGGCCTTTTCTACTTAGTTGGACAGATCACTTGTAAAATCGTATAAAAATCAAGCAAGAAAAGCGGATGCGCTAAGCGCAACGGCTTTCGCGCTTAGTTGCTCAAAAATCGTATAAAATCAAGCAAGAAAAGCGGATGCGCTAACGCGAACGGCTTCGTGCTAGTTGCTCAATCCGTTCGTGCTTCTCTTACATCTTGGAAAAGTGAGGATTTCCTATCCGATCCAAGGGAAGGAAGAGGGTGGAAAGTGTTCTTGTGTCAAATCGAGATTGTGTGGGTGTTCGCTCATGTTCGACGCTATCGAAAATCATGCATTGGATGGATGCGGGGCATTGAGAAGGAAGGGCGCTTTCAGAGGCGAAAGGCCATGGGAGAGATTTTTCGTGATCCATGGATCTCCGATCGGAAACCGTATCCAAGCTCCGTGGCTAGTCTGCGCTCTTTGGACTTTTCAAACTTAGCGAACTGAAACATCCGAGTAGCTAAAGGAAGGAAAATCAACCGAGACCTCGTTAGTAGCGGCGAGCGAGAGCGGAACAAGGGTTTTCATCAAAAGAAATCCAAGCGGTTTCATTCGATTTGTTATGGATTGGATGATGGAAAACCGAGAAGCAGCAAGCATAGTTAGAAAAGTTGTTGTAAGCGGCGCCCACGGAGTTGTACAAAGTCGACAAACATTTTGGGGTGCAAGCATAGGCAACACAGATCTGGTGACGGGGGGGGGTAGCGTATGAACTGGTTTTCTAAAAGATTGGAAGATCCGGCCAAAGAAGGTGATAGCCCACATTCATTCGTTCCCATGGTTTGATCCTTCCCGAAGAAAACGCGGCGTGTTCGAATGATGATCGCTTTTACGAGAAAGGGGACCACCCTCCAAGCCTAAGTATTCCTCAATGACCGAGAAGCGTATAAGTACCGTGAGGAAAGGTGAAAAGAACCCCAATCGGGAGTGCAATAGAGAACCCGAGATCCGATCACGAACAATCGATCGAAGGAGCGGAGCGCGGCGCACTCACTCTAACGGCGTACCTTCCGCATGATGGGTCACGAGGAAATGGGAACATTGGCTTAAGCCATTAGGTGTAGGCGCTTTCGAGGTGGAAGATTTACGTTATTCCTATTTGACCAAACCGATCGATCTAGCCATGAGCAGGTTGAAGAGAGCTCTAACAGCCTTTGAGGACCGAACCCGTATGTGGCAAAATACGGGATGACTTGTGGCTAGGGTGAAAGGCCAACCAAGATCGGATATAGCTGGTTTTCCGTGAAATCTATTTGAGAGAGCGTATGATGTCGATGGCCCGAGGTAGAGCAATCAATGGGCTAGGGTGGCCCCATTTCTCTTTACCAACCCTGTGGAAACTCCGAATACTGGCTGTCATCCTTAGTGCGACGGTGATTGGGTGCTAAGATCCAAAGTCGAGAGGAAACAGGCGGATCGTGCGCTAAGGTCCCTAAGCAATCACTTAGTGGAAAAGGAAGTGATCGAGCAATGACAACCAGGAGGTGGGCTTGGAAGCAGCCATCCTTTGAAGAAAGCGTAATAGCTCACTGGTCTAGCTCCATGGCACCGAAAATGTCTCGGGGCTCAAGTGATTCACGAGCGGCGAGACCTTGAAAGCAACTTTTCAAGTGTCGGTGATGGGGACGCATCCAATTGGGGAAGGGTTTTGGTGACAAGACACGGAGATATCGAAGTGAGAATCTGACATGAGTAATGAGAAATCTGTGAAAAAACACGATCGCTTTGCCGGTGGAAGGCTTTACGTATTCGATCAATCCACGCAGAGTGAATCGGTCACTAAGGAACCCCGAAAGGGCTGCCGTCCGATGGGTACACGAAGTGAAGTTGATTTGACTCTTGAACCATGCCTCGATCGTCGGAGCGAATTGGATGATCGGGCCGAGGGCTGCCCCTCTTCCCTCGCTCTCCTTTCTTTAATATTCACCGTCGAGTCATCAAAGCCGTCAACTAATTCGTAGAGGGCTCGGCTGGTCCGGTCGCCCTCGCCATCGGGCGCTTCAAAGGCGAAGCTCGTCTTTGGTGACCAGCAAACGAGGGCTAAAACCTGTAGTTTTGAAGCAAGGGATGAGCGCGAAAGCCGCTACGCTTGCACACGCATACGTTTTCTTCTTTGGCGGACACGGATTTCTCTCTAAGGCGAAGAAAAGAAGTGGGGAACACTCGCCCGGTGAGGCGAACATGCCGGCTCGGCTCCAGCACCCTCGACACCTTTCAAGCACTTTCACGTGTGAACGAAGTCGTCTTGCCGAACTCCTTCCTTTCTCATTTCAGTCCTCGCCTTTTTCATCTTTCGTAGGGGCATTTAGTCTTTTGATTAGAATGGAGGTCGCGAGAGAGCAGAGCGTACCACCCTGCCATAGTCGCGAGGATCTTAATAGCGGTCGCGATTGTTGTCATAGTCAACCACGGTTGAAACTTCCAGGAAAAACTTTGAATTGGGAGGCGATCCTCCGTGAACTGACCGCACCCCAAACCGGCACGGTGAACAAGTAGAGTATACTAGGCGCGCCGAGAGAACCATGTCGAAGGAACTCGCAAATGACCCGTAACCGGGAGAAGGGTGCTCTCCTATCTTTTGATTAGGAAAGCGGCACATACCAGGGGTAGCGATTGTTTATTAAAAACACAGGACTACGCTAAGTGGTAACACGATGTATAGAGTCGACACCGCCCGTCTTTGGAAGGTTGGAAGGAGAAGTGTGATAAGCTTTCGGTGGAAGCCCGATTAAACGGCGGCGATAACTCTAACTGTCCTAAGGTAGCGAAATTCCTTGTCGCATAAGTAGCGACCTGCACGAATGGTGTAACGACGCCTCATTGTCTCCGACATGGACCCGGTGAAATTGAATTCTCCGTGAAGATGCGGAGTACCAACGGCTAGATCTTTGAAGAAAAATGAAGGCTGGCAACACGCCCTCCCTTCTGCTACCAATCAAAGCGTGGAACGAAATCTCCTATTTTTCCAAGTGAAAGCCGGGATGACGAATAACCAACCCGCAATGAATAAGGAAGGTATAGTAATGCTATGAATAACCCAAAGATCGAATCTGGTAATAATATAAGCGTAAGAGTGTTCTCCGTGCTTCCAAACATCTTTGAGCTCTACCAATTTTGTACATTCAAAAGGGAATTGATTCCTTCTCCAGACAGTATGGAATACTAGACTATATAAGAGTTTATACATAAATGCACATATAGTAAGTATTTTGATCTTCTCATGAGACTGTTCTTTTCATTTGGAGAAAGAGAACACTTCTTTTCACAGGATTTCTGTAAGAATCAATAGGGCCGCAGATTAGTTACCACTATCGGAACACAGTATATGCCTTTGTCTCGCTTTCCTTCGAAAGTTCTTTATTATCCCTTAGCTACTAACCCCTTTCACTCTGCTTTTGGTAACGAACTTATGAACAGTCTTTGCTTGAGCAACTTATTTTGTGGACAGCCTTTCTTAAAGTGGTCTCTCTCTTCTTTTTCACGAGCAAGAGGTACCAACCTATCTTTCTAAGGAAGGCGGAGGGTAGGGCTAGTCACCGCCCTCTCTTACTCGTTACTTGCTTTTGGTTTTTCATCTTTTGTACTCTTAGGTAGGTCGTCTTGAACTTGGGTTGGGGAGAACAATCTTTAGGAGGACTTACTTTCGAACTAAGCAGTGTGAGTGCAGTGGCTAACAAAAACACTATTTACTATCTTCTGCTGGTACCGGCCTACTCTTCATTGATCAAAGCTTACGCACTTTTTCATGAAGACAAGCAAGAGCTATCATCTGTCTTGGAGTTCTACCATGAAGAAAGAGGATCTAATAGCTAAGAAATATTTGCAGCAGCTAATGAGTGACAGAGCAAATAGGAAGGTACATGAGATTAATGACATTCATGTTATTACAAAAGTATGTTTCAATCTTTGGGAGAATGATTATCTTGGTATGAAGAACCTCATGTCTTTGGTTGCCGAGATTAGCGGGATAGCCACGCGTATTCAGCAGCCAGCTTATATTGTCCAATAAATCTTTGGGTTACAAGCCAAGACTATTTTGTCAAGGATCTGTCGGAGTAACATTGTGGTATAAGCCAATTACATGAAGTATTTGCCTTTCTTTACCTATTTTATTATAGATTTATTGCTTTCACATGCCATGATATTTCTTCCTTTCTTATCGATTATGCTAGAAAGAGAGGTTGGTGTGGTCCATACATCACTATCATAGATCCACTATGTCTTTAGTAACGTTAGCCTATTCAAATCCTCGATCTTGACGCACTCGAGAGAAGTTGCTCCTCGAGTAGGCATGGGCGCGCCTAGATGAAGGGATTTTCTCATCTTGAGGTGTCGGGAGGAGTAAAGGAGATTGACTCTTCTCTATCATTAGCCTTTTATTGACACTAGCTCTTTATATAGTCAATTTTTGGAGGAGTATCGATCGGTAGGCACAGATCATTGGTATTGGATGTATCGTTAGGTTGTGCCGAGTCAAATCGGTGGAGCTTATTTTTTACATTGCGTAAAAGAGATCCCTTACCCTTTCTTTAGAAAATGCTGAATATGAAGTCCGGAGGCTCATGGTACTATGGATCCTCGACTCCCAATCGGGTTACCTTCCGGTCTCGCCGGTGTTGCTCAGAGGCCGTGATGTGCCTCGAGATGGCCGTCTCTGTCCCCCGCTCGTGGGGAATCCGCTCTGAGGCGCCGCTCTGCTGCATATGGCCCGTCCTCTAGGCACCTTTGGAGGCGGGGAGTGTGACAACGACACGCTTCCCTTTACTCCATAGGGCCTTTTCCTCGCTTGCATGGTTTGGTGGCCTGAATTGACTTGGCTTCGCCTAAAAGGCCTCATCTCCAAAGCCCGGCTCATGAGGCGTCCCTCTCTGTAGGGTGGAGCCCCTCGCCTCGCTCTTGTGACATGCTATGTTTCCTTCTTCCATTCTCAAGTCAAGGGTGAGTCCCATGTGTCGGTTTGTGGATCGCGGTCTCACGCACTAATCCCTACAGTGCCCATAGTAGGCGGCCGCCCTACCTAAACCAATCATCATATCGGTCCCTAGGCCCCATTGCTGGAAATGCTCGGCTTCAAAACCGTCGTGGAGCTTCCGCCTCATCGGCTCCTCTAGGGATGGGGTAGGCCCAGCCCAGCTTGCCAGCGGTTAAGGTTGTTGTACACGACCTCGATTGAGCACTCGATTAGAGGCGGCGATCGCAGTTCGCCGGAGGAGAGGGTGCTGCGAGCAAGATTGCACAAACAAAGCCCTCCCGCCCGCAGCCCTATTCTAGAAATTAGGCTGGCTCGTTACTTATAACCGCAGAGCGAGCAATGAATCCCAGCGACAAACAAACAAGGGCGGGCGGGGAGTAGCCCCTTGTAAAACATACATTAAGGGAGCCATCGAAGGTGGTGAAACACACGAAGCGGGACTACCCGAGCTAATGATAGAGGCAAGAACACTTTCGGCCAAGTCCCATTAAGCGATCATAACGATATCGTGGAAATGCTGCACGGACCCATATATATAGAAGCAGAAAAGAAGAACCTTGATACTAAACCAGATCGAACAAGGGATCTTTTTGGAAATGGGAAGATCTAGGATAGGCAGCCAACCTCCCGGAAAGAGCGATGTGCATAGACCGGGTGAGTAGGGATGCAGCTCAAGTGGACCGCTCGTCGGGCCCGATAGGTGGTGGTATCACTCGCTTCTCAAAGGAACCGTCGTGAGACTCTCGCCTCATACGACTCCATCACTGGAATCTGGACCCCCTTTTCCTTTGACTAAGCGGTCCTCGAACCCATGGGGTTCTGAATCATTCATTCATTAATTGATTCAAGGTATCTTTAGCCATTGTGGGTAGAAGCTAGTCGCGGAAGTGAAGCAGCGATCTTAGGGCGGAAAGGTTCTATTTTTACGACGCGTAAGCTACCACAAAATGAATGAAGGAAAAGGCCTCGGAGTTAGAAAGACTAAAGAGGCATGGAGGGCGACTACAAGACTACGACTACAATACAAGCCATGAGCAATAGCGAAGCCTTGATTTTTTTTTGAAAGCCCCACAACTAGCTATCTTATAGCAGATAAGGCAAGCCTACTCAACAAATCTCATGTAAGCGCTGCTTGCTAAAATCCAAATAGAAAAGACAACTACTTATTAAACATGTAGTTGAGTGCTCCGTCGTTGTTCGGATCTTGACCGAGTCCGAGCTTCCCAAGCTCTATGTTGTTTGGGAACTCAGCAAGGGTCTTACCACCTTCTTGATTGACTATATTTGAGTCTTTGGGGTACTTTAGGATTATATTCATGCCGTAGATTTGTGCTTGTGGGCTAGGGTGAATATAGCGGACCAGCGGATCTGGTAGTTGACATTCGTTCGGACTTGGTAAAGCTTGTCGCAAAGCACCTGTAGTAGGACGGAGGACTTATCGCGATGCCCGCGGTCCAATTTACTATGTCTCTGTCACGACGTTGGTCAAAGAGGCCACGTGGATTGGCACAGGTCTTCTTCGCTAATGAGACCTCGATCCGAAGCCTTCGGAGTATCTTTTGATAGGCGCCTCTATCGTATGGGGAATTCGCTGCTTTGAAAGATCTCGCCTTGATGTCCCCTTCCTTCCCCGCCGCCTTCCGACCAAAGGGAGTATACAATTCTTCTTCAGACACTCATGCCCGATCATGAGATCACTGTTGAGCCTGATTGCACCTTGCTCGACTGAGCTATGCAACAACGAGATCCCCTCGATCTTTGCGGATGTGCTTGAAGGTCCCCATAATACGCTAACTTGGGGACTTTTTGTCCATCTTTTCCAAGAGTCTCCGCTAGTTGAACCGCGTCGATGAGCGACCTCTTCCGCTCATCCCCTTCATCAGCTCTTTGATAGGGATACTATAACCTAGGTCCCTAAACTTGGAATGGATGGTGGAGCGTGGGTGGCGTGCAGTTATATGGATACGGTGCTTTACCCGTAGACGCTTCTCCAGCTCTCGCAAGAATTGTATGGGAGTCGTCCTCGGGGACTTCGAATGACCGTCTGGGGAATTCTACCGTACTCCGTGCAGCTATGGTTGTTGATCCTCGGAGCCTACCCAAAGGTTCGAGACGGATTGTAGGAAGTGAGAGATCGTTATTGTATTTCTATGAGAAGAAATACGGCACCCACGATTCGAGTAGTAAGTCATCGGCATATCGCACGTAAGAAATCCTTATTAATAAGGAATGGCTTTTAAAGGGGCCAGCTTACGGCCAGGCCTCTCTCGACCGATAACTAGTATCGCCTCCCCTTGACTCTATCGTGAGGCCCCTTCTTTTGCAATACTTAAGAAGGTCTCTCATGGCCAAATTCTTATTAAAGCCTTCTCTACCATTGAATTAGGCCTTCGGGTCAACCCAATGACTTCTATGAGGAAGGCGGCGCAAAGGAGGCTCGAGGGCTTGTTAAGGAAGGCGACTAGGGCATTGAAGGGGGAAAAGCGAAGCGTTTTCTGGTCTCCCCTTCGCTGGGGTGCTTGTGGGGGGGGTGCCACGACGAAACAAGGGAATGAAAGGTCGCTTGCGTTGGATGCTCTTACCCTCCCACTATGAGGCTCTGTTGTCTTGGGGGCGTTGAAGCTTGCTTCTTTTCCATACTTTTCTTGGTCATCAATCGACGACCTATTCTTAATAGAACCGATCTTATTTTCACTACAAGAGAAATTTCGTGCTTACGCCGGATCCTCCCTATCTCTGATCGAGCTTGTGTAGGTAGATATTTCTGGTAGGGCCGATAGTAGTACCTTTGTTTGGGATGGAGTCAGGCCCTTCTCACCCCCTACGAGTCGTCCGACGGAAAACTTTTTACGAGTGGGGTAAAGAACTTGGAATCATCGATCTCTTGCTTCAAGATTGAGATGAATCGATGTCGGCCGATGGTGTGAAAACACTTCCGATGTCGAATTCCAAAACCAACGAGAGGTTCCCAACTCTTCTTTGATCCGTCGAGGGCGAGTGGCAGCCTCGACCAGCGGAAGTGCGATGTGTCCGAAACTCGGGATCGTAAATGGATTGGTACCATTCTGATCGCCTCTTTCATGATCTTTTCTATGGGTAGAACTATCGTGGCGGTCTAAACTTGACCCTTCTTCTTTCTTCATTTAAAAAGGGGAGCAAAGCCTGTTTTTGCTCCCTTAATTGATAGATCAGGGCCCCTCCGCCGCCCGAGCGAAAGGCTCTTTAAGGAAGTAGTCCCATCACTCTGGGCCCGGCACCAACCAAGAGGGCAGGGCTCTCTCAATCATTCAAGAGCCGAGATCTCGTAAAGGAAAAATTAGCTAGCTTAGCAGGTTTGGACTGGGTGAATCAGTTCAGTGAAGGAAGGGAGCCTAAACTTAAGGCTTTTCCAAGCCTTGCCGACAGCGCCTCATGGCTTGCTTAGTTTGCTCATGGAGTTCTTAGATCGATGATCTGTATAGAGTCTCGCTCATAAAGGAAGAGAAGGCTAGCTGCTCGCTTTGCTTTTCGACGCGAGCTCGCTGATGTCTTTTTGCTTAAAAACTACAGTATGCGTTAGCACTCGACTTTTCAGCCTCCCTTTGCTGGTTCGAACTATCACCGATCCCGAGATCAACCTTCAAACCTTTTTCTTTGAATCTGGGAAGGCTTTCTCGGGAGAAAGCTGGTTGGGGAAGCGCTAAGCGACCTAAAAGAAAAAGAGGAGACTGACTCGACCTTTCAAAGCCCTATCTCATCGGTTGATAGTAGAGCGTCGTATGATGATACCATGGACATAAGCGAGATCGAGCATATATTTAATGATTTCAAACTAAAGCGTACCTAAAGCCTGCCACGGATATGAAAAAGGGATTTGAGCCGAAGAAGATGAGGATCTATCACGGATGAGGAAATGGAAACAACTAAGTATTAGTTAGGTTTAGGTTCAGGAAATGGAAATGGTAACAATGGCCCAAAATGGTAAGATTTTCTTTTCAAAGAAAAAGGAAGCATAAAAGTTTTGCGAAATCCTTATCTTTCGGCTTTTTAAAGAAGATAGGCCATTACAAAAACAAGGTATAACGATCGACTTTCCTATCAGGATTTTACAACCTGAATACCAAGGGACCACTATTAGAAGAGAGCATAATAAGTAAATGCGAGGCCATGTTTGACTTTTTGGATGGTCGGGCGCCATAAACTCGATAACCAGCACCATGGAGTCAAGAAATTCAACTAAATAGAATCCTAAAACAATCTTATTCGAGCACACACGGACCCACAACAATGAAATTCACACAAGCGGCAATCATCCGAAGCGAGAGAATGGAGAAGGAAATATACTTGAAATTGTTTTTTGAATGAGAAAGCCTTTGGCAAACTCCTTGCAAATCTGTTTTGCGGGCACAATAAACATATCTGCTCGGTCACATCATAAGGAACCCCAATGTTCCTCAAAGCCTACCCGCCCGACAGCTTTAGTTGAATGATCGATCCGAAGCAAGCTTTCTACTTAAATTGCTATGGTGGCCAACTAATGATAGGACTACCTATCTTGATGCTTTGAATCTGTATTGAGCTTTTTCCAACTACCGGGACTACTAATTTCAAGTACAAAGCTCTCCTATGAATATGCTACTGCTCTTACTTTCTACCGGAATCCGAGCATTGAAGCAAGCTCTTTATCGCGCCATAACCGAGTCTCTCCTTGCAGCTCTGACCAATCCACCCGTCATTGGAAATAACTGCTCCTTACTCTTTGATTGTATGTCCATTTTTGTGGCTCTTTCTAAAAGGCGTGAATGCAAATAAAAAACATCCCCTGGATAAGCCTCACGGCCGGGAGGTCTTCTTACTAGAAGGGACATTTGGTGATAAGCTTGTGCCTGTTTGGAGAGATCATCATAAATTATTAAAGTATGCGTTCACGGTACATAAAATACTCAGCAGGGCTGCTCCGTATAAGGGGCGAGGTATTGTAATGTAGCGGTGAATCCGCCATTTCAGCTACTACAATAGTGTATTCCATCGCCCCTCCTCATGGAAAGTAGTTACTACTTGAGCTACGGAGGATGCTCTTTGACCGATAGCTACATAAACAAATATTACACCTGCCCTTTTTGATTGAGAATTGTATCGTAGCTCTGCTGTTTTGCCGGTCTGTCTGTCCCCAATAATGAACTCTCATTTGTTGTGCCCTATAGGGATCATCGAATCGATAGCAATAAGCCCTGTTTGAAGAGGTTAGATATCTGGAACGCTGGAAATTCTACTTGGAGCAGGAGATTAAATTAAGCGAGATTCGAAGCTACAATTTCGCCTCTCCCATCAATAGGTTTAGCGAGCATTTATAACACAACCCAAGTTATATCGCTCACGGGTATCTGAGCAATTCTTCTGTTGCTTTTACAAAACTTCCCTCTTGATGCTAAACCATAGCTCTAAGCGAGTCAAATTCCACAATTTCTAAGAACGATATGCTTTTTCATTTTCCAATGTGAAAGCTTCTCTCAATCCCTCCCTAGTCCTTTCTTTCACAGGCACGAGCTTACAGTTGACCGCCCACATTCATTCATTGTTAGATTCTGTTGTGGAATCGAACCACAAAGCTAAGCATAATTGGGATTTAGAGTCCCATGCATGAAACTAAAGAGGATTTTCAGTCCTCTGCTCTACCAACCAGAACCTAGAAGGACACTTCACACCGATTTGACACAGCTAGACTAGAAACACTTTGCTTGTCAAGAGCATGCACCCGATATAGAATACTTTTTGAGTATGTTGGTAAGGTCGGTCATTTGTACGTGCTTGCACTTCTGCGTAACTAGGGGTGCAAGTCCAGTACAACGTACTTTCATAATTGAATCAAAAGCGTCGATACATGAAAAATCTCTATATACAATGTTTATGACACAGAATGTTGTTCTTTCAACATGATTCCTCAACAATTTCATTGTAACTAACTCTCTGTTCTCTCCGTTCCACTTTGGTTTTCGACTAATAATTACCATGATGAATTTCTCTTACTGCTTGGTCCCGCATTGGATTTTGGAAACTTTTGTTTAGAAAGTGGTGTCACGACCGTGGGGATCAAATGGCTGGTTCAGGAAAGTCTAGTGAAGCGGCACGGTCTAATCATATAGATGACCATAGGGTATGGTACCATAGAAAACTACTGGAGGCCATTACCGCCACCGAAATGGTTTCCATGCTCCGTTGGATGATTTGACGATATCGCAGTTGTCGGTGTACTAGAGTAGGGGGGGCCTCCTGTCGGTGTACTAGAGTAGGGGTACCCTAGTATCCCGAACTCGTGCACGGACGATTCTGACACCCTCGCTGGGTGGCTTGCCTAGTGACCGCCAAGGTCCTCCGCGGCTCCTTTGGAGCCATTCAAGAACAAAGTATTCAAGGCCCCGACAAGAGGAGCTTGCCGGGAAGGCTACTCAAGGCATGAAGGAAACAAGACCCCGACAAGAGGTGCTTGCCGGGAAGGCTCGGTGAGCGACAAGCTTCCGAATGCGACAAGGGTTCAACTGTGGCAAGGCGCTTGCCGCGGCAGGCAACCTCTCTTCATCTCCGCTCCAGCTCATCCGCCAACGTGTCGCCGTGGGGCTATTCCAGGCGTGCGTGTCAAGAGGCTGTGCAGCCAGCGGGGAGCAGCGATAAGCGGCCGACAAGCTTACCATCGTGGCAAGCGGTGGTGCACTTGACGGTCCTGTTAATCGTTGAGGCGACAGGGACGGGCATTTATTGATCTGTCCCTTGCCATCAGAGTTAGGTATAATGCACTGTACACTATACAAGTCGGTGTACCAACTACTGTTTTTCCTATTTTGCCCTTGTTTACGTTGCCACCTGTGGTGACCCCTTGAGCCTATAAAAGGAGGCCCATGTGCAACGTAGAAAGGGTTCGGTTCGTTCGACTCATTCGAGACCACACTCACTCAGGCTAGGTTTTGTAGCTCTCATTGCTCCCTAGCAAGAACACAATACAATCAACCAAGCAGCAGTAGGAGTATTATCTCTCTCGAGAGCTCCGAAGCTGGGTAAACTGCTCATGTGCATCGCCTCGATCTGCTCTTTGTGCAATCTCCGCCCCCCATCGAACCACAAGGGACTCGGTCCGCCAGGTCCCATAGGTGTTCGTGGGTCACGATCAACTTCCCCGACATCTTTGGCGCACCAGGTAGGGGGCGTCGAGGCTGTGTGAACCTGATCCGGCGTTCACACGAGCAACAATCTTCATCATCTTCATCAACATGCCACCAAAGAAGAAGGCTTCGGCGGCAGCAGAGCCGTCCGCGTCAAAGCCACCACCACCGGAGCTGACGAGTGGTGGGGAAGACGCCAGCGGAGGAACGGGCGTCGTCGCGGGAGCCCACGACGCTGCCAGGTCCAAGGACAAGGCGGCGCAAACCTCGGCGTCCGGATACGTGCCGCATCCATCTCAAGAGGCGCGAGACCGACAGCGTCATGGTGCTCGCAGCGTCATACGCTCGTTGGATCAAGGCCAAGCTGGAGGATCCCGAAGCCCTCGAGACCAGCATGCACGCCCGACATCTTTGATGCAAGCGAGTACGATCGCTGGCGGGATGCTACTCCTTCTAACGGTTAGAAGTCCGAGCATATCCGTTCCTCGCACCGCACGCCATTGCCACCCACCACTCCAGCGAAGCCTTGGCGAGAGCTCAACTGCTTCTAGACTACCCTCCAGCGGTGACAAGGTCGGCGAATGGAGGCCACCATCAAGTCTCATCGGCTTTGCCAGCGGCGTGTTCCACGGCAACCAACTGCGTCCTTGCGCGGCGGGGCGACAAGGCACGAGCGGTGGCGGCAGAGACCTGTGGGGTGCAACCACCATGCACTCTCCATCCCGAAGGCCAAGATCACCAGCTCCTCGGATCCACCTCGGCAGCGACTCCACGCGTCGCCGGATCCACGAGCTCGCCGTGATCAGCGCTAAGTTCTTCAAACGGCAACAAGAAGACCTTCGAACTTCGCGGCGCGCCAAGAGCGGCGTCAAGTCCAAACAAGCGCCTTGGGCTTGTCGACATGCAAGCGCCACGGGAACTAGGTGACTTGTCGTACACGGTAGGTTGCCCTGCGTTCACCCGTGAGTTGCGGCAAGTCCAGTGGCCCGACAAGAAAAATTTCAAGCCAGATGTGCCAGAGAAGTATGATGGCAGGACGCATCCATCAGAGTTCCTCAGCATCTACACCATTGCGGTGCAGGCTGCAGGGGGACGAGACGACAAAATCCTCGCCAACTACTTCCCGCTGGTGCTCAAGCCCAATGTCAGATCTTGGCTCATGCACTTGCCGGACAGTTCCATATCTTCTTGGGCAGATCTGTGCCATCAGTTTGTCGGCGCCTTCACAGGCGGCCACAAGCCTCATGGCCAAGAGAGTGACCTTCACCTGCTCGCCCAGAAGGAAGGGGAGTCCCTGCGCAAGTTCATCCAGAGATTCAGCCGCGTGCACTACAACATCCCAGATGTCCACCCTGCCGCGGTGATCAGCGCATTTCATCAGAATGTGCGGAACCGCAGGATGAGGGAGGAGATGGCGATGTGCAAAGTCAAGGACGTCAGTGAGCTGTATGCCTTGGCCGACAAGTGTGCACGTGCTGAGGAGGGAAGAAGACTCCCAGGAGAGAATGCAGAAGCAGGATCTGACAGTGAGGAGACCGCCCCGACAAAGAAGAGCCGGCGGCGGAACAACAGGAAGAAAAAGAGCAAAGAGGTACTAGTTGTCGAGCAGTCCGGCAACGGAGGCGGCGCCAAGAAATCCAAGGTTGGCAGCTCCGGCAAGGAGGTTGCCGCTGGCGCCGACTGCAAGCCTGTGGCGGCCGTCGACAAGCAGGACGGCTCCAACAAACAGTACTGCAAGATTCACCGCACCAAGGGCCACGACCTCCAGAGCTGCAAGAAGGTTGAGCAACTTGTTGAACAACAGAAGGCTGAATCTGGCGGCAAGACAAGGAGAAGGCCGGGAAGGTCTTTGGTGCAACTAGTAAGCGACCGGCGGGGAGGGCCTTGCAGGCAAGGCCAAGCAGCGGCAAGGAGACAGACCTCCAGCGGCGCGACAAGGATGAAAGGACGGCGGCGGCAGCGAAGACATGGAAGGCGATGAAGCTGATGAGCAGGAGTTTGAGAAAGCCACGGAGGTCCTCTGCGTTGGCGGTGGTGCTTCTCGCATACCTCACACCGCCAGCTCAAGCAATGGATGCGTGAGGTTAATGCAGCAGAACCATCCGTGGAGTCCGCGAGCCTACGAAGTGGTCAACCGCCCATCATCTTTGACATTGAGGACCACCCGATTGCATAAGCTGCGGTCGGGTGCTTGCCGATGTTGGTCTCACCAACTATCCGCAACCTCAAGGTCACTAAGATGTTAGTTGACGGCGGGCGGCTTGAACCTGATCTCCTCTGCGGTGCTCGGAAGCTTCAAATCCACGACAATGAGCTCGAAGAGGCGGCACTTTCAAGGAATCAACCCGGGAAGGAGCAAGCGAAAGGGAAGATCACGTTATCGGTAACATTTGGCAGCGAGCTAAACTTCGGGGCGAGAGGTCACGTTCGACGTCGCTGATTTTCCATTGCCCTACAATGGAATACTTGGCCGTCCGGCACTCGCCAAGTTCATGGCAGCCTCTCATTACGCCTACAACTTACTCAAGATGCCCGGCCTGATAAGTGTCATTTCTGTTCATGGCGACAAGAAAGATGCTCTTATCTGCGCCGACAAGATTTACCGGGATGCAGCAGCCGCGACGGATAGCAAATCACTTGCTGCTGAAGCTCCCGGGGGGAAGAAGAAGACCACCTTACCCGGCAAGAGCTCTGATGCCCACTCCGGCAAGCGCACCTCTTCGGAGTGCTGCGTTACCGTCGAGGACGCACCATCGAGCTCCACCGGCAAGTGCAAGAAGATGATGGAAGCTCCACCTAAGACCAAGAAGGTGCCCATAAGGAGGGCGACATCGGTGGTACCTTCACCATCGGTGCCACGCTTGACCCTAAATAGGAAGGCGGCTTCGTTGCTTTCTGCATGGGCGAATGTCGGCGTGTTTGCATGGCAACCGTCGACATCCCGGTGTTCCTGTGGAAGTAATTGAGCACCACCTAGCTATCTGTCCTCATCGCGGCCCGTCAAGCAAAAAAAGTCGAAAACAGGCGGTTGGGCGCCAAGAATTCATAGCGAAGAGATCAAGAAATTGGAAGCAGCATGCCTTGTCGGGAGTGCTCCATCCCGTGGTTGGCCAATCCGGTGGTTATGCATAAAGGCAAATGGGAAATGGAGACTTTGTATTGACTTCACGGATGTTAATAAAGCTTGTCCCAAAGACCCATTTCCCTTGCAGCGTATCGACCAGATTGTTGACTCCACGGCTGGATGTGATTTTCTTTCATTTCTTGATGCATATTCAGATATCATCGGATCTTCATGGCGAAGAGGATGAGGAAAACCGCATTCATCACCCCATGTGGCACATCTTGTTTTATCACGGATGCCTTTTGGGCTAAATAATGCTCGTTCAACGTTTGCAAGAGTAGTCCATGGCGCTTTTGAGCCATAAATGCACATAAATGTAGAAGCTTACATGGATGACATAGTGGTCAAGAGCAAGGACAAAGCAACTCTGGTTCAAGATTTAGATGAGACCTTTGCAAATCTGCGCAAGATTAACCTCAAGCTCAACCCGAGAAGTGCGTGTTGGAGTCCTTCCGGCAAGCTTCTCGGGTTCTTAAAATCTCGGCGAGGAATTGAAGCCAACCCGACAAGATCAAGGCCATTGAGCAGATTGAAGCACCAAAGCGCGTCAAGGATGTAAGAAGGCTTGCTTTGGTTGCATGGCTGCTCTCGGCAGGTTTATCTCTAGGTCATTGAGTGCGCCCTGCCATTTTCAAGATTTTGAAAAGGCAGGTCGAATGAAATGGACTCGAAGCGGAGGCTGCGCTGCAGGACTTAAAGAGGTACTGTCCTCCACTCCAATACTTATCGCACCTAAGCCACAAGAGAAGTTGCTTTGTATATAGCGGCAACCAATCAAGTGGTTAGTGCTGTGTTAGTAGCGGAAAGGGAGGCAGATGATGAGCCGGCAACCGAGGCAGATGCATCCAGCGACAAGCAGAGGGCTTCACCGACAAGCTCTGGTCCCGACAAGGACGGATCTGCGCAGGATTGTGAGAAGATGCAGAAAAGGATGGTGCAGCGCTCAGTCTACTTTGTCAGTTCCCTTCTGCAGGGGGCTAGGTCAAGGTACTCTGGTGTGCAGAAGTTGCTTTTCGGCCTCCTCATGGCCTCGAGAAAGCTGCTCCATTACTTCCAAGCACATGAGATAACAGTCGTCACTCGCTTTCCGCTGAAGAGGATATTGCAAAATCCAGAAGCAACAGGCAGGATTGTCGAGTGGGCACTGGAATTGTCGATCTTTGGTCTCAAGTTTGAAAGCACTTCAACTATCCAGAGCAGAGCATTGGCAGAATTTATAGCGAGTGGGCCTTGACGCAAGATGAAGAAATTCGAGCGAGCATCCCCATCAAGGAGGCAAGTAAAGAGTGGCTGATGTATTTTGATGGTGCCTTCTCATTTGCAAAGGCGCCCGGTGCGGCGTCTTGCTTATCGCACCCACCGGAGAGCACCTCAAATACATAGTCCAAATGCACTTTCCCAAGGAGCAAGCAACAAATAATCTGCGAGTATGAAGGTTTGCTTGCGGTCTCGAGTGCAGTAGACCTTGGGATCAAGAAGCTCATTGTCGGGGGTGACTCACAGCTTGTCGTCCGCCAAGTGAACAAAGATTATCAGAGTCCGTTGATGGAGGCATACGTTGATGAAGTGAGAAAGCTAGAAGAACACTTTGAGGGCCTGCAAATGGAACATGTTCCAAGAGCTCAGAATGATATCGCTGATGGCCTGTAAAGTGTGCTGCCTCAAGTTACACAATGGAACCAGGGATTTTTGTGCTCAAGCTGACTCAACCAACGTGACACCATCAAGCTGGACAGAACAAAAGAGGAAGTTGATTTTGGCGACTATTTTCGGCAGAGCTACCCGAGTCGCCACCGCGAAGGTCCCCAAGATCAACACCAAGAATCTTTGAGGGCGATCTGCTCCGACAAGCCCGAGGTTTGTTTCGTTGAAGCGCAGACGCTCCCGACAAGTTTTGCTCGGCAAGCTTGCGAGGATCATCAACTCGGCTGAACCGCGGGTTCTTGCCGTGGAAGCTGATGTTCCCAGTGGCAGATGTGCCTTTAGTCCTTGTTGTCGAGCCGCAAGCTCCAACATGGGCGCAACAGATCGTCCATTTCCTTGAGACGGAGAACTTCGAAGAGCAAGAAGAAGCGGAAAGAGTAGCCCGGCGGTCAAGTATGTACCAGTTTGTTGACAACGTCTGTGCGAGAAGAAGACTCAGCGGAGTGAAATTGAAGTGTATTCATCGGGAAGATGGACATAAGTTGTTGGCGAGAGATACGGAGGCATATGTGGTCACCACATTGGCGCAAAGCACTTGCCGGCAAAGGTTTCCGGCAAGGTTTCTTCGGCCGACAGCCCTCGGGATGCAAGCGCACAAGTAACCAAGTGTGAAGCGTGCGGTTCCATTCAAGCAGATACACTAGCCAGCTCAAGCTCTCGGGCGATCCCTTTATCACGGCCATTTTGATGCAGGGGCTCGACATCCTCGGCCCCTTCCCCGAGCTGTCGGGGCTTTGAGTACTTATGCGTTGCAATCGACAAGTTCACAAAGTGGCGGAAGTGGAAGCGATGAGGAAGGTGACAACCACGGTCGGCGATCAAGTTCTTGGTCAATTGTTTGCCATTTTGGGATTCCTAACAGAATCATCACCAACAACGGCACCCAATTCACGAGTCGCACCTTCATGCGATCGTCCAAGATCTTGGCGCCGAGTCTGCTTGCTTACATTGCTCATCCTAGAAGCAGCGGTCAGCGAGAGAGGGCAAATCTGAAGTCTTTGCGAGGACTCAAGACCAGAACTTTCGACGGGCTGCACAAGTGCGGAAGAAAGCTGGATTGAGGAGTTGCGGTGGTTCTTTGGTCGATCGGGGCGACACCGTCGAGCCAGCGGCGGACACCTTCGCTCTAGTCTATGGAGCAAAGGCAGTTCTCCCCACGGAACTCGTATCACGGGTCACCTCGAGTGCTCGCTTATGATGAGCTTGAGCAAGAGCAGCTGCGACAAGATGACGCGCTGCTCCTTGAGGAGGATCGTCTTGAAGGCATTTGACTGAGCTGCTCGTTACCAGCAAGCTTTGCGCCGCTACCATAGCCGCAAAGTTAGTGCCGGGAGTTTCGAGAAAAGCGACCTTGTTCTTGGTAGCGTTCAGATCCGCCAAGAATTCCAACAAGTTGGCGCTAAAGTGGGAAGGCCCTTATCGGGTGAAAGCGAGTCACTAGGCTGGCGTTGTCCGCCTTGAGACCGAAGGTGGTGTTCCGGTGAGCAACTCCTGGAATATAGAGCATCTTCATAAGTTTTACCCATAGGGCGCGGTTGTCGGAACCCGTTCCGGCAACCACCCTTTTGTACAAGTCTTGCCGATGTTGCATGTAATCCTTTGTACAAAGCGGTATGAGACCACATGCATCGATAAAGCTCATGTGTTGCACACAACTTGTCAATTTCATGCTTTCATCATTATTTTGCATGTATTATCTGACATTTTGTGCAGCCTCCACACCCGGTAAGCGATAACGAGCCACTAGGCTCCATAACTTTATTTTCTCTTCTTTCTTCTCATAAGAAAGGAAGGTTCCTTCGCCTACAAGTTAGCCGGGTGGGAAGGAGAAGATAATGGTGTGGGCCACCAAGTGTCGCTCGAGGAAGTATCGCCTTGCCGGGAAGCAAACGACAGAAAAGCTAAGTTGCTAAGTTTAAGCAATCAGTTCTTAAATTTTTAAGTTATCTTTCTCGAACGATAGTACTTTGTATGGAAAACACTGCTTGCGAAGGAACCAACTCGTAGCTAGTTTATGCCCTTACTTTGTTTCGAGTCCACTCAACAACTTAAGTGAGCTGCAACTAGTTGCGACAAGGTTACTTTGTCGGAGGCGGCACCGCCAAGAGGCTCTTGATGTTCCGCACTCAGCGCTCATGACAAGGGTGCCAGCACACCGACAAGTTCTTAAAAAGCGTGAGGGCACAAACATACAAAGGAAGGAATCAAGTAAAAAATAACATTGCAATCGTTTGCTTAAGATAGAGTATATTACAAAAATAACTTGTCACAGATCTAATAAATTGTTCTCCTAAACATGATCGGCGACAAGGAAATATAAACTTGGCGGCCTAGTCACGCGGTGCGCCATCAACCCTCTTAACTCCGCTCACCCTGTCCACGATGGAGTGCGACAAGAGCCTTGGCGCTTCAACGTCGGCGATCGTGGCGAGGACTTGAGGGCGTTGGCGAAATTGACGCCCGGATTGCGGAAGGCCACCTTCATCAACACCTTCTGGAGGGTTCCTGCATAGATCTGGCGCGACTCGTCGGCCAGCTGCTTTGGGATCTCCTCCCGGAGCCGCTGGAGAGCTGTCACCACGCCCTTGAGGAACAGACTGAGCTTGGCGCTGGGTTGAAGGCGCTCATCGGTGGAGTACCCAAGATCCAGAATCCCCAGCTCCATCAGCTCCTTGTCGATGGCGGCGGCAGTATCTACAAGACTCTCCATCCAGTGCATCACGTTCTCTCTGAAGGTATCCTGGGCGGTCGCGGCGTTCGCCAGCAGCTCCTCATTGGCCTTGATCTTCTCCAACAAACCCACTTCCCGCTCCTTGGCGCCGTCCAGTGTCTCCGTCAGGGTGGACAGCTTCAGCTCAAGATCCGCCTTGGAGTCCTTGGCGGCGTCGAGCTCTTTGATCTTCTCGGCGAGGCGGCCCGCAACTTCGCCAAGAGTGTGGCGTCCTTCTCGCTTCGTGCTTCAGCGCAGTGACCTCCTCGCCGCTCTTACGGAGGGTAGCCTCGGCTGCGTCACCTCGTCTCCAACTCCTTCTTGGCGGCCTCGGCAGCTGCGGCAGCATCCTTTGCCTCCTTGAGAGCTCCGCCAAGCGATTGCTCGCGCGCGGCAAGATCTTCCTCGTAGCTGTCAAGGTTGATCTTCCGCTGCGCCAACTCACCTTCTTGCGCAGCTAGCTTCTCGCCGGCAAGCCTTTGCTGCTCCTCAACCTCAGCCTTCTCCAGGATGAAGGCTGTGCGCTCTTCGGAGAGTTGCTCCCGCGCTTCTGCTACGTCCCGGAGGGATTCTTTGTTGGCGCGCCGGAGCTCTTCTGCGCGTTTCTCCATGTCAGCTCCCGCCCTCGCGACAAGTGCTTCCCGGGACTCTAGCTTAGCTTGTCGGGCGCGGTAGAGCGACAACAGCTTCTTCAGCAGCTCCTCCTCCTCGGACTTCGCCCTGCTGCTGCTTGGCGCGTTAACCAGCGACTGACCCATGGAGGCGGCAGCTCCTCGTCGAAGGTCTCTCCCTCGACCGGCGCCTGAGCTTAGCGCCCATGGAAGCTTGATGAAGACACCGTCGCCGGCCTTTAGATAGGCGCCCGGGCTGGGGCTCTTGAACTGGTGCTGCATCGGTGGTGGAGGGATCGGCGGTCGGCGTGGCGCTGGCGCTCCTGCGGCCTCGAGGTCGTCGATGCGATCACCGAGACCCCTCCCAGCCTTTGCGCCGGCAAGAGCCTTGGCGGCCTCCTCGCGGCGGACCCATCGGCGCGGCCTCCTCCTCCATGTTGGCGGCGTCGTCATTGTTGCCGTGGCGTCCTCTCGCCGACAACCTCGGTTTCCATCGGCTCTCCGGCAGATGGATCGGCGATCGAAAAAAGAAAGAACGATCAAGCAAATGTTGAAAAGAATATGAGAAGAAAAAAAGAACCCAAAGGGAAATTTTCAAGTAAGAAGATTACACGCAATAGGATCGGTAGCGCGGTCTCCACCACCGGAGGGTCGTCGGCGCTGCCCCTTGTCGGAGACTCCCTTGTGGGAGCGCCTCCCTTGCGGAGGCGCGCCCTTGCGGAGAATTCTCCTTGGCGGCGTAGTTAAGCGAGGCAGAATCTCGGGAGGCGACTTCGGGCCTTCTGATGAGGCTGCTCTGCTCCTACAAAAATCAACAAGTCAGAAATCAGTGAAGAAGGAGCACCCATGCACACCTAACGATGAGGAATAAACCAAATACTTACTGGGGGCTGTCTTTGGGGCTGCTCGAGAAGGGTCGCTTGGGTCCGGCAAGGAGTCTCGAGACCGCCTCCACTGCCGCCACGCGGGGATCGTCTTCGATGCAACCACGGGGTCTTGGCTCTCTTCGGCGCCCTCGAGGCAGCGTCCTAAAAGGAAGAGTTGAGAATGAAGCAAGTCGGATACAAGACAAAGCAGCAAATTGATGAATTACAAATACAGCGACAAGATCTTACTCTTCTTCTTCTTCCTCGGGCTGAGGCGGAGAAGTCAATTCGCTCCGCCTCCGGGTCGACGAGCTGGAAGAGTAGGCTCCCTCGGGCGCTTGGCGGGTGCGGGAGCTGTGGTCCCAGGCCCGCTCCGATTCTTTGTGGCGTGAGGCGCTCAGCGGCAACAAAGCTTGTCGCGGTGGAGCGCGTCGCGCGGCGCGACGGCTGTTGGCCCGTCTGCCGCCCCGCCACTTCCCCGGTCTTGCGGAGGCGCCTTCTTGGCGGGGCCGCGGGCTCCTCCCGCGGCAAGCTTCCTGAAGGTGGAGGGGAGGCGCCCCCGGCAGGCTCGTTCGGCTCAGCTTCAGGCTCGGCCTGCTCCTCCGCGCCGGCAAGCTCCTCTCGGTCGGCAAGGCTTGCCGCCTCTGCTGCCTCGGCCTCCTCCACAGTGAACCCAAATTCACCGGCGGCAGCAGCTTCCGCCACCTCCTCCAGCCTGGTGGCGATGCGCTGCAGCTCAGCGTCGGTGGTGTCGCGGGTGAGCCACTTCTGCTCGTCGGCACGGATCGGCACTTCTTCCAAGCTGTCGAAGAACTGTTGCACGATGTCGTCGGCGGGCTCTTGCCAAGTTGGAGCGATTCGATGGGAATCGCTGGCAGCATCATCGCGGATGCGGTCAAGCGAAGTTGTTGCACAAAGGCGACCCCCTCGGCAACATGAACCACTCGAGGCGATCTGGGTCGGGCTTGAACAGCTCCGGCGAGATCGCATCCAGCTCCAAGGCGGTGAAATTCCAGTTGAGGCCAGGCGCAGCCTCATGATGTCGCCGCATTTTGGAACTCCCAAGCAGGTCTCCTCCTCTCCTGCAAGGGAAGCGTCTGGCGACGAAGGAAATCAGCGCCAACAAACACTGTAGTGAGTCCGGCATGCACGAGGCGCAAGATCCGGGTCATGGCAATCTTCAACCTCGCATCCTCCGGCGCCAAGTTGCTCCAATCGTTGCCGCGCACTATGGGAGTTTAGGCGCTGGGCAGTGAATAAGCTGCGGGTTCTCCTCTATGATCCAACACCAATCGGCTCTCACTCCTCCCACTTGCTACGGAGCTCTCCTCGAGATATGCTTCTTTGTTGCGATCCACGGAGATCCAAGCAATCCCTCCGGCAAGCGGCTCTCCTCTCTCAACGCGGGGCATGAAGTAGTGGCGGAAAAGGGCTACATTTGGGTGGACTCCGAAAAAGTTCTCGCAGAGGTGTGTGAAAACCGCCATGGTCAGGACAACGTTGGGGGTGAGATCAAGGAGGCGGAGGCTGTAGGTGTTCATGATGTCGCAAAAGAATTCGGAAAAGGGCGGGCAGAGCCCGCAGTAGAAGAAAAGCACGAAGAAGGGGTACCTGACAGAGACCTTCTCGGACGCGGCGGCGAAGATCACCCTCGTGCACGGATGCGCCCGCATCTCCGTCGACCAGAAGAGGTAGTACAGCTCCCGCAGCTCCTTTGCGTCGAGCAGGGGGTCGAAGGTGGCCCGCTCATTCCATGCGCCCTTGAGCAGCTGCGCCTCGGCCGACTTCACGCCTTTCCCTTGTCGGCTTTGGAGCCATGGGGAGGTGGCGGAGAGTCCGGCGGCGTTGATGGCGCGCGTGGCAATGGGGAAATGGCGCGTCGCTCTCTTCCGGACTTGACAAGAAGGGGGGGGCGGTGGTTTTGAGATGTGATAGCAATGGCAAGGTGGGCGTCTTGCCCTGTTTCCCCTTATAAGGAGGGAGAGGCGGGCGTTCCACTTTTCAATTAAAAAGCCCCCGATCTCTCCCGGCGCCA
Source organism: Aegilops longissima (assembly GCA_021605205.1). Lineage (NCBI taxonomy): Eukaryota > Viridiplantae > Streptophyta > Magnoliopsida > Poales > Poaceae > Aegilops > Aegilops longissima. The sequence goes on from CM038682.1 coordinate 165,332,823, forward strand.
CGTCGGGCGTGCCGTTAAGTGGGGGCGTGGTGGGTCGAAGGCGAATCGCTGCGCGATCTAGGCGCGCGTGCCGTCTGCTTATTTTGGGCCTGGCCCATGAGCTCGGGCGTGTGTGGCCCAGGCCGAGGGCTCTGCCGGTGTACTAGAGTAGGGTACCCTAGTATCCCGAACTCGTGCCGGACAGTTGCAACACCAGCGGCAGGGCTTGCCTAGTGACCGCCAAGGTCCTCCGCAGCTCCTTTGGAGCCATTCAAGAACAAAGTATTCAAGGCCCCGGCAAGAGGAGCTTGCCGGGAAGGCTACTCAAGGCATGAAGGAAACAAGACCCCGGCAAGAGGTGCTTGCCGGGAAGGCTCAGTGAGCGACAAGCGTCCGAATGCGACAAGGGTTCAACAGCGGCAAAGCGCTTGCGCGGCGTGCAACTCTCTTCGTCTCCGCTCCGGCTCATCCGTAGCGATGTGCCGTGGGGCTATTCGAGCGTGCGTGTCAAGAAGGCTGTGCAGCCAGCGGGGAGCAGCGATAAGCGGCGACAAGCTTACCATCGTGGCAAGCGGTGGTGCGCTTGCGGTCCTGTTGCCTTTGTTGGCTGACAGGGGCGTGCATTATTGATATTGTCCCTTGCCGTCGAGTTAGGTATAATGCACTTTGTACCTTTGTACAAGTCGGTGTACCAACTACTGTTTTTCCTATTTTGCCCTTGTTTACGTTGCCACTGTGGTGACCCCTTGAGCCTATAAAAGGAGGCCCATGTGCAGCGTAGAAAGGGTTGGTTCGTTCGACTCATTGAGACCACACTCACTCGGGCTAGGTTTTGTAGCTCTCATTGCTCCCTAGCAAGAACACAATACAATCAACCAAGCAGCGGTAGGAGTATTATCTCTTGGAGAGCTCCGAAGCTGGGTAAACTGCTTTCGTGTGCATCGCCTCGATCTGCTCTTTGTGCAATCTCGCCCCATCGAACCACAAGGGACTCGGTCCGCTTGAGTCCCATAGGTGTTAGTGGGTCACGACCAACTTCCCGACAGCGATATCAAGCTAGAACGGTTTCAATTTGTAGGGCGGAAAGAAACCTCATCATTTGGTGCACACTAACCGATGAAGCTCAACCTCTCTCGGCTGAGCTATTTCCGCTTTTTGAACAAAAGTTCGAGTAGTTCGATGAAAAAACGGTCAAGCTTTCTTCCATCCTTCCTAGCTCCTCGAGCTTGCACCCTTCGGCGCCTTTTTCATTGTTAGTTCGAGGTGGATTGAACCACTCTCTCCGTTTGGATTTCGAGTCCAAAAGGCCGGCGAAAGAGGATTTTCAGTCCTATGCCCGCTGCCGGCCGAGCAGGATTTTCCACTTCATACCAACACAATCGGGTTTGATGAAATAGCTACGTTTTTCTTATTTGATTAGGATCTTGTCAATCTACTGTCCATCTTTCTCTTTAGTTTTCTCCTTTCTTTCTCCTCAACCTATCTCCATTGGATGGACTTACGAAAGAATAATATCTAATCTCCCCATCGCTGTTAGGATCCCATGAACCGGGGCGCGGCACCGGTCCTCGATCTTCCTCTTGGAGGAATGGTCATGGCTTTCATTCATTCATTTCATTCTTTGTTACATTGTGGAATCGAACCTCTCAAAGGATTTAGAGTGCTTTTACCAACGATCGAACCAATATTTCTGTTATATTCTGTTTTTTCTTTGTCAGCTAGCACAATTTGGATTTGAGTCAATGCGCTAACGCTTTCTTTAGTTTTCTTGCTTGATTTTTATATGATTTTTGAGCAACTAAGCTGAAAGCCGTTAGCGTTAGCGCATCCGTTTTCTTGCTCTTTCTCCGGGCTTTGACCATGTCTCCCGAACAATTTCAGTACATATGGCGCAAGGCGATTCCACATATATATCGAGGTCGGAATGGGATCGGGTGTTTTCACGTCTCATCGTAGTGCCCGATTTGTCTTGATTGGTGATTGATAAACAAGAAGGAAAATGGAAAAGTAGAAAATATACATGTTTATACCGTTGAGGTCCTTAGTTTAGTCAAGTGGCGAGGGCATTTCCATCATGAAGGATTCAATCCAGCCACGGGTTCCCCTAGCGGCTACCTTGTTACGACTTCACCCGGTCGAAGACCCCACCGTGGTATGCACCAATAAGACCACCAAAGGCCTTTGTGGCACTAGTGGTACACACAAGTCATGGGTGATCATTGGTTCGATGCTTGGCGAAACCAATTCGAGGGTGTGACGAGGCGGTGTGTACAGGGCCGGTACATATTCACGCGGCATGCTGATCCGCGATTACTAGCGATTTCAACTTCATGTTCCCGAGTTGCGAGAGAACAATCGAGCTGAGGCAACCTTTCGGATTCGCTCCGTCATATAGCCTTGCTTCCCATTGTCATTGCCATTGTAGCACGTGTGTGGCCTAGCCCATAAGGGCCATGCGGACAGCGTCATCCCCACCTTCCTCCGGTATCTCTTTGGCGGTCCTCGTGAGTGCGGCACGCTTTCTTTTCTTTGTTTGGAGCGGTAGCGTACTATTACCACTACGTTCCACACCTCTTTCTGGCCTTCATGCGAGTCTTCCTCCGCCGCCAACTCGGCGTCGTGTAACCAATTCAACCAAACCTCCATGCTCCTTTGGTACTTTGGCGTCACTATAGGTAGGTCTTCGTGGGTCTTGGGCAAGGCGACTTGGTTCACACGTGAAAGTGCTTGAAAGGCACCGGCTCCCAATGGTGAAATTCTTGCTGAAAGCACAACTACGTCTTGGCACTCAATCAAGTAGTAGCGCTGCACGTCACTTTCGGTGGCAATTTCTCCTTAGGCGCATGTCTCGGCAACACAAAGCGAGGGTTTCGCTCGTTATAGGACTTGACCAAACATCTCACGACACGGTGGCGACAGCCATGCAGCTTTTTGTATGAAAGTCGGTACCATCCTGTTAAGGACAGGTTTTGTTGTTCATATGTCAAGGGCTGGTAATGTTTTGCGCGTTGTATCGAATTAAACCACATGCTCCACCGCTTGTGCAGGCCCGATCAATTCCTTTGAGTTTCGGTCTTGCGACCGTACTCCCAGCGGAGTGTTTCACGCGTTAGCTGGGCCCCTAATCGCGTAGACCAAGGGCGAACACTCATCTTTTACGGCATGGACTACTGGGGTATCTAATCCTGTTCGCTCCCCATGCTTTCAAACCCCAGCGTCGGTAGGGACCCGAGAGCTGCCTTCGCTTTTGGCGTTCCTTCGTAGATCTCTGATTTCACCCCACACACGAAATTCCACTCTCCTCTGTGTCACTCAAGTGAATTGGTTTGAGAGCATTCCGCCACTTTTGGCGACTTTCACTTTCAACTCGATTCACCGCCTCGTGCCATTTCGCCCGATCATTCGAAGAACACTTGCCCCCCCTGTCTTACATGCGCTCTTTGGCGGCACGGAGTTAGCTGAGGGCTTCTTCCTCGAGTCTGTCATGATCGCGCACTCGGCGAAAAGAGCTTTACAAGCGGCATTGCCCTTCTTCACTCACGCGATATTGCTGGATCGGGCTTTAGCCCATTGTCCAAGATTCCCCACTGCTGCCCCCATGGGAGTCCGTGCCGTGTCTTAGTCGGTGTGGCTGATCATCCGAAAAGACCAGCTAAGCATCATTGGCTTGGTCAGCCTTTACGACCAACTACCTAATACTACGCAGGCTCATCAAACAACGCTTTTGAGCTTTCTTGAGATTTGGCCCGAACTATTGGCAGATTTCCACGCGTTACGCACCCGTTCGCCACTTTGTTCTCAACTATTCGATTCCAGCAAGCGGAGGCCGTTAGGTCAAAGCCGTGGCGCCTGTAGTTTTGAAGCAGGCGAGACAACTTTAGCTAGAGCCTCTTTTCCTTCTCGCCCAGCTCCCGAAAACAACGTTCGACTTGCATGTGTTAAGCATATAGCTAGCATTCCTTCCGAGCCAGGATCAAACTCAGATTTTGACTATGATTAGGCGGGGACATGATTGAACCTGCAGTCTTGGTCATGAGCACGATGAGTTGACCAATTCCTCTACCCTTCTTCCCTAATCTTTCTTTCCCTCTTCCCATAAACATTGATTCTCTCTCTAACCACACTTAAATATGTGAAATACGAAATCGATCCAAAACTACAAGCAAGGGAATCAACTCTTATTGCCGTAAAGGAAAAATAACCCCTTTCCTTTATATATATATACAAGGAACAAGTAGCCTTCGCCACCTATTTCTGAATTAAGGGAACGCGAGAAAGATTTCTCTATGTAAATTCAAAACAAAACAAACGGACGACTGAATCTAAAGTCTACTAGAGAGAAGATTGGCTCGAACGTAAACTACTGATTGCTCTATCCAACCAGCACATACCGTTTGCTATGATATTGTTTTCCTCATATTGTTTTATTGCCGGGCATTGCTGCGGAAGAGTGAAATGAAAAACTCTTCTTGAAGAAGAGGACTCTTACCTTGATCTTTTGATACGGTGAGGAACAGGTTTTATCGTTCTTTGAGCAAATGGGAAACAAATTGCTGATCTGAAATCTTTCACTTTTCTTGTCGAAGGCACAAGAGAGACTATAGCTAGGAAGGATAAGCAAAGGAATCCAGATTCAATCGATTGTTTGAAGCCAAGGTCTCGAGCTAGTCCATCTTTCTATCTGAATTTCTTTAAAGAATACTTCTCTTATGGTCTACTACGAGAGTGTCAGCGGCGATGGAAGTTGAGTGCTGTCTTGGAAATAGGTAAGTCGGGCACATATTCTAGTTACGATTCTAGGCTATCTATAGAAGAATGGAGTGTTATAAATTCTACTATTTAAGCTGTTGGTGCAGAGGTAAGCAAGTCAGTCTCGGGTGGGAAGTCAGCACTATCAACTCAAAGTGGGTCTTGGTCCAAAGAAAAAAAGCGGTGGTGCTGTACTTGAAAATAGGACTCTACTTTTTGATTGAAATAGGACTGTACTAGCATCGCAAAAGGCAAAGCATGACCTATCGTGTAGTACTTGGTGTCGATCCACGAGGAAAAAATGGGAGAACGGTTGGTTTGCACAAGTTCAAATATCTTGGCCTAACCTAATTTGTAGAAACTGCGGCCTAAATTAAAGGCTAATTCTAAACTAAAGAAAATAGAAATCGCCTAAAGTAGCGTCGTGCCAAGGTCTTCCATAGGATCTCGAAGGAAGAGGTTCGAATAACTATACAATTTATAAGATGCCGTAGATTAGCTAGACATTGAAAAGCTGCCACTCTGAGGGTTTGTTTGCATAAGCTACATGTGCTATAAAGCAATCATGTCTTGAGTACAAAGCTATTCCATTATAGTGAGCATTATCAAATATGTAACAAGCAATAGAAGCATCTTGGCAGGTGTATAGAACTAGCAAAGTGGTTTAGGAAAGGGCATATGAATAGGCAGTTTGGCAAGTGAGTAGTTTAGGTCCTTTAGACCAAAGAAAAGGCGGGAGCATTTAGCTAGGCCTATCACTCAACCGTGACGATCGATCAACTTATACTAACCGCGTTGGCAGAGCTACTCAATGACTCATTAGATCCACGAATTTCCCCATCTGCGCAGGGCTTCCGCAAGGTTCTCGGCCCTTCTTCCGTGCATTAAGTCAATGGCGGTCTATGGATTATATGGTTCAGGTGGACGTGGTCAAGTGTTTTGATAGCATAGACCATTGGTTACTACTTGAACATTTGTCTAAGATCTTAGGTACAGATAACGCTCCTCTCATTGACCTCATCAATTGCTTTCTCAAGACACCTATACTTTCTAAGAAAGGGAATGACTACTCAAACAGTGAAGTTGGCCTTCCACAAGGATCACCGATCTCGCCTGTTTTGATTCAATCATTCCTGCATCAACTCGACTTGCAATTCGATGCTATGGCCCAAGAGGAGAATGGGGATTCTACCAAGTATGTCTATTTCGCTCGCTACACAGACGATATACTATTCGGCATTCCTATCGTAGGTGTTGGCGTCATGTCTAAAGTTTTCTTTCGAAGGCTGCAAGAAGTTCTTGATCGTATGTCCAGTAAGCTATGCTTGAAATTCACGTCTATTGTACTACAACGATGGAGGCTCCCTTGATCGAGGAGGGCAAAGATAGGTTTGCAAACCAGATTATTGGCTATTACATTCGGACACATGAAATGCTAGATGTTATATGCATCAAGGTCAAACTGGCTTTTATTTGTCCCTATAGAAAGATTATTCACCAAGCGCCGGAAAGCTTTAGCTTTGCCATAGAGTGACAATCGGGGGGCGGAGAGAGGAAAGAGGCAAATGAGAAAGAAGAAGGAGCAGGGTCGAGTGAAAGAATTGGTACATTGGGTTCCCCCACCGAGCGGAGCCAAAGGAAAGACAAGGGTTGAGGTAATCGCTATGAGTGTTCAGGCTATTCGCTTATGCTCACGGATGCGGATAAGAAGCTATCAAAAGGGATGATAGAAGCCACCCATATGGGCAGCTAGAAAGTGAGCGAGGAAATGTGAATCACGATCCTTATTCGGTAGAGGAGTCGGGGACATTGGTTGAATCAAATTCGTGAATATCGAAAGCATTGTTTCTCATTGAACTATACTCGATACACGCAAGACGAGGAAGGAGAAATTGATTGCGTTGCAGTCATTTTCCATCAGATTCTTCGGATGTAGTGCAAAGTAAATGTTTGATCAAAAGTAAGCTGCCGACTATGATGAATGCCAGCCGATCTGTAGCTAATCTTTGATCCCGAGCTTGAGCTTCTCTTTGATGTCGGGTGAATTGAATTTCATATATGGAGAAATGTGTCGCTAGTCCAAGTCCGCTATAGAATTGTTTGTCTATCACTTCAACAACGAAGGTCATTTCTTTAGAAGATCGATCTTGGTAGTTGCTTGCGGTGTCGAACAAGTTTGAAAAAACTCGTATGCGCATTTTCCTAAAGATTGTTGTGAGGCTGATAGTGATATCTTTCCAATAACTGACTCAGCGAGGTTCAATTGAGGTATCATTCGATTGATATTTCGAACCGTGTAGTGGTTAGGATCCTCTTATTGCCGTCAAGGGCTATTTTGGTCGATTCCGGCCAGAGAGTTATGAATAGAAATAGCAGACCTGATTCGAGACAACAGGAAGTTCCGTTTGCAGATCTACATTTCTCGAGTTCGGGCTATTCGTGAGTCGATCACCACCACTTGAGATAGACGATCAACTTCATTAAAAAGCGATCATCTCTATACAGAAGCGACATGTTTTCTATGGTCCTATGAAAAGGTTCGATGGGTTTCTCTTGCTGAATGGTGGTAAAGCACCAGCTTTCATTCCTCACGCAAGCTACTCCTTTTGCTGCTTTTCTCACTCTTTGCAGGCCAACGATAGATTAGTCTCTGGGTCGGTCAAGTGAGAAATTGGCGAGATTAATTAAAGAAGCTGGGACTTGATTGTTTGCGAGGATGGCTGAATAACCTACTTTGCTTTCCATTTAGGGTAATAGGATGCCACTACTTGACCTTGCTTGCCCGGACACAAGATAACCTATAGTTTGGGTACTGCCCTTAGTGGTGCTTGCTTTCCTATAATCTGTAAAGCTTTAGCTTTGAGAGAAGAGATTCGATATCCGATTGCTTTTTTGGTGGAATTCTCTAGTTCACTTCACTTCTCTGTGATGTCATTTCTTGATTCAAAGTACTTATTTTCTGATTGGAATTTCGATCTCTTGGCAACAGGTTTCACTTTTCTTTGAGGACAAATTGAACAAGCTACTTCTCAAACCAAGTCCGGGTGGGCTTTTGAATTGAGAGAAGGAATTCTAGTTCGATTCTAGTCTTTGTGCTATGTTGATTCAGTTCAAGATGGGAAAGTATTGCTTGTTTCCTAGAATCCTAAAAGGGGTGCTTGTTTTCCTCGTCCGGGCTCTCCTCTCCCCTTTCTGTCCCAACCTTCATTCCTGCTTTTCCGCCAATTCACTAATTTCAATAGTTCAGATCCAGCACTTATATCCCTTTTATATATATATAGAATCGGTATCTGCTTTCCATGATTCTGATTTGGTATCTTTCTTATCGCACTTGATGAAATCCCTTTCTTTTCTTCTTGGCATACAGATTGGATTCTTGTTGATACAATTAGAACTCTTGAATTGAGGGGTGGCCATGAAAGAATCACTGTTTTGATGATATGATTGAAAACAAGAGATTTCATTCTTCATGGCATATTTCAAGACTAGGGTACCTGCATTCTAGGTCTAGGACTTGTTGCTTGGATCAGTTCCTTTAGAAGAAGTTTTCCTCTTCTTCAATCTCGAATCGAAGGGAGGCTCTAGTTGCCAAGTAAGAAAAGATCTCGGTAGTTCAATTCATGCATGTGAAAGCTTATCGCGCCGGATCTGAGATGATATTTGCCACTACTTGACCGAAACTAGGACTTGAGGAGGAATGAAATTCTAAGGAAATCAATCATCTAATTGAAATAGTGATATCGGTATCGGAACTCGGAGAAGGGCCCGGCCTAAGCGCCCTCTTAGACTTGGACTCGAAGAGGGAAAGATTAGTGGGTCAATAACCAAGTTCCCGATTGGATTCTAGTATCGATCAAGCGAGTAAGCAAGTTCGGATTCGAGTTTCCTTTTCTAACTAGAATTCAAGTAGGATTCCACATCCACTCGGTATTCTAGCTGTACCAAGTCTTTTCTTCACTCTTTAGAGGAAAGTATGCTTCGATTTGCTCGATGATACAGGTATGCTTGCCAACCTGCTGCATTGTCTTGATCTCTCCACAGGATTGAACTTGGATCAGGAAAGGAGGCTTAAGAAGAATATGACTCCATATTAGTAGTAGTATGTTGCACTAGACTCATATGATTAGGAAGCGATATAAGTTATCGAAAGCAAAAGGATAGGGGCAAGAAAAGGGTTTGAAAGTTCATTCTCACCCCTACAAACTTTCTTTTCTTCTTGGCGTCAGAATTCTCGCCTTTAGTCACCCTTAGCGCGAACCATCTTCTTTTCGAAGGACGGAATCAAGACTCCTATCTATTCGTTACACTTGCACGATGAACTATTCGTCCCACTATCTCCCTTTCCATGAGACCTACTATACCCCTTTTCTACCTATACCTAGCTAGACTCGTGTACCCTGATTTACGTACATTCACCTAATTTACGAATGTTATTGCTTGCAATCGAGCAAATACCAATAAGACATTGATCTCTAAGGAGCTGTTATGAAGTGTCGCAGTCGCTGCTAACGGTAGGATTTTCTATCACGTTTTTTTCATTAACGTGCTTGCACCCACTAGTTTACTGCTTGCTTTAGCTTAGCTTTCCCGAAACCATCTACTCTTGCTTTTTGAGCAGGTTTTTACCAATTTGGTATCCGCTGCTGATCTATATTCTAAGATACCAGCTTTCTTTATGACAGTATCATGTATGCTGACAAGATCCATGAAGTAAAAAGGAGGGATATGGACTCCATCCTATAAACTCAATATATAGAGGCTACTCCGGAAACAGGAAGAAACCACACTCAGCATACAACACCGACTCGTCTTAGACAGGCTTTTCTAAATACTCAATTATACTATTATGTACTTTACTTGCTAGGAATTGGATGAAACTATTAATGCATCCCATTATCTATTTCTTCATTCAGCTATGAGAGCTAGAAATTGATAGAATTTATCCATTCTACTTCCTCCTCTTCTTTAAAAGCTTCTCCAATCACACTTATTACAATCTCACACACTTCTTCTTCTTCGACCTTGGCGCAGCGCTGAAAATCCATATAGATTTCGTGATATATCGGTATAGTGGTTTGAACCAGCTCATGCTTCATCCAAGTGTTTGCCGTCGCCTTCCTTAAAGGGCTTAGTTTAATCAAGTAGTGGTCCTATCACGGGTGTCACATTCATTTTGACCTATCCGGAGACCCTATTTGATTAAGAGATCCATGCGATGCCGAATCCGTCACTAAAGCACCGCATTGAGAAATAGATACCCATCGAGGAGTAGATGAGGGCGGTGAAATCCATCTAAAGAATGTCGTGGAAATGCTACTTGTTGAATATCAAAATATAGGATATCGAAAGGTGATCGGCGCTAGCTCATCTTAGAAGTGGTGAAAGATTTCTTTGATTTCGCGATCGATCCTATTTTCTGGTGAGAAAGCGAAAGGATTGGAAAAAGTACCAACTTCTTGTAATTACGTATGCCAGCTCCTATCATATATGCTTAGAGGCGTTAAGCGGCTGTGACTCTTATTTATGATCTTGTTTAGGATTGGAATAGCGGAAAAGCTAAGGTACATCAGCATGGGTTCTATTCTCGTCTTTCAAGTACCTACCTGGTATCACCTATGTAGATTGGTGGGGCTTTAGGACGGACTCAAAAGTTGATTGTTGAATCTCGGTATGTATGGCCAAGGCTCACTCATTCAACCCATGAGAAAAGCGAGTCTTGAGCGAAGGAAGAATAGTTGTAGGATCCTGGGTTCGGTATGATCGTTCTTCCAATTCATACTAGCTACGATCTTTCCTGCTTAGAGGATCCGGCGATAAGGGACCTACCTATGGCGATAAAGAACCCACCTATGGCTGGCTCCTCGGACAACTTTGAGCTTTTGCTTCTTGGTGTAACACAAGTGGTTCCTGGGCTTTAACTAACTAAGTGCTGGCAGTGATTTTAGGTTGGTTTCATGGTTTCTTCATTCTTGTAGCCTGTGTTGAGTAGCTTTGCAGATTCAGGACTATTGGCAATAGCCGTTGACCGTCTATCTTCTTCCTAGTTCCCAGATACAAGATTCTAGGCTTTGAGCAATGCAAAATGATTGATAGCCAGGAAGGCATTTCACTGGGGTTCCTTTGGTGGAACTAATTCTTTCTCTCTTTTCTTCATATCATAATTGAATTGATACCTGAATTCAAAGAAGAAATCAAGAGACAACGTTCCTGTTCCAGTTGGGGTCCAGACGGCTTTCATGCACACGGATCTTTCCTTTCTTTTGGTCATGCGCAGGATTCAACTCAACTGAATACATTACATAACATATTTTTGATAGATCGATTCTTCTTGTCCGCAAGGGCAATAACGTTCTAAAGATGGAGTACGATCGGTTGCACAACCATAACTCAAAATGGAGTATTTCTTGACTACTTATACAACTCTTTGGGGTCCAAAGATACTCTAAAATACTCATCAGGTTCGAGGCGATATTAATAGTGCTTAGCACTAACTTCCTTCGACCGGACACCACCACGGCTTGTACTTGAGAATGCGTCTTGGCTGAAGGTATCGATATCGGTGCGAATCAACTTGACACCATGGTTACGGTGAGGAAGGATCAAGTTTTATGCTCGCGCTTAGTGGGAAATGGGAAAAATTGGATTCAATTGTCAACTGGTCCTATCGAAAGTAGGATTGACTATGGATTCGAGCCGTCGCACATGGTTTCATAAAATCTGTACGATTTTCCCGATCTAAATCAAGCAGGTTTCCATGAATAAGATCTTGTTCAGCATGTTCTATTCGATACTGGTAGGAGAAGAACCCGACTCGGTATTCTTAAAAAAGAGGGGAAGATCAAACCAAGTCAAGATGATATGGGTCGCCCCTTCTTCTTGCGCCAAAGATCTTACCATTTCCGAAGGAACCGGGGCTACATTTCTTTTCAATTTCCATTCAAGAGTTTCTATCTGTTTCCACGCCCTTATCTTGAGACCTCGAAACATGAGGATAAATTACTTCTCTTAGGAACACATACAAGAAAAAGGATAATGGTAGCCCTCCCATTAACTACTTCATTTTCATTTATGAATTTCATAATAATAGAAATCCATGTCCTACCGAGACAGAATTTAGAACTTGCTATCTTCTTGCCTAATAGGCAAAGATTGACCTCTGTAGAAATACTGATTCATTTGGATCGATATGAGGACCCAACTCCGTTGCATTGCCGAATCCATGTTCCATATAGGTGTACTACTGAAAGCTTCTCTTTATGAAAACCCTCCGAGTCGTCTATAGCCGCCAAATCCCTTTTGATTACTGTTGTCGGAGGTGCCTTTCAATTTCATTGACCTTGGTACTGCATTTCATAGATAGCTTCGCTATTACAAGTAATGCAATTCTCCACTGAACCCATTGACCTAGGTACCGAGTCATTATCGTATGTCTTTTTGGACTCTTTATTTGTTTGTGGACAACAAAATGCAAACATGAGAAAAGGGGATCATTCCATTTTGAACACACCCATCTATCTCATCGACCTCTCCGAATTCCGAGTAACGAACCATGGGCTATAGATGGTTGGGACATATCATCATCCGGAGGAGTGGTCTTAATACCGATGTCTTTCTTTAACCTTTGGGAGGTCGAACCACTGAACCTATTTATTTGACCTTGGGACCGATAGATAAGAAGGCGGTCGGAAGAACCAATTGAATCGCGGAGAACAGGTAGCTCGGCATGTGAACTTGTCGAACCATTCAAGCATCTTGTATATCGATTGGCCACATCGACGCATTTCACCTTGGAACTTGTACTTGGAATAGAGCCAACCTTGAGATCCTCCACATCTTCCTTCAAGTCAGAGAGTTGAGATAGAACAACTTCGCCTTTGACCGGTTTGCTGCTTTCCTTTATACACAAGCCCCTATTATTAAGGTATGGAGGTTTTTTGGAATGACCAAAGAACAAGAGAAGTTCAATGAGGTGCAAGCGGAAGAATTAAAGCAACGAGGACAAGTGCTAGGATAGGATCCCGAAGGATGGCATGCCTATTCAGCAGCGTGCGAGCGGATGGCTTCACGCAAGAATCTTGATGAACCGGTATGTCTTCTACTAACAGATATGCTATTTGCAATTCCATTGATTACGCTAGTCTAGTAAAATCTCTGTAGATAGTGGTCTAGTGTTGGGCAGTACAGGAGGAAATTGACAGGTCTATAAATTCTATTAAATCAAGAGAACTTGCTCAAGCATTGCTTTATGAAGCTGCTCGAGAAAAGAAGTTAGCTGCTCATGAGAAGGAGCAGTCTTCCAATGTCGAGTTAAGCTCGATTGAGAGAATGAGGATATTACTCAGATTGTTGAAGAGTTAGATAATCACAGTACTTGTATACCAGTTGGTGACAAGAACACTACGAGCAGAGCTAAGAGGAGGAATAACAAAAACAGATACCGCCATGAAGACACTAATCTTGAATGTGAGGGGCTGGCGAGTAGAAGGGACAACCTTCGAAGTGATAGAGTGGGTGGGCATAGTTTGTGTGGAAGAAACTAAGAGAGAACAGTTCTCAGATAAAGAGTTAATGGCAATTGGTGGCAGAAAGCTTTTCAAGTGGTTTTGCAAGCCAGCCAGTGGCAATAAAGGTGGAATGCTTATTGGAGTCAATCTGGATGTCATGGATGTAGACCTCATTGGGGAGGGTCAATTTCTCCATGGTGTTTGAGTATAGAGGCTTTGTGATAATTGTGCTTGGGTGGATGTTTATGGTCCAACCAAATTTAAGATCTATGTTTTTGTCAGAGCTCACTAACTTTGGGCAGAGTGTTGATACCTTTGCGGGACATGATCAGATTTGCTCATGAAACAATGGCAGAATACATATTAATAGGATGGAAGCTTTTAATGCTTTCATATCTGAAACGAACTACTGAGGAACGAGAAGGGTTGGTGGCACGGACTAACAAACAAGACAGGCCGGTGAGAGAAGTTTTGGATAGAGTTCGGTTTCTTCAACTTATGAGGATTTATTTCCTAAGTTTTACTATCCCTCTTGCAAGCTGAGTTAGATCATTGTCCTTTACTTCTAGAAAATGGGGAAGATAAGGGCTGCCACTAAGTTTCGTTTTGAACCATCCGCAAGAAGGGTTTGGAGATATCTTTATTACAGAAATGGCCTACAAGAACTGTTGCAAATGTTCCATTCAGGACTATTGGCAACAAGTGTCTCGGGGCTTGAGGAAGTTCTTGAGAGGGTGGAAGGAAAATGATGCTCTTGACAATAGAAGAAGTAAATCAATCCACTGCTTTAGCCTTGCTGCTTATTCTTGGCAATCCAACCATACCATTCTTGTCTATCGGGATCGTCTTTCCCTCAAGTCACCTTAACATGCTTCTTTCTTTCCTTCACTATGCAGATACAAAACTAGGTTGCGGACGCATAAAGCCACCGATACTATTGGTCGAAGTATGATTTGACAAAAACTACTACTTTACCAGCTATGAGAAATGGAAGTTTCCTTCTTCTTGCTTGTTTGGCTGTCCAAAGCGAATCTGAGATATCGGGAGAAAGCAGCTCTCTGGCGATGGATACCGATCGATCTCGGTTATTTTCATTGATCCTTTCCTATCTCCATAGCACTCACCGAGAGAATTCACTCAGCTCTGGGCGCATCCATCTGGTTGGCATGAGAAAGAAGGCAATTCCTTCCTTGGGTCAGATCTCCGTTCGGGATGGAAGAAAGAAATGATGGTTTGGATGAGCAATTGGGAAACACACGGGGTCATGGATGGCTACCTAATGTGAGATGCATGCATTTGGATAGAATGTCACACCGGCTCTGGAGTGCCGGGGTGATAGATATATGGATATATAGAAGGAAGGGAACATCGTCTGCGAGCTCTCTCTCTAATCCACTTTCTTATTGCAAAGGCTCCAACAGAGCAAAGTTGTACAAAAAGAAGTATGCATATGGTCGGTCCCCTTGAAAGGCAATGGAAAGCAAGGGTCCTGCTAGCATTTAGGAAGGAAGCGGTGAGACCAGTTCAGCCATAACCTTGAATGAATTTATATAAGCCAGGATCTTGTGCAGATGCGGAGACTCTCTAGTGATGCTCCCCTACCCCCTCTGCCTAGGGTAATAAGCTGGAGTGATAAGCTTAAGCTAATAGCACATAGAGAGCTAATACCATATCCCTTGGCTCCGCCTTTCATTGACCCAGCCAGACTTCCCCTTCAAGCGTTCAAGAATAAGCATGGGAGTCGAGTAGAGATGGCCCTTGGAAACTACCGTTGGTATTTCAGGTTTCACATTGTACATAATGAAATCATCGATAGGGCTCGTCCCGAAGAGAGGATGCCGCGCTTAATAGAAAATTGTTTAGTTTAGGCATTTAGCTTATCTTAAAATAGATATGTAACATGATGTACCTACACGTGCAACCACTCCGTCTTCTAGACCGGGGTCATAATTGAACCCACAACAAACCTCAGATGATGTGACTTATCCACCCTCTAGGCAATTCAAAACTGGTCCCATTAGCTCGAATTTACTAATGTTAGAAAGGAAGATGAAGGTGCCAAAACAAAGCATTTGTTTCAAGCGCTGTCGTGTCCTTGAGCTTCAAAGTCTCCAAAATCTTGATCGAGAAGAGTAAGCATTGTCTAGTGAAGAAGAGCGGAAGCATAGGTTTTTGGATCCTAGCAAAGGAGTTTCAAGCACGGATTACGCTTCTAAAGAGCACTATTTGGCTTGGCCCCTTCCTGCCAAAGATTTGAGATAACTAAAGCGACTTCATGATCAAAACTGGTGGAGCCAACGCCAAAGAGGAAATGTGTAGATAGTAGGTGGCGCCTAGCCCTTAGTCTTCGGATCGGAAGATTCATTGGTTTCATCAAAGGCTTCGTCTCGTCTTCCTCAAATTGTTGATCGAGGATCAAAAACATTGCTAAAGTAGAGCGCCTCTGAGCGGGAGTTCTTGTACCTGCTAGAACGGCATCTGCTCGAACTTTTGTTTCTTAGAAAAGAAAATATGAATTCACAATGTGCAACAGAAATGTACCCACGGTTGAGAAACCACCATAGTTGGATGATTTCTCGCTAGTAAGACAGCTTTGACTCTTCTTGATTGTGATCGGTGATTGGTCGCACCCTCTTTAGAGGTTCTAGGCCCTGCCTATTGAGTCATCTACCACGAAACATAGTCTCGTGATGATCCGGTACAAAAGGTTAAATCGGGCCCGCGAGGAGTCTGGACTAGGGGTGTCCGGATAGCGAACTATCATCTTTGGCGGACTCCAAGACTATGAAGATACAAGATTGAAGACTTCGTCCCGTGTCCGGATGGGACTTTCCTTGGCGTGGAAGGCAAGCTTGGCGATCTGGATATGTAGATCTCCTACCATTGTAACCGACCCTGTGTAACCCTAACCTATCCAGTGTCTATATAAACCGGAGGGTTTTAGTCCATAGAACGAACAACAATCATACCATAGGCTAGCTTCGAGGGTTTAGCCTCCTTGATCTCGTGGCAGATCTACTCTTGTACTACCCATATCATCAATATTAATCAAGCAGGAGTAGGGTATTACCTCCATCGAGAGGGCCCGAACCTGGGTAAAAACATCGTATCCCTTGTCTCCTGTTACCATCCGCCTAGACGCACAGTTCGGGACTGTAACATCCCAAAATTCTAAATTTTGGAATGTTATAATAATTAAAATATATGATTGTTTGATTGATTGTTGAGTGATCGATTTCGTGAAATCGATTGGAATTTTAAACTTTTGAAATTTTGTTGAGAGGGAATAAAAGGACTTCCCAAAAAATGCTTCTGTTTGAAAATATCTGAATTTGGAAATATTTCAAACTTCATGCCACTCAATGATCCTCATGATTTCTTCAATGAAAGAGAGTGGGAAGTAAAGAAAAATTTCATTTTGAATTTGTCATTTTAAATTTTGTTTTTAACTCAAAGTGGCATTTGAGTTTTATTCAAAAACTTCTCTGACAAAGAACACTTTAACAAAAGTGTTGAGAGGGAGTAACATGACACCCCAAAAATGTTGGAATAAATTTTCCATAGAATTTTGAGAGTCATTTTTATTTTTGTTTGAATTTAAAAAAAATGATTTTTCAAAAATTATTTTATTTGCCCCTGCAAAATATCCCATTAAATTGGGCTTATTTTTCTGATCATTTTGATATATAATACTCCTATATTTTATTTTCATTTTATTTCCTAAAATGATTCTTCTTCGCGGGTTATTAAAAAAAAGAAAGGTACTGTTTTTTTGGGGCCAAATCCGGCCCGATCCGTACCGAATCATCTCTTTCCTCCTCACGAGATGCTCCAGATCTCCAGCCACCGCCGGAGCATCGCCGGTTTCGCGGGATTCGCGAAATCCCTCACCCCCTCCTCCAAGTCGACCTCCCCCCTATAAATGGCCATCTCCCGCACCCATCCCCCCCCCCCCCCGCTAGTCCCTCCTCTCCTCACCCCACGTCGCCGCGCCACCTCGCCGGAGTTCGCCGGACCACCGCCGCCATTGCCGCCCCGTCCCGCCACCTCTGGCCATCCCCGCCACCCACAGACCCTACCAGCCGCTCCGCCCCGCTCTGCCGCCCCCGACCATCCCTTCCCCGACGCCAGAGGGCCACCGGAGGACGTCGCCGGAGCTCCACCAGAACCCCACCATCGGAACTGCTACAATAAATCCCGACCTACTATTCATTTTTTTCGTTCTGTTTTTAAAACAGAATAGTTTCAATCTTGTAAAATCCATAGTTAATTATCTACGAGGTATTTTTGAGTGATTCCAACTGCCTTGGATCACAAATTTTATTAAGTTTCTGTTAGTTCAATTTTATTTCACATTTGAGCAGTTTAAATTTGTGTTTGTACGAATTTGCTCAAATCACTAGATTTGAGCTATTTTGAGTTAGGAATATTATTTTTGACCGATTCTTTTTGCTCCTGGTCTCTAGGACCTTTGTTTTTCCAGTAGTATTTAGTATTTTATTTCTAGGTTAATTCAAATTAGGTTTTTAGCAAAACAATACTGTTTTATGATTAGTTCTGTTTTAGCTTTTTCTTTATTGTTTTTATTAGTTTTAAATTATTTATTTTTGTCACTTTTGAAAAAATTAGTTGTGTTTCTGTTAGACAACAGGATAAAAATTTATTTTTATTTTAAAATTTATTTTCTTAGTTTTGTATGAAAACTTCTATAGGTTATAGTTAGAGTTTTATAAAAGCTTTTTATTTGTTTATTTTTGCAAATGTAATTTTATGAAAAAAATACTTTATGTTAACTTAGTTGTTTTACTTCTTATTTTCTATAAATTATTAGTTAGTGTTTTAATTACTGTTATGGTTTTTGACTTTTTGCAAAGCTATGTTAGATGCTTGTAGCAAAGTCATAGATTTTCGTTAGTAGTTTTCCTTTCTAGTTTTATTTGAAGCTTCTTTGGAATTTGTTGGAGTTTTATTATTGAGTTTTTTTTGTTTTAATTGTTATTTTGAGTGTTAGTATTGCTTGCTAGAATGATTGCTTATGCGAATGCTATGTTTGACTTGTATAGATTTTCTTCGGAGAGTGACGAATAGTTCTATCAAATTTTGTGACAGCGTTATTATCTTCATCAACTTACCAGGCAACTTCACTTTGACCATGCTTTCATACCTATGTTTTATTGGATTTAGTGACATCTTTGCAACAACCCTCCAGTAGTGATATTGAATTCTTGTAGTTGAGTAGTATGCATGAGGTAGGAACCCATCACCCTGTTACCAAGCCCGGGACGTTATTTATTTTAGTGCTACGCTATAGTAGACGAGGTTTGGTATGAGTGCTCGTGAGTGGTGTGAGAATGGACGACTCTACGTCACTGACGACAACTCCATGATGGCATCTGCAAGGAATGCATCTTCAAGGCCTCAAGACTTCAAGACTCGAGACAAGAATTCAATACACACTACTTGGTGAAGGATGGTTGACGGGCACCCTGGAGAAACCAGTGGATGGCCGGGATGCATGGAGAAGCGCCATGACATCTTGCGGAAAGCTTCACCCAGACTCAAAGAGACGGAAGAATACTTCATGCCCGGAAGCTTACCTGTGCAACCGCAAGTCACTATGGGCTCTGGCTTGGTTGACCTTAGTTGTGACTCTGGCTGGGGCGGTGCTAGCAGATGTAGAACTACGGTAGGATTGGATGAGCACCGGACAGTGGTCAGAGGAACTCTTCGGAAGACCATGTTTCGGTCGTCTTGTTCTCAAACACCACGAAGTGCGAGAGCGTAAAAGAGGATCGAATCTTGCGGGTAAAGTGTACAAACCTCTGCAGAGGGTTAAAACCTAATCGATTAGTCGTGTCCTCGGTTACGGACAATTTGAGCATCTGGACTTGGATCTATCTCGGAACTCTCAACACCGGACTGATAACTTAATTGTGGGCAACTTATGATGATTTGGGCTATGAGACATCGGTTGGCGGAACCATGTCATGATAGAAAACTCCATAGTATAGAATCCAGTTATTCCTTTGATGTAGGGAAAATAAAACCAGCTTTTATGCAAAACAAAACTCAGTCACAGAGCCACAAAGCCATATTGCATATATTATAGTTTTATCATCTGTTTTCTCATGTTGTGATCTTGCCGGTACATTCAATGTACTGACCTACACGGCTGCAACGTATCATGCTGCAGATACTTTCTTCCGACGAGTAAGAGTACGGTACAGGGTTACGGTCTACACTCAACTTGCCGATGGCGTTCATGGGACTCCACACCCGACTATTTGTTTCCGCTGTGACTTATGAGGTATATATATTAGTTTTACGTTATTTATGCATGTGATTGCACTTTGATATATACATTGATTGTAACATCCCAAAATTCTAAATTTTGGAATTTTATATTAAATAAATAATTCTGATTGTTTGTTTGATTGTTGAGTGATTGATTGTGTGAAATTGAGTGAAGTTTGAAACTTTTTGAAAGTTTAATGAGAGGGAATGAAATGACTTTCCCAGGCCCTTTTTTTTACTTCTGATCTCTGAGAATTCAAATTCAATTCAAACACAAAACCCTAGAGAGAAGATGATATGACTTCTTCCATTTAAATAAATGAAAAGGGTTTTGAAAAGATTTGAATTCCATTTGGAAATATTTCAAATTCAGAAACTTTATGCAACTCAATGATTTTCATGAGAGAAGATAAAATGACTTCTTCAAATTATATGAAATATGAGTTGGAAGTTTAAAAGAATCAAATTGAACGGTCGGTTGAAATTATTTTGAAACCCACTTTCAAATTGGAGTTATTTGGTTTTATTGAAATTATTTTTCTCCAAAACTAAAATATACGAAAATAGGGTAAAATGATTCCCTACAGTAGAAAAGTGGAGAAAAATGTTTTTGAAATCATTTTGGTATTTTAAAATAATTTTGTTTGCATTTTAAATTCAACAGTGGGACCTTTTGAATTTTGGGATTTGCTGTGAATTTTATTTGAACTTGAAAAATTGTTCATACTGTAACAAATGTTTTTCTGAAATTTTTGATATATAATATGCATATATATTTATATTATTTATTGCACTCTATTTCAGTTTTCCTTCTCTATTTTATGAAAAAACAAAAAAAAAATGGCCGAAACCCAGCCGCACTAGGCCCAGCCCCCTCCACGACCCAATAGGTCGTCTTCCTCCTACAATCGTTCTGCACCTACAGGAGCAGACCGCACGCACGCACCCCACCCCGCGCCCACACCCTTCCCTCCTTCCCCTTCCCCAAGAATCCTCTGAATGGATCCACCTCCTTCCCCTACACCTCCTTCTCCAAGTAAAAGGCTATTAATGCCCGGGATTTCCTCGCCGGAGATCCGAACTTACTCTTTTTTTTTGCTCGCCATGGCTGCACGCATCTGGACACCCCCTCGCCCTATAAATACCTCCCTTGTGTTTCCCTCCTTCCCCTCGCCCAAATCCCTCTCCCATGGGAGCTTATCGCCCTCCCTATCCAACACAATTACTCATCGGAATTCATAAACTCCGGCGGCTTCTCCATCGTCGCCCGAGGCTCGGTTGGTACTTACTCGGCCTCCCCTGAGTTTGCTGAGATCTCTTCTACACCGTCCCGTGCTCTCCTTCCTCTAGGAGCCCCCATAACCTCGGATCCGATCTTCTTCCCCAACTCCGGCGACTACTCTGGTGAGATCAAAGAAATCCCGTAATTCTTCTTTTCAGAAAAATAGCGATCTTAGAAAATTCATATCTATTAGTATACATATCCAAATTGAGTGATTCCAATTGCGTTAGATCACAAATTTTGTAAAGTTTCTGAATACGTAAATATTTTTTAGTTTTGACTAATTAAATTTGAACTTGATCAAATTATCTTAAATCCTTGTATTTGATTTAACTTGAGTTTAGAAATAGATTTTTATTGATTCTTTTTGCTACTGCTTTGTTATTGTTTTGTTTATCCAGTAGAATATAGTTATTTATTTTAGTTATTTTAAATTAGAGTTTTAGTCAAAATAGTACTGTTTTAGTTTTACTTTTGTTTTAACCTTTTCTTTATAGTTTTAATTTTTTAATTATTTCCTTTTGTCACTTTTGACAAATTTAGTTTTGTTTCTGTTAGTCAACAAAAGAAAAATTTGTTTTATTTTAAAATTTATTTTACTTAGTTTTGTATGAAAACTTGTTTAGGTCATAGTTAGTGTTTCATAAAAGCTTTTATTTGTTTCTTTTGCAAATAAAATTTTATGGAAAAAATACTTTCTGTTAAATTAGTTATTTTACATTTTATTTTCTGTTAATTTATTAGTTTAGTATTTTAATTGTTGTTAAGTTTTTACTTACGGCAAAACTATATTAGATGTTTGTAGCAAAGTCATAAATCTTCGTTAGTAGTTTTTCTTTGTAGTTTTATTTGAAGTTTATTTTGATTTTGTTTGAATTTTATTATCGATTTTCCTTGTTGTTTTGATTGTTATTTCGAGTGCTAAAATTGTTTGCTAGGATGTTTGCTTATGTGAATGCTATGTTTGTCTATATAGATTTTCAACGGAGTGACGATTAGTTCTACCAAGTCATTTTCTGACAGCGTTGTTATCTTCATCAAGTATTACCAGGCAAGTTCACTTTGACCATGCTTTCATACCTATGTTTTTATTGCATTTAGTGGCATCTTTGCAACAACTCTCCGAGAGTGATACTGAATTCTTGTAGTTGAGTAGTATGCATGAGGTAGGAACCCATCACCCTGTTACCAAGCCGGGGCGTCATTTATTTTAATGCTACGCTATAGTAGACGGGGTTGGTATGGGTGCTCGAGTGTGGTGTGAAGAAGGGGGACTCTACGTCAATGACGACAACTCCATGATGGCATCTGCAAGGACTGCATTTTCAAGGCCTCAAGACTTCAAGACTCGAGACAAGAATTCAATACACACTACTGGGTGAAGGACGGTTGACGGGCACCCTGGAGAAATCAGTGGATGGTCGGGATGCATGGAGAAGCGCCATGACATCTTGCGGAAAGCTTCACCCAGACTCAAAGAGGCGGAAGAATACTTCATGCCCGGAAGCTTACTGTGCAACCGCAAGTCACTATGGGCTCTGGCTTGGTTGACCTTAGTTGTGACTCTGGCTGGGGCGGTGCTAGCTGATGTAGAACTACGGTAGGATTGGATGAGCACCGGACGGTGGTCGGGGAACTCTTGGAAGACCATGTTTGATCGTCTTGTTCTCAAACACCTGAAGTGCGAGAGCGTAAAAGAGGATCGAATCTTGCGGGTAAAGTGTACAAACCTCTGCAGAGGTTAAAACCTAATCGATTAGCCGTGTCCCGATTCACGGACAATTTGAGCATCTGGACTTGGATCTATCTCGGAACTCTCAACACCGGATTGATAACTTAATTGTGGGCAACTTATGATGATTTTGGGCTATGAGACATCGGTTGGCGGAACCATGTCATGATCGAAAACTCCATAGTATAGACTTCAGTTATTACTTGATGTAGGGAAAATAAAACCAACTTTTACGCAAACAAAACTCAACCCAGAGCCACAAAGCCAAATTGCATATAGTATAGTTTTACCATCTGTTTTCTCATGTTGTGATCTTGCCGGTACATTCAATGTACTGACCTACACGGCTGCAACTTATCATGTTGCAGATATTTTACTTCCGACGAGTAAGAGTACGGTACAGGGTTACGGTCTACACTCAACTTGCCGATGGCGTTGATGGGATTCGACACCCGATTGTTTTTTTTACGCTGAGACTTATGAGGTATATATCATTTTACGTTATTTATACATGTGATTGCACTTTGATATATACATTGATGTCTTGTGTGTGCCAAAGATCTTGATCGAGGATGGCACAGACACACAGAGACTTGACCGTCTGATGTCGGGTCGCTACAGATATGGTATCAGAGCACATGTTGACTGTAGGATGTGACCCTAGAAATCGGAAAGCCCCTAGGACAGGAAATCTCTAAAACTTTATTTTCAGAAGGATCCTTTACTTCTCGTCTTTTCTGATTTTATCAAGTAGTCCCTCTGAACTCAAATAGTTAGAATATACACCTTTCCCTTTTGACCACACGGAAGATCAACTGAAGTCACTCCAAGAATTAAAGATATCGGACAACTGATGGCCATTTCAGAGTAAAGAGGATTTCACCATGCGTTGGAAGAATTGCAGCTGCAACAATTGAAGACTCTGAAGACTTGAAGAATTTGAAGTTCCTGAAGAATTATTTGACCTTTAGAAGACCAAACCCCTGTTATACACTTACGTTAGATGCGGCGATTTGTGAGCTGTCATTTGTTTGATGTTTTCCGACAGCCACAAAGTAAAACCCGTTTCTTCAAAACTATTGTTTGTATTAGTGTATCCTCCCCACCTCTCTCATATCTCATCCCAAAACTTTTGGACCCAGTAGATGATGAATGAAGTTGGACCGGTATTCTCTGGACCAAAAACCCAGCCGGAGGCAGAGCTATGGATTCAGAACATGGAGAATCACTTCGGGAGCAATTTGGTTTCAAGGAAGAATGAAGTATCGTACGCTCTTTAGTACTTTGAAGGAAGTGCTGCAACATGGTGGTAGATGCATCAAGCTATACAGGGATGGAATGGAGCAAAGACTTGGGAAGAATTCAAGAAGACTCTGACAAGATCTCGTCTTATCCGGAAGCACCATGATACACCAAGAAATAAACCTTGTGCCTGCAAGATTTGCGGAGAAATAGGACACACCCAGGAGGAACACAAGGATGGATGCCCTCATTGTGAGGAGAAACACCCAGCTAAGGAATGCCCAACTAGTCAGGTGACTTGTTTCTTGTGTGAAGGAACCACCCACTACCCGACTTAGTGTCACATTTACCCCATGGTGCAACAAACTATTCAGGAGCAGGAAGAAGGAATGAAAGAAGCCCTCCGAGAAGTTATGAAAGAACCTGTGATGAAGGAATGTGTTGAAGACCCTGATGGAGAAGGCCTCAACAGATTTTACTCCAATGCCTGCTATTCATGTGGAGAAGAAGGACATTTTCACAGATTGCACCAAGGAAAGAAAAGAGTATCGGGATACTTCCGACGGAAGCAATAGAGTTTGATCCACGAGCAATAAAAGGTTTGATCGAACGAAGAAACCCGGAAGAGAAAACAAAGACACCCTCAGAACAACCCAATTTCTGCAAAGAGAGACAAGAGTCATATTACCTGTTTTGAATGTAAGGACGTCGGGCATTATGCCAATCATTGTCTTGAAAGGAAGCAAGGAACTCAAGGAGCAGGCACCATCTCCAAGAAGCCCAAAGACTTATCGAAAGTTATGTGTTTTGATTGCAAGGAAGCAGGACATTATGCTACTAAATGTTCCTACCAGAAGGAAGCTGGAGTTGAGTAGTTGGAATTTTGATATGGATAATAAGAGTGGTAGAAACCAATTTTTTTTCATGAGTACAATAAGTTGAGTTATGTAATGGGTTCTCAGAGTTTGTAATGGATTCATGAAATCAATAAAGTTAAGGTGACATGTTTTCATATGTTTAATTGTATGAGTTGTTACTCTATGAACACGGATTTTCACCATTTTCGAGGATATGAGAAATATGGTCTATGGATGGATTTGTGAATTTCATTTTAAGGGTGATAGTACCCTATGAAGAACACTAGACCAATGGAAATGGAAATGTGTCCCACAGGTTGGAGTTTGGAAAAAAATGAGTTGAAGTTTTATCTTGATATGATGGTATTTTGGATTTAAAGTGGTGTAATGTTGGAAAATGGAGCAATTGTAACTCCAAGGATGAGTGAAATTGGTACAAGTGTTGAAGTGGGCTCATAACCCACAGGCCCAGGAATTAATAAGGGTCAAGTACCCACTGGAAGATGAAATTTTGGGAAGACTGCGATTTGATCGCAGACGTTTACGTAGGAGGTTACATAAAATCCGAGAGTTGTGAAGAAAGCGATAGATGTTTTGTTCAGCTTGCAGAATCAATGGAATTATCCGAACTAAGTTCGTTGAGAAGAGAAATTCTGCAACGCTTGCGAGAATGCCCGAGTGTTAGAAATGCAATATTCGCTAAACCTTATACAGGGTTATGATTTGGGTGCGGAATGGATTGATCACCATACCGACTTACTCTTGTCATTCGCTCTTGCTATTTGGAATGGTAAATCTGAGTGACTTACCCATAGTAGAGAGATAATGATGTCAAAGCCTTGTTTAAACCCTAGAATGGTAGGACGGTTGATCCATGTACAGGCAACCGTTGCCAATCGTAGGATATACGGTGAGATTTAGCGAGACCCATTTCTGTAGAAGAAACCATACATGGTTGACCGCCACGAGATTTTCAATAGTTGTTTAGTATTGGCGCGGATCCTCAACCGAGAAGACCTGTCTCGGAAGAACCTTAATTACCATGAAGGACTCATGATTTTGATAAAGAGGTTATGCCCTTACCGGGAGAGCACCAGGGAAAGAGTTACCCTAGAGAATATGAGAAGACCGACATTGTCAACCCAAAGGAATGGAGTACATGAGTTTTGTCGGAACAATAACCATGCTTCTAAGTGTGGTAGCACACTAGACCATACCGATCAATGGATTTGCTAGAAGACCCCCAAACCCTAACCCTTTTCTTGCTAGCCCCTTCGAATCTCGAGGACGAGATTCATTTTAAGTGTGGTAGATTTGTAACATCCCAAAATTCTAAATTTTGGAATGTTATATTAAATAAATAATTCTGATTGTTTGTTTGATTGTTGAGTGATTGATTGTGTGAAATTGAGTGAAATTTGAAACTTTTTGGAAGTTTAATGAGAGGGAATGAAATGACTTTCCCATGCCCTTTTTTTTTACTTCTGATCTCTGAGAATTGAAATTCAATTCAAAAACAAAACCCTAGAGAGAAGATGATATGACTTCTTCCATTTAAATAAATGAAAAGGGTTTTGAAAATATTTGAATTCAATTTGGAAATATTTCAAATTCAGAAACTTTATGCAACTCAATGATTTTCATGAGAGAAGATAAAATGACTTCTTCAAATTATATGAAATATGAGTTGGAAGTTTAAAAGAATCAAATTGAAAGGCCGGTTGAAATTATTTTGAAACCCACTTTCAAATTGGAGTTATTTGGTTTTATTGAAATTATTTTTCTCCAAAACTAAAATATACGAAAATAGGGTAAAATGATTCCCTACAGTAGAGAAGTGGAGAAATATGATTTTTAAATCATTTTGGTATTTTAAAATAATTTTGTTTGCATTTTAAATGCAACAGTGGCACCTTTTGAATTTTGGGATTTGCTGTGAATTTTATTTGAACTTGAAAAATTGTTCATACTATAACAAATGTTTTTCTGAAAATTTTGATATATAATATGCATATATATTTATATAATGTATTGCCCTCTATTTCAGTTTTCCTTCTCTATTTTATAAAAAAACAAAAAAAAACTGGCCAAAGCCCAGCCGCACTAGGCCCAGCCCCCTCCACGACCCAACAGGTCGTCTTCCTCCTACAGTTGTTCTGCACCTATAGGAGCAGACCGCACGCACGCACCCCACCCCGCGCCCCACACCCTTCCCTCCTTCCCCTTCCCCAAGAATCCTCTGAATGGATCCACCTCCTTCCCCTACACCTCCTTCTCCAAGTAAAAGGCCATTAATGCCCCGGATTTCCTCGCCGGAGAGCCGAACTTACCGTTTTTTTTTGCTCGCCATGGCTGCACGCATCTAGACACCCCCTCGCCTTATAAATACCTCCCTCGTGTTGCCCTCCTTCCCCTCTCCCAAAGCCCTCTCCCATGGGAGCTTATCCCCCTCCCTATCCAGCACAATTACTCATCGGAGTTCATAAACTCCGGCGGCTTCTCCATCGTCACCCGAGGCTCGGTTGTTACTTACTCGGCCTCCCCTGAGTTTGCTGAGATCTCTTCTGCACCGTCTCGGCGACTACTCCGATGAGATCAAAGAAATCCCGTAATTCTTCTTGTCAGAAAAGTAGCGATCTTAGAAAATTCATATCTATGAGTATACATATCCAAATTGAGTGATTCCAATTGCGTTAGATCAAAAATTTTGTAAAGTTTCTGAATAGGTAAATAGTTTTTAGTTTTGACTATTTAAATTTGAACTTGATTAAATTATCTTAAATCCTTGTATTTGATTTAACTTGAGTTTAGAAATAGATTTTTGATTGATTCTTTTTGCTACTGCTTTGTTATTGTTTTGTTTATCCAGTAGAATATAGTTATTTATTTTTAGTTATTTTAAATTAGAGTTTTAGTCAAAACAGTACTGTTTTAGTTTTACTTTTGTTTTAACCTTTTCTTTATAGTTTTAATTTTTTTAATTATTTCCTTTTGTCACTTTTGACAAATTTAGTTTTGTTTCTGTTAGTCAACAAAAGAAAATTTTGTTTTATTTTAAAATTTATTTTACTTAGTTTTGTATGAAAACTTGTTTAGGTCATAGTTAGTGTTTCATAAAAGCTTTTATTTGTTTCTTTTTGCAAATAAAATTTTATGGAAAAAATACTTTCTGTTAAATTAGTTATTTTACATTTTATTTTCTGTTAATTTATTAGTTTAGTATTTTAATTGTTGTTAAGTTTTTACTTACGGCAAAACTATATTAGATGTTTGTAGCAAAGTCATAGATCTTCGTTAGTAGTTTTTCTTTGTAGTTTTATTTGAAGTTTATTTTGATTTTGTTTGAGTTTTATTATCGATTTTCCTTGTTGTTTTGATTGTTATTTCGAGTGCTAAAATTGTTTGCTAGGATGTTTGCTTATGTGAATGCTATGTTTCACTATATAGATTTTCAACGGAGTGACGATTAGTTCTACCAAGTCATTTTCTGACAGCGTTGTTATCTTCATCAAGTATTTCCAGGCAAGTTCACTTTGACCATGCTTTCATACCTATGTTTTAATTGCATTTAGTGGAATCTTTGCAACAACTCTCCAGTAGTGATACTGAATTCTTGTAGTTGAGTAGTATGCATGAGGTAGGAACCCATCACCCTGTTACCAAGACCGGGACGTCATTTATTTTAATGCTACGCTATAGTAGATGGGGTTGGTATGAGTGCTCGAGTGGTGTGAAGAAGGAGGACTCTCGTCAATGGCGACAACTCCATGATGGCATCTGCAAGGACTGCATTTTCAAGGCCTCAAGACTTCAAGATTCGAGACAAGAATTCAATACACACTCTTTGGGTGAAGGACGGTTGTGGGCACCTGGAGAAACCAGTGGATGGTAGGGATGCGGAGAAGCGCCATGACATCTTGCGGAAAGCTTCACCCAGACTCAAAGAGACGGAAGAATACTTCATGCCCGGAAGCTTACCTGTGCAACCGCAAGTCACTCTGGGCTCTGGCTTGGTTGACCTTAGTTGTGACTCTAGCTAGGACGGTACTAGCAGATGTAGAACTACGGTAGGATTGGATGAGCACCGGACAGTGGTCAGGGGAACTCTTCGGAAGACCATGTTTCGGTTGTCTTGTTCTCAAACACCCTAAAGTGCGAGAACGTAAAAAGAGGGATCGAATCTTGCGGGTAAAGTGTACAAACCTCTGCAGAGGGTTAAAACCTAATCGATTAGCCGTGTCCCTAGTTACGGACAATTTGAGCATCTGGACTTGGATCTATCTCGGAACTCTCAACACCGGATTGATAACTTAATTGTGGGCAACTTATGATGATTTTGGGCTATGAGACATCGGTTGGCGGAACCATGTCATGATAGAAAACTCCATAGTACAGACTTCAGTTATTACTTGATGTAGGGAAAATAAAACCAGCTTTTACGCAAACAAAACTCAGCCCCAGAGCCACAAAGCCAAATTTCATATAGTATAGTTTTATCATCTGTTTTCTCATGTTGTGATTTTGCCGGTACATTCAATGTACTGACCTACACGGCTGCAACTTATCATGTTGCAGATATTTTACTTCCGACGAGTAAGAGTACGGTACAGGGTTACGGTCTACACTCAACTTGCCGATGGCGTTGATGGGATTCGACACCCGATTGTTTGTTTCCGCTGAGACTTATGAGGTATATATCATTTTACGTTATTTATACATGTGATTGCACTTTGATATATACATTGATGTCTTGTGTGCAAACATACTGATCCGAGGATGGCATGAGACACGAGACTTGACCGTCGAGGTCGGGTCGCTAGATTGATGTCTTGTGTGTGCCGACATCTTGATCCGAGGATGGCATAGAAACACGAGGCTTGACCTTCGAGGTCGGGTCGCTCTGAAATGGTATCGAGCACATGTTGGCTGTAGGGCGTGACCCTAGAAAATGACTTAGTAATATGAAGACCCCAATAGGAATGACCTTTGTTTTGTACTACTCTCGTAACACCTGATTCTGTTCTTGAACCTTCCTTATTTCAAACTACGGATGGAGAGCTACATTCGAACAAAGAGAACACTACGAGAAGGTTCTTGGAGGCCCTTCCTTGTGGAGCTAGTCAGGCTGCTGAAGCTACCGATACCGAGATCTAGGCAACTAAGAGGGCGTCTAGATCATGGGAGTCATGACCCAAGTTTTGGCCGTAAAGAAGACCCCAAGACTGCAGACATCAGCCCGGCACCATAAATGGTGACTGTGATATGGGCATCAACACTGCCGTCCATGATGCTATTGCGCTTATGCTATCGTCATCATGCTGCACTAAACCCACACTTCTTTGGAAGGATTGGATGGCAGAAGTTTGATGGAGCAACTATTGCCTTGACGGAAGTGCAAAAGATGAAGTTCTCCCCCTTTGTTAGTGTACAATCGGGATCTAGAACAATACATCAAGAATCTTCGGATGGACCTCCTGGAAGCCCTATTTGACAATGAAGCACTACGAGAAGAGGTTGAGACTCAGAGACTGAAGGTAGACAACCTGGAGGAGGAGCACCTTGAGATCCCGAGAATGCGTCGGGAACTGAAAAGCTGCAGGACCATGTCTCATGCCAAGGACGTTGAGATCCAGAAGCTCAAGGAACAACTTCAGGACATACAGGGTCGTCACAAGAAACTCCGCATCGACAGGGAAAATCTAGCAGAAAAATTGGAGGAGATCAAGTCCACACAGAAGAAGGCCCAGTGGGGACAATGATCAAGTTCTCGGTAAATTAGCTTAGTAGTAGCCCACCATGAGAGAAATAAAGTTGAACGCTTTCTCGATTTAAGTATCTGACCATACCAACTTATGTGGGTGGCGATACTATAGAATTGATTGGATAAATGAATGCTTGGTTGCTATTATTTTCTGTGTTTATTGAATGGTTGGATTGATGCGATATTCGTAGGCTTTTTATGTCAACCTTGAGAGACGTAAGTTACGGAAGAATGGCAGAAGGCCTTCATATGGGAAAAAGCATCAGGAATTGGAAACTCCCGAGCATTGAAGACCTAGAGAAATGAAGACTTAGAAAGCGAAACCATAGTAGAACAGCCCATTACAAGCGATTTTTTTCTTTTGAGCTCGGATTTGTTTGTTGATGGGTGGGTATTCTCTTTCTCTTTCTATCTCAACAGACCCGAAACCTCGAACCCATGGACAGCTGAACACCAAACTTTTACGGAGACAAAAAAATTCCCCATGGAGATACACTCTTTGTTACGAGTACCCTCTTATCCTACACATGCAGATGACAACCCTTTATGAGTCTTTCCTTAAGGGCCTCAAGCGATCATGACCACGACAAGTGATCATGATTACCGAAGATCTGAAGGACATGATGAAGCATATTCACCTTGAAGGAGATGCAGTCTACAAAGGCTACCCCTTCATGCAAAGGGAGTGGAACTTTGGTATGTGGAGGTACACCTCCACCGTGTGAAAGGAGTTTGCCCAAAGGCGATGGGGCAGTACTTTTTCATCTCACGTGTACCACAAGCAACTTTCTTCGACGCTGTTCGTGAAGCAGCCATGGAAGCCATCGCGGATCGGAGAAATACTTGAAGCAAGACTTCGTTATACTCAGAATACCTAAGAGAAGTGCATGCAGAGATGATGGAGATGAAGCTCAAGGCCACCACGATGAAACAGAAGATTGAAGATTTCGTAGAGCGCATGTCGCACAATTCGATGGGATGAAGAATCCTCAAGGAGGAAAAATGAATAAAGTTGGAAATAATGTCTGACCATACCGAACCATGTGGGTGGCAACATTTGTAATAAACTTTTTGGAATTTGTATTTATGAAAAATGGTTAAGGATGTAATAAAAGATTGATATGAAAATAATGTGATTTATGGATAAACTAGTGCATTTTTTGGTGTGGTAGTACTCCGTAAAGCCACAGGATCAATGAAGAAAGAAATGTGTTATTCATGACGGTCCATAGAAGGGAGCTGGACCAAATAAGTTGGAGTTTTGTATGATCGTCACCACAAGGGTATGAAGGAATAAGTACTATTGGATTTACACGAGATGTAATGTTGGAATATGGAATGATAATCCTCGGAAGGATGAGTTAAACTTGTACAAGAGTTGAAGTGGGCCATAACCCACAGGCCCAGGAGTTAATAAGAAGCAAGCACACTCTTGCTGTAGGAACATATTTCGGAAGAAAACTCTGAGTTTAATCATCCGACATTTTTAGGAGGATACGAAAACCCGAGGGTTGTGAAGAAACGTTAGATGTCTTGTTCAGCTTGCAGAAACCATGGATTTATTCGAACTCAGTTCATCGACAAGGAAAATTCTGCAATGCTTGTGAGTATGACCAAGTGTTAGAATACGTGATTCAATGTATGCATAGTTAGTAATGGTTCAAGTACGGGATGGATTGGCCCCCAT
The DNA here is from genome assembly GCA_021605205.1 of Aegilops longissima. NCBI lineage: Eukaryota > Viridiplantae > Streptophyta > Magnoliopsida > Poales > Poaceae > Aegilops > Aegilops longissima. The sequence goes on from CM038682.1 coordinate 165,364,910, forward strand.
ACCGGAGACTTCTATCATGAACTATCATATGTTGATGGAAAATCAGAGAGCCTTGAAAACCTTAGAAGAGTGTCGACACGTCAAGCCATAAAACCATAGAATGGTAGGACGATGGAACCCTTTACAAGCAACCGTTGCCAATCGTAGGTTATACGGTGAGATTTAAACTAGGCTCATTTCCTGCAGGAGAAACCATTAATTGTTGACCACCACAAGAATATCGAATAGTTGATTAGGGTTGGCGACAGACACATCATTCGAAGACCAGTCTGGAAGAAACTCACCATGAATGAAAGGACACGAGATTGGAGGAAAAGGTTATACCCCTACCGAAAGAGCCTCGGTGAAAGAGTTATCCGGAGCGACAATTGTCAATCCAAAGGGATGGAGTACCGAGTTCCGTCGGAACCATAACCCTGCTTTTAAGTGTGGTAGCACACTAGACCATTCGATTGATGGATTTCTTGGAAGACCTCCAAACCCTAACCTTTTCTTGCTAGCCTCTTGAATCTCGAGGGCGAGATTCATTTTAAATGTGGTAGTTTGTAACATCCCAAAATTCTAAATTTTGGAATGTTATAATAATTAAAATATATGATTGTTTGATTGATTGTTGAGTGATCGATTTCATGAAATTGATTGGAATTTTAAACTTTTGAAGTTTTGTTGAGAGGGAATAAAAGGACTTCCCAAAAAAATGTTGGAATAAATTTTCCATAGAGTTTTGAGAGTCATTTAGATATTTGTTTGAATTTTAAAAAAATGATTTTTCAAAAAGTATTTTATTTGCCCCTGCAAAATATCCCATTAAATTGGGCTTATTTTTCTGATCATTTTGATATATAATACTCCTATATTTTATTTTCATTTTATTTCCTAAAATGATTCTTCTTCGCGGGTTATTAAAAAAAGAAAGGTACTGTTTTTTTGGGGCCAAATCCGGCCCGATCCGTACCGAATCATCTCTTTCCTCCTGACGAGATGCTCCAGATCTCCAGCCACCGCCGGAGCATCGCCGGAATCGTGGGATTCGCGAAATCCCTCAACCCCTCCTCCAAGTCGACCTCCACCCCTATAAATGGCCATCTCCCGCACCCATTTCCCCCCCTAGTCCCTCCTCTCCTCACCCCACGTCGCCGCGCCACCTCGCCGGAGTTCGCCGGACCACCGCCGCCATTGCCGCCCTGTCCCGCCACCTCTGGCCATCCCCGCCACCCACAGACCCTACCAGCCGCTCCGCCCCGCTCTGCCGCCCCCGACCATCCCTTCCCCGACGCCAGAGGGCCACCGGAGGACGTCGCCGGAGCTCCACCAGATCCCCATGATCGGAACTGCTACAGTAAATCCCGACCTACTATTCATTTTTTTTCATTCTTTTTTTAAAATAGAATAGTTTCAATCTTGTAAAATCCATAGTTAATTATCTATGAGGTATTTTTGAGTGATTCCAACTGCCTTGGATCACAAATTTTATTAAGTTTCTGTTAGTTTAATTTTATTTCACATTTGAGCAGTTTAAATTTGTGTTTGTATGAATTTGCTCAAATCACTAGATTTGAGCTATTTTGAGTTAGGAATATTATCTTTGATCGATTCTTTTTGCTCCTGGTCTCTAGGACCTTTGTTTATCTAGTAATATTTAGTATTTTATTTCTAGGTTAATTTAAATTAGATTTTTAGCAAAACAGTACTGTTTTATTATTAGTTCTGTTTTAGCTTTTTCTTTATTGTTTTATTAGTTTTAAATTATTTCTTTTTGTCACTTTTGACAAAATTAGTTGTGTTCTGTCAGGACAACAGGAGAAAAATTTATTTTTATTTTAAAATTTATTTTCTTAGTTTTGTATGAAAACTTCTATAGGTTATAGTTAGAGTTTTATAAAAGCTTTTTATTTGTTTATTTTTGCAGATGTAATTTTATGAAAAATACTTCTGTTAACTTAGTTGTTTAACTTTTTATTTTCTGTAAATTATTAGTTAGTGTTTTAATTACTGTTATGTTTTTTACTTTTTGCAAAACTATGTTAGATGCTTGTAGCAATGTCATAGATTTTCATTAGTAGTTTTCCTTTCTAGTTTTATTTATAGCTTCTTTGGAATTTGTTGGGGTTTTATTATTGATTTTTCATTTTTTTTGTTTTAATTGTTATTTTGAGTGTTAGTATTGCTTGCTAGAATGATTGCTTATGTGAATGCTATGTTTGACTTGTATAGATTTTCTTCGGAGAGTGACGAATAGTTCTATCAAATTTTGTGAGAGCGTTATTATCTTCATCAACTTACCAGGCAAGTTCACTTTGACCATGCTTTCATACCTATGTTTTATTGCATTTAGTGACATATTTGCAACAACCCTCCAGTAGTGATATTGAATTCTTGTAGTTGAGTAGTATGCATGAGGTAGGAACCCATCACCCTGTTACCAAGCCCGGGACGTTATTTATTTTAGTGCTACGCTATAGTAGACGAGGTTTGGTATGAGTGCTCGTGAGTGGCGTGAGAATGGACGACTCTACGTCAATGACGACAACTCCATGATGGCATCTGCAAGGACTGCATCTTCAAGCCCTCAAGACTTCAAGACTCGAGACAAGAATTCAATACACACTCTTTGGGTGAAGGATGGTTGTGGGCACCTGGAGAAACCGGTGGATTGCGGGATGCAAGGAGAAGCGCCATGACATCTTGCGGAAAGCTTCACCCAGACTCAAAGAGACGGAAGAATACTTCATGCCGGAAGCTTACTGTGCAACCGCAAGTCACTATGGGCTCTGGCTTGGTTGACCTTAGTTGTGACTCTGGCTGGGACAGTGCTAGCAGATGTAGAACTACGGTAGGATTGGATGAGCACGGACGGTGGTTAGAGGAACTCTTGGAAGACCATGTTTGATCGTCTTGTTCTCAAACACCACGAAGTGCGAGAGCGTAAAGCGAGGATCAAATCTTGCAGGTAAAGTGTACAAACCTCTGCAGAGGTTAAAACCTAATCGATTAGCCGTGTCCCGATTCACGGACAATTTGAGCATCTGGAGTAGGATCTATCTCGGAACTCTCAACACGGATGATAACTTAATTGTGGGCAACTTATGATGATTTGGGCTATGAGACATCGGTTGGCGGAACCATGTCATGATAGAAAACTCCATAGTACAGACTCTGTTATTCCTTTGATGTAGGGAAAATAAAACCAGCTTTTATGCAAAACAAAACTCAGTCACAGAGCCACAAAGCCATATTGCATATATTATAGTTTTATCATCTGTTTTCTCATGTTGTGATCTTGCGGTACATTCAATGTCTTGACCTACACAGCTGCAACGTATCATGTTGTAGATACTTTCTTCGACGCAGTAAGAGTGCAGTGCAGGGTTACGGTCTACACTCAACTTGCCGATGGCGTTGATGGGACTCCACACCGACTATTTGTTTCAGCTGTGACTTATGAGGTATATATATTAGTTTTACGTTATTTATGCATGTGATTGCACTTTGATATATACATTGATGTATTGTGTGTGCCAGCATACTGATCCAGGGATGGCATAGAAACACAGAGGCTTGACCTTCTGAGGTCGGGTCGCTACAGAAATGGTATCAGAGCACATGTTGGTTGTAGGACGTGACCCTAGAAAATGACTTAGTAATATGAAGACCCCAATAGGAATGACCTTTTGTTGTGTACTACTCTCGTAACACTTGATTCCTTTTACTGAAATTTCCTTATTTCAAACTATAGATGGAGAGCTACATTCTGAACAAAAGAGATCACTACGAGAAGGTTCTTGGAGGCCCCTTCCTTGTGGAGCTAGTCAGGCTGCTGAAGCTACCGATACACGAGATCAAGGCAACTAAGAGGGCGTCTAGATCATGGGAGTCAAGACCCAAGTTTTGGCCGTAAAGAAGACCCCAAGACAGCAGACATCAGCGGCACCATAAATGGTGACTGTGATATGGTCATCAACACTGCCGTCCATGATGCTATTGCACGCTTATGCTATCGTCATCATGCTGCACTAAACCCACACTTCTTTGGAAGGATTGGATGGCAGAAGTTTGATGGAGCAACTATTGCCTTGATGAAGTGCAAAAGATGATGTTGTCCCCCTTTGTTAGTGTACAATCGGGATCCCGAACAATACATCAAGAATCTTGGATGGACCTCTGGAAGCCCTATTTGACAATGAAGCACTACGAGAAGAGGTTGAGACTCGAGTGAAGGTAGACAACCTGGAGGAGGAGAACCTCGAGATCGCGAGAATCGTCGAGAACTGAAAAGCAGCAGGACCATGTCTCATGCCAAGGGCGTTGAGATCCGAAGCTCAAGGAACAACCGGGACATCTGAGGTCGTCACAAGAAACTCCGCATCGACAGGGAAAATCTAGCAGAAAAATTGGAGGAGATCAAGTCCACACAGAAGAAGCCCCAGTGGGGACAATGATCAAGTTCCCGATAAATTAGCTTAGTAGTAGCCCACCATGAGAGAAATAAAGATGAACGCTTTCTCGATTTAAGTATATGACCATACCAACTTATGTGGGTGGCGATACTATAGAATTGATTGAATAAATGAATGCTTGGTTGCTATTATTTTCTGTGTTTATTGAATGGTTAGATAGATGCGATTTTCGTAGGCTTGTTATGTCAACCTTGAGAGACGTAAGTTACGGAAGAATGGTAGAAGGCCTTCATATGGGAAAAGCATCAGGAATTGGAAACTCCCGAGCATTGAAGACCTGGAGAAATGAAGACTTAGAAACGAAACCATAGTAGAACGGCCCATTACAAACGATTTTTTTCTTTTGAGCTCAGATTTGTTTGTTGATGGGTGGGTATTCTCTTTCTCTTTCTATCTCAACCAGACCCCGAAACCTCGAACCCATGGATAGCTGAACACCAAACTTTTCTGGAGACAAAAAAAAATTCCCCATGGAGATACACTCTTTGTTCTGAGTACCCCTCTTATCCTACACATGCAGATGACAACCCTTTATGAGTCTTTCCTTAAGGGCCCTGAAACGATCATGACCCTGACAAGTGATCATGATTACCCGAAGATCCTGAAGGACATGATGAAGCATATTAATCCTGACGGCAATTGAGCCGAACACAATCCCTGTCCTTTGCGAAGACCGTGACTCCAAGGTGCCGGACTCCTCTCCGGACTCCGAACCCTCCGTGCCCCTGCCAATTGAATCCGATTGGGCGCCGGTCATGGAGTTCACTACCGCGGACATCTTTCAGCACTCGCCCTTTGGTGACATCCTGAATTTGCTAAAGTCTCTCTCTTTATCCGGAGAGCCCTGGCCGGACTACGGTCAGGAAGGTTGGGATGCGGACGACGAAGAAATTCAACGCCCACCCACCACCCACCTTGTAGCCACTGTCGATGATTTAGCCGACATGCTCGACTTCGACTCCGAAGACATTGACGGTATGGACGACGATGCCGGAGGCGACCAAGACCCAGCGCCTACGAGGCCTTTGGAAGGCCACCTCGTCATATGACATATACATGGTGGATATCCCAAAAGATGGGAATGGCGATGGAACGGCGGAGGATGACCCCTCCAAGAAACAACCCAAACACCGACGTTAGCGGCGCCGTTCTAAATCCCGCCACAGTAAAAATGGTGATTCCGGCATGGGAGACAATAACACCCCGGACGGTGCGAAGACGACCCTCTCAGCAGGACTCGGCGTGGGAGGAGGAGAAGCAAGACCGCACGACGGTCTGGCGAAAAAGAGGTAGATGGCGATAATTATCGCCTCCCTCCGAAGATGAGGCAAGCCTCGGCGACAGCAATTTGTCGTGCACGAGGATCCCGCCGAACAGGAGGCGTTTCAAGCGCAGGCTTATGGCCATGGCAAGCAGCCTCAAGAAAAAGCAGCAACGACTTAGAGCTGACCAAGACCTGCTAGGCGGCGGATGGATGAAGTCCTTGCAGCGAAGAGTATGAACTCGAGCGCCCTCAAAAGCTACCCCAAGCGCAGGCTGTTGCCTCGATCAGAGGAGGAAGCACCCAAGTCACTAGCACACGACATGGTAGACCGGCCACCTCGTGGCCGCGACAGAGAAGCCTCTCGGCCCTCCGCTCAAGCCACACCCCGACGCCGCTCAAAAGTACCAAGGCACGGGAAAACGCACCGGACTTGCGAGATATATTGGAGGATAAGGCAAAACATACAAGATCGATCTACGGATCGCGTGGGCGCCCCACGACGCGTGATGATAACCGTCACGCGGATCTGCAAACCCGGCGGATCGAACACGATGAACAAAGCTCATATGAGCTACTTCATGATATAGCCCAATACAGAGGCGCCGCACACCCACTATGCTTCACAGATGAGGTAATGGATCACCAAATCCCTGAGGGTTTCAAACCCGTAAACATCGAATCATATGATGGCACAACAGATCCTGCGGTTTGGATCGAGGATTACCTCCTCCATATCCACATGGCCCGTGGTGATGATCTACACGCCATCAAATACCTCCCCCTCAAGCTTAAAGGACCAGCTCGGCATTGGCTTAACAGCTTGCGGCGAGAATCAATTGGTTGTTGGGAGGACACGGAAGCCGCATTCCTTGATAACTTCCGGGGAACATATGTGCGACCACCGACGCCGATGACCTTAGCCATATAATTCAGCAGCGGAAGAATCGGCGGACAATTCGGACAGGTTCCTAACCAAGAAAAATCAAATCGTTGATTGTCCGGATGCGAGAGGCCCTTGCAGCCTTCAAACATAACATCCATGACGAGTGGCTTGCCCGGCACCTAAGACATGAAAAGCGAATCCATGGCAGCCCTCACAACACTCATGACCCGCTTTTGTGCGGGAGAGGACAGCTAGCTAGCTCGTAGTAACAACGAACAAAAACCCGGTAGTTCGGATACCAAGGACTGCAATGGCAGGTCGCGTCGCAACAATAACAAGCGCCGCGTGCTTGGCGACAATGATGAAGATACGGCGGTCAATGCTGTATTCAGAGGCTCTAAACCGGTCGTGGAAGAAGCCAATCAAAAGAAATACCCGGGCCCGTCCAACTTGGACCGAATACTCGATCGCTTGTGCGGATACATGGCACCCCGAAAAACCAGCCAATCACACCAACAGGATTGTTGGGTGTTCAAACAAGCGAGCAAGTTAAGTGCGAACTCAAAGACAAAGGGCTGCATAGCGATGACGAGGAAGAGCCCCGGCCGCCGAACAATAGAGGACACACTACTAGAAAAACCCCTACTAATGGCGCACCTAGTATGGCTATTAATGGCGCATCTGTGGTGCACCATTAATAGCACGCCATTAGTAATTTTTACTAATGGCGCACCACCTGGTGCGCCATTAGTATACCAGATACTAATGGCGCACCATGTAGTGCGCCATTAGTATAGCCGACGGTGCGCCATTAGTATCTGGTATACTAATGGCGCATCACATAGAAGTGCGCCATTAGTAACATTTTTTTTTCAAATTTTATTTTTAAATTTTTTCAATTTTTTTTTATTTTTTTCAATTTTTTTTTATTTTTTTTAAATTTTTTTTCAAATTTTTCTTAATCTCAGTTCACTATGGCTTAATCTCGGGTCAATATGCTCCAATCACACCAACATGGATTGTTGGGTGTTCAAGCAAGCAGGCAAGTTAAGTGCTGAACTCAAAGACAAGGGGCTGCATAGCGATGACGAGGAAGAGCCCCGGCCGCCGAACAATAGAGGACACACTACTAGAAAAACCCCTACTAATGGCGCACCTAGTATGGCTATTAATGGCGCATCTGTGGTGCACCATTAATAGCACGCCATTAGTAATTTTACTAATGGCGCACCACTAGTGCGCCATTAGTATATCGAGATACTAATGGCGCACCATGTAGTGCGCCATTAGTATAGCCGACGGTGCGCCATTAGTATCTGGTATACTAATGGCGCATCACATAGAAGTGCGCCATTAGTAACATTTTTTTTTCAAATTTTATTTTTAAATTTTTTCAATTTTTTTTTAATTTTTTCAATTTTTTTTTATTTTTTTTAAATTTTTTTTCAAATTTTTCTTAATCTCAGTTCACTATGGCTTAATCTCGGGTCAATATGCTTAATCTCAGGTCAAATCGCACTCCGTGGTCAAACTTCCCGAAAGGTCACCCATCCTCACACTACTCCAGCCCAAGCACGCTTAACTTCGAGTTCTATCCAACCCGACAACAGCTCACTTCACGTGCACTTGTTGATATATCTAGCATATCAATCTGTTATACCTTATTGATGTCTAGGACTTTGTTCATGTTAATGACTATGATGAAATTTTGAAAAATATTTCAAACTTCTCGATCATATTACGTATTATTTTTGAAAAAAATTCAATTTTTTGAAATTAGTAATTTTGAAATTAGTAATTTTTTCTGTTACTAGTGGCGCACCACATCCACGGTGCGCCACTAGTAAGTTTGAAATTTTTGAATTTTTTGCCACTAGATCTTGAAAGCCCGTAAATTTTTTTTCTGTTAGGTTTTTGGGGATTTTGAAAATGTTTAACAGGGTTCCCCGTTAAATTTGGATGTAACTTTTCGAGTAGATGATTTTTCATATAAAAACTTTTCATCAGAGTTAGTATGCAAAAGTTATGCCCATTTTTACAAATTCTCGAGAGATTTTGCAAATGAAGTCGAAATTCATATTTGCAAATTTTCCCAACAACTAGACCACATATCACATGGGAAACTTATTTGGATGTACCGTGGAAGGTGGAAGGTGGAAGGTGGCCAAGTTACTAATGGCGCACCGTGGGGTGGTGCGCCATTACTAGTTCAACTACTAATGGCGCACCACTCCCACGGTGCGCCATTAGTAGTTTTGAAAAAATAATAAAAAAAATGATATTTTTTTGATTTTTTTAAAAAAAACTTAGTAATGGCGCACCAGTGGAAAGTGCGCCATTACTAGTTAAAACTAGTAATGGCGCACCACTCCAAGGTGCGCCATTAGTAACAAATTTTTTTTATGTTTTTTTTCCAAACTACTAATGGCGCACCACACACCAGGTGCGCCATTAGTAATATATTACTAATGGCGCACCGAGACATGGTGCGCCATTAGAATATACTAATGGCGCACCACATCACAGGTGCGCCATTAGTAGCCATTCCATCTATAGCCCTTTTGTAGTAGTGATGAAGGGCTTTCCCCCTAAGTGCGGACGGTGAACATGATATCGCAACCCACATACCCAAAAAGGAGCAGAAGCGTGCACTAAGGGGCGTATATGCGATGGAGCGGTCGCCCAAGTTCAACCCATGGTCTTCCTGCCCGATCACATTCGATCGAAGGGACCACCCCACTAGCATCCGTCACGGCGGTGTCGCGCATTGGTTCTTGACCCAATTATTGACGGATTTCACCTCACTAGAGTCCCGATGGGCGGCGGCGGCAACTAAACCTACTTTATCGGGATACGGTCGCAAAATGGGCATAGACCCTCAAGGATTAGACCTACAAAGGCGACCTTTAAAGGCGTAATACCAGGTGTAGAGGCCAATTGTACTGGCTCGATTACACTCGAAGTGGTCTTTGGATCCCGGATAACTTCCGGGCGAAGAGTTAATCTTCGACATAGTCCCGTTCATGGCGGCTATTACGCCTTTGCTCGGACGAACCACATTTGCAAAGTTCAATGCGGTGCCGCGACCACGCATATCTCAAGCTCAAGATCACGAGGCCCTCGAGGAGTAATCACGGTCACTGGATACACGAGCGCTCTCTCGAGCGGAGGAGCACACGGCGGCCCTCGCGGCGGAGGTGCAAAGCAGCCTCTCACAGCAATTCTCGAGTCCGGCCACTAAACATCCGGACACTATCAAGCGCGCCCGGAGTAACCTACAACAAGACCGCCTGGCACGATCCAAGCACGCGTAGCAATCCGGCCCCAGCCCCAGCCCTCGCAAAACCGCGAAGCCAGTACTACGCGTACATAACTACGCTCTAGAGATACCATGGGCATAAGGGAGGGCACGACCACGCACGCCTGAATGCGGCTCAACCGCACTTGGGCTCCGATTGTGTCATTCTTTTCTTTTTCTTTTTATTTTTCTTACTTTCGGGACTCCGTTTTCCGAAGTCTGTCGGCACTAGAATCGCCGAACTCACGATGCAACAGCCGGGGAAGAAGAAAGCTACGTCGAGTGTTGGTGGTCTCTACTACGAGCATTATACCTGTTTTACATACCATCCGCAGCTTACCTGGAGAAGGACATGTTAAATAGTCCCATCCCTTGCTTATCGCACAATTTGTATCGTTCTGCTTTTATTTGCAGTCTCTTTTTAATAACCAATATATAGCTCTTGCCTATTATTGCATTTTTTATCTATATATATGTTCATTTCATGACATGTTGCACACGTACACTTTGGTACGGCCAATACACCAGGGGCTTAAGTACCCCAAAATTATGGTGTGATAAGTCCGAACACTTTCACAAGTGCGGCACCCCGAACTTATAGCATTATATGAATCGGCTCCGAATCATGTCTTGGGTCAATAGTTGGGTTTGCCCGGCTCCCGTGTTTTGGTACCTTACGTTCCGTTATATCGGCTAAGGTAGCACCGGAGAACCACTGCGATTGTACCCCGGTTGAGCTGGGTTGAGCACCTCAGTGGAGAAAGCTAAAACTGACCGTCATGATAGGGCGAGAGTCGATCGCTGTTTGAGAGGTTTTTTCGGGTCCCTAAAGACTTATGACGCTTAGAGCGAGGAACCGGAATTGTCCGGCCAAGGCGTGGATAGCGCCCCGAACTCGGTCTTCTGAATACTAGGGGCTTTGCCGAAATTTAAAATTATGGAATTCTATGGCTAAGTGAGAGTGTTCAAGCATTATAAGTCCGGTTGCCTTGTTCTTTGCGTTGAGCGCCTCCCTCGATAGGACCCAAGAATGGGAACAAGAGCGCTCAAGTTTATCCCGAACACCCCAGCACTTGTGGCATGGGGGCTGAAGCCAACGACTTGCCATCTCTCAGATTTGATAAACGGCCGCACAGAAGGAAATATTTTAAATTAAAAAGCGTTGCTTAGCGCATATGAACAAGTTTTCAGCGTACAAGATAACAAATGCGAGTCTATTAAAAAATTACACCTTTGGAGCACTCATCCGCTATAGTACCCTTCAGGAGGCCCTTCAGGAGGCCCTCATAGTACATTTCGGGCATGCGATGCTCCTTGCCCTTCGGTGGCCCGTCCATCACAAGCTTCTCCGCATCCAGCTTGCCCCAGTGCACTTTAGCACGGGCAAGGGCCCGACGGGCACCTATCTGAGCGGGCGCTTGATGACTTCAATCCGTGGACGGCGTCCACCAGCCGCCGAGACTAGCCCAAAGTAGCTCCAGGCATGGCTTCCAATGGCCATAGCGAACTATGAGGCCCCTCATGGCCTGTTCGGCGACCTTGTGGAGCTCGACCAGCTGCTTCAGCCGGTCGCTTAGGGGCACCGGATGTCCGGCCTCGACATCCGAGACCAGAACACCTTCTCCGTCGAGCTCCCCTCCTTGGCGCGGTAGAATGCGGCAACATCAGACACACTACGGGGTAGATCTGCGAATGCTCCTGGAGAGCTCCGAATCCGGGTAAGTAATAGGTAATTCACTTTCACATTCTTGCTCTGCATAAAGAATGCCTTACCCGCCGTGATCTTCTTTATTGCCTCAATCTCCTGGAGGGCTTTTTGGGCCTCGGCCTTAGAAGCTTTGGCACTCTCAAGAGCCGAGGCGAGCTCGGACTCTCGAGTCTTCGAATCACGCTCCAAACCCTCGTGTTTTTTCACGAGAGCCTCGAGCTCTTGCCGTACCTCCGCCAGCTGCGCCTCCCCCTTCTCTCGCTCGGTGCGCTCCTTGCCGCCTTGTTTTCGACGCGGACACGCCTCCTTGAGGTTGCCACCTCGCTCGTGGCCCCTGTAGTACCCATGTTACTCCTGTTATTTTTTGCAACCGAAACCTTTCTATAAGGTATTTTTTTTCATGAGGTATTACTTACCTTCCTTGTCCTCGAGATGCTTCTTAGCAAGGCCGAGCTCGTTCTCGAGACCGCTCGAGGCTCTGCTTCAATGCATTGAACTCCTTGGTCAGTCTTGGCAGAGGTCAAGAAGCAGCCTGCATTCCCATATTGACATACTTATGTTAGACTCCTGCGTATATCTTTTTAGATCCTTAGTCCGGCTTTTCTTTCCGAACACCGAACCAAGCATCAGGGGCTACTGTCTATGCGGTAATATTTTTACATATTCTAAACTTACCTCAAAGCCTGTTAGAAGGCTGGTGCAGGCTTGGTCAGCCCGCTCTTCGTGGTGAACTTTACGGATCACCACACTCATAACAAAGGCGGTGCTCCTCGTCGATGGAGGAGCCGTTAAGCACCTCCGGTAAGCTATCCGGTGCCTCCGGTTGGACGGAGGACACCGGCGTCTTACCCTTCCTACGAAGGGACCGCTTGCCGGACTCCGGAACCGCTGAAGGTTCCGGCATGGAGTCCGGACGAGGGTCGGGCTTAGAGCCCCTGGGGGTCTTGCCCCCCACATGCCTAGAGTCCGGGAGGTTGCCTTGCGGCGCCTCCTGCACCACCTCCTCTTGACCAGGCCCCCCTTGGGGCCCCACGAGGGTCGGGCTTAGAGCCCCTGGGGGTCTTGCCCCCCCCATATGTTTAGCATTTCTATTTGAACTAGAATAGGATTTCACAAGCGTATTCAGCAAGTAATCTGAACCGGTGCATAAAAGGAACTGCTGGTGCTGGAAAACCACGCCTCATTCTAATAATGTTCACAAGCATATAATAAGGTTGATAACGACAGCCACAATGAATAGTGCCCATCATCTAGGGTCTTGTTTGCAAGGTATTGTTTGTGCGCTACTGCCTCTTGTGACCAGTGAGTTGACACATGGATGATGCTATACATCTCTGTGTTAAGTTATACATATATTGGTAATTTATATTTCAGATTCGAAGTCCTAGTAATTATTATTAAGTGGAGTAGTAGTTATCTGAAGCAGCTAAACTAGGTTCATAATGCTTGCTGCCAGATCCATAAACAATTGAAGAATCGCTTACCATAGTTAACTAGTTCAATTTTCATTGACCTAACCACTGCAAAACGAGCACAAAAGGCAGGAGGTAAAACGAGCTAAATCAGAGACCTTGCACTCGATGTTGTACCAGAGTTGATGGAATTGGACTCAACCGATGAAGACCTTGCTGTCGAGACCATCTGCAAGTGTGAGAGGGCCCAACTCGCGGCTGTTGGTGGCCCTGCTGACTCCGGCGAGCCATCTCTCTCCATCACGTCGGAGGAGGCAACGCGAGGCACTAAGGTGACCACGCCGGAGAAGAGAAGATGACACCGACGGGAGCACCGACCGGCTGCTGGTCGTGGGAACCGCGGTAGCCCAGGACCCCACGGGTCTGGTCCGGCAAGGGGAGAGAGGCTGTGTCCACCAGACGGAGGCCGCCTCGCCTGCCCGAGGTTGACAGAGCCCTAGACGATGCCGCGACGCCGACGGCGGAGACTGTGTCCACCTGCAACATGAATCGGAGGTCAGTCAGTCAGATATGATCTATGAGACCGCGGACGAATCATGAATCGGAGGAGAGGGGTGTGTGCGTCGCTTAAAAGGGTGAGGGTGCGGGGTGAACGACATGGCTGCGACGGCAGTTGAATCCAGGCGACGAGGGTTAGGTGCTCCGACGGCAGAGTCGATGATCTGTGACCGACGAGGGCTTCTCTTTTGTCTGCGCCGGCTAGTTGAGGTGGAGCAGAGAGCCCCGCGGGCGAGTGAGGCAGAGGAGCATCGGAGGAGGACCTCGGGCTTCTCTTACATCATCTTGTGGCGTGGAGTGGCGGCGATCGAGAGCCAGAGCGGCGAGGTTAGTCGAGGGCGAGGAGAGCGAGGGAGAGTGAGGGCAGTGGCAGAGGTGGGTGGCGGCGAGGTTCAGAGGGGTGGGTGGCGGCGATGAGGCGGACGAGGGGGATCTGCATCAAGGGAGAGGGGAGAGGATCTGAGGGGGGAGGGAGAAAAAGAAAGAAAGAAAGGAGGCGGGGGGTGGATGGAAGATGCCGCTAGGGTTTCGCCTCAGGTGAGGTTGGTGGGGGAGGCGAGGGATGAAGGCTGCCGTTGGATCCGGGAGGATCCACGATGTTTCATGCATGATCCGTGTGTCTTGTCCACGGACCAATCAGAACGCAATACAATATTATGACCAATTAAATTGGTGGTGATAAATTTAAAAATAAGATGTTAGATCATCTCAGCTATTTACTTGACCTGAGAAATTGGAAAAAAATGAAACAAAGGAAAACTGTTCTCATCATGTCATCAAACGTGACCTAGTTTTTAGAAGAAAAAAAAACAAAATAGTAATAAGGAATTTTCATTTTCTTTGCATGAAAATTCATTTTCCATTTTTTGAGTGCCCAAAATGAGTTTTTTTGTGAAGGACATACCAAATATTTGTTGCAAAATTGTATCAAATAATTTTTCTAAAATACTAGACCATATTTAATGTACAAATAACCAAATGGTTGGGTGTCAAAACTTTTGATCCACCTCTCTTGAAAAAGACAAATTTCCGCCGATTCAGTTGGAAGCGGGTCAAATTTGAACTGTAGCTGCCTCATCGCTTGCTCTTTATTTTTTCCAAAAGTCATTTCTAGGTACGTAAGTATCTATTTAATCAGAGAAACACCAAAAAATTCCAAGATTCAACCACTAGCTAGGAACGGTCATTCCCGCCGTTTTGACCGCATTTTGAAACAGGCATAAGAAACTCAAGAAAAATCAAAAAATTGGAAAACCTTCGCATTCTATCATTATATGTCACTAAGTTACCAAGAAAAATAATAAACTTGTAATACGACAATTGTATTAAAAAATTGTTCTCATAAATGAGCTATCATCTGTGAAGATTCATGGCTTTCAACCCAAATGCTCAATCTTATGGCCACATTCATGGCATAGTTTGTTCAAATGATCCTATATTGTGCACAAGGGTGCATATTGGAATGACAAACAATGTTGCCTAAGGAAGTTATCATTTTTTTTGCACCAAAATTTCATTTTCCATTTTTCGAGTGACCAAAATGAGTTCTTTTGTGAAGGACCTACCATATATTTGTTGCAAAATTTTACCAAGTAAATTTTCTAAAATACTAGTACATATTTAATGCATAATTGACCAAATGGTTGGGTGTAAAAAGTTTTGATCCACCTCTTGTGAAAAACACAAATTTCTGCCGATTCAGTTGGAAGCGGGTCAAATTTGAACTGCATCTGCCTCATAGCTTGGTCTTTATTTTTTCCAAAAATCATTTCTGGATACATAAGTATCTATTTAATTAGAGAAACACCAAACAAATTCCAAGATTCAACCACTAGCTAGGAACGGCCATTCCCGTCGTTTTGATAGCATTTTGAAACGGGCATAAAAAATTCAAAAAAATCAAAAAAATTGGGAAACCTTCGCATTGCATCATTATGTGTGACCAAGTTACCAGCAAAAATTATAAACTTGTAATACGATGATTATTTTGAAAAAGTTTTCTCGAAAACAAGCTATCAAGTGCGAAGATGAATGGCTTTCAACCCAAATGCTCAATCTTATGGCCACATTCATGATATGGTTTGTTCAAATGATCTCATATTGTGCACAAGGTTGCATCTTGGAATGGCAAACAATGTTTCCTAAGGAAGTTTTCATTTTCTTTGGATGAAAAATTCATTTTCCATTTTTCGAGTGCCCAAAATTAATTTTTTTGTGAAGGACCTACCATATATTTGTTTGCAAAATTGTACCAAGTAAATTTTCTAAAATACTAGGAAATATTTAATGCACAATTGACCAAATGGTTGGGTGTAAAGAGTTTTGATCCACCTCTTGTGAAAAAGACAAATTTCCGCCGATTCAGCTGGAAGCGGGTCAAATTTGAACTGTAGCTACCTCGTAGTTTGCTCTTTATTTTTTCCAAAAATCATTTTTAGGTACATAAGTATCTATTTAATCAGAGAAACACCAAAAAAATTCCAAGATTCAATCACTAGCTAGGAACAGTCATTCCTGCTGTTTTGACCACATTTTGAAACGGGCATAAAAAACTCAAAAAAAAATCAAAAAATTGGAAAACCTTCGCATTGTGTCATTGTACGTGACCAAGTAACCAGCGAAAATTATGAACTTGTAATACGGCAAATATTTTAAGTGTTCTCAGAAACGAGCTATCAAGTGTGAAGATGCATGACTTTCAACCCAAATGCTCAATCTTATGGCCACATTCATGACATAGTTTGTTCAAATGATCTTATATTGTGCATAAGGGTGCATCTTGGAATGGCAAACAATTTTGCCTAAGGAAGTTTTCATTTTCATTGGACGAAAAATTCATTTTCCATTTTCTGAGTCCCCAAAATGATTTTTTTGTGAAGGACCTACCATATATTTGTTGCAAAATTGGACCAAATCAATTTTCTAAAATACTAGGACATATTTAATGCACAATTGACAAAATGGTTGGGTGTCAAAAGTTTTGATCCACATCTCGTGAAAAAGACAAATTTCCGCTGATTCAGCTGGAAGCGGGTCAAATTTGAACTACAGCTGCCTTATAGTTTGCTACTTATTTTTTTTCGAAAATCACTTCTAGTTACATAAGTACCTATTTAATTAGAAATACATGGTTTTGTGGCGATACATTGAGGTTTGGACGGTGGCCGAGGGCCCCAACTCTAGAGCGCGTAAACTCGCATGCCCGCCGCATGGACACCGCGTGACCGTGGCGTTGCCATGCGTTCTGGGCGGCCTAGGCATGTCTAGTGGGTTGGGCACTCCCCAGGTAAGTGTTAGGAAGACAAAATACAACATAAGATTCTCATGAGGAAACCGAGCTATGCTCAAACATGAATTAGCAGCCAAGTGTTTGATTAGCGGTACGGGAAATGCACATGGCTAATGGGCATGAGTTTTGGCTGAGGATGATCAGCTACTAAGAAGACTGTCTTCACAAATTTTCAACTCAAAAGGAGGAGCCTAGGTGGTACTTGCTTTGCAAAGTACCACACTTGACATAAATATGAATGTTGAAGCTGGGCTCAAAATAATGAATGGATTGATCTGAAATTTGGTGGAGGATGGTTATTTGGACATAGGAAAGCACTGTAGAAAATGGATACCATTTGGACATGCCAAAGTGGTACTTCCTTCACAATGCTCTTCTCTCGACAGAAACGTCGGAAAATTAGTGAGAGAAATTGGCTAAATGGAATGAGCTCAAATTTGGTGTAGGTAAGTTACATAGGCATATAGAATATGTGGCAAAAATTCAACTCATTAGGATATGCATAGCTAGTACTTCTTTCACAAAGGTTCTAGGTGGACAAAAACTTTGGAAATTTGCCGCAGAAGATTTACTGGGAAAATGGAGCTGAATTTTGTCATGAGGCAATGATTTGGATAGGAAAGAGTGCCCAAAATTTTTGAGGGCAACCAAGAATATATAAATAGCACTTCCTTCACAATGCTCTTCTCTGAACAGAAACTTTGGAAAATTAGTGAGAGAAATTGGCTAAATGAACTGAGCTCAAATTTGGTGTAGGTAAGTTACATAGGCATACAGAATATGTGGCAAAAATTCAAGTCATTAGGATATGCATAGCTAGTACTTCTTTCACAAAGGTTCTAGGTGGACAAAAACTTTGGAAATTTGTCGAGGAAGATTTACTGGGCAAATGGAGCTGAATTTTGTCATGAGGCAATGATTTGGATAGGAAATAGTGCCCAAAAATTTTGAGGGCAATCAATAATATATAAATAGCACTTCCTTCGCAAAGTGTTTTTCTGAACAGAATAGGAAAATGAATATGGTTGAATTACTTTTGAACTAGGCAAGGAAGGTTTTTTTACATATTTGACGAAGATATTACCCAAAGAATTTATGAGATTTTTTTGGGAATTTTTGGAATGACAGAAATATAGGTTGCTTCACAACATAGGGCAAAAACTGACACATGGACATGGCACATATGCAAAACTGATGAGGTGGCGCCTAGTCATAGCAACCCACCACAATTTACAAGGTTATGACCATCTATATTGGTCATGATCAGCTAGAAATAAAGGCAGAGACCGGTGCTATACGCTTTATGACCATTTAGTGTAAGGAAATTACGACCTTCGACCAAAATGCACTACAAAAAAAAGACACATCAAGTGACATTTTGTGCGAACATTTTTTTTCATCATACTTATGACACTTCTATGGCGATAATTGTGACAAAACCGGTATCATCATAGATGTGGTGGGCTCCTACTTCTATGACAAAAATCATCACAAAAATGGGCTTTTTGTCTGGGCGGGCGGAGAAGCGGTGCATGATATTCTTTGGGCCGTCCATGACGGAAAAACCATGGTAGAAGCGAGCGAGGAAAATATCGGGGAGTTCGAGTTACGGTGGGTGGTCGGGGACCGGCGATGCGTTTTCTCGTAAGCGTCTGGCGTGTGTGCGGCGTTGGGCTCTGGCGAACCGAGCGAGGCATCGCCTAAGCGAACCCGGCGAGGCATCGCCTAAGCGAACCCGAGCAATTGCTGCTGCGAGCTATCGTTCTTGAACCCGGCGATCGGCGATTCGCCGCTAGCGCCGCTAAGCAAACCCGATCGATCTGCCTCTAGATGAGCTGTGAGCTTTGCACCGGGGGGGGGGGGTGGATGAACAGTGGCGGTGGGGGTGGATGAACAGGACCCCATGATGTTGCCTCTGGATGAACAGGACCCCGATCGGTCGAGCCGGTTGGGGCTAGATGAACAGGACCCCGTGGAGGGCTGGATGAACAGGATGACTCCGTGGAGGGCTGGATGAATAGTAGACGGTGGAGGGGTGGATGAACAGTAGCCCGTGGAGGGGTGGTTGAACAGGAGCCGGTGGATAGGAGTGGTTGAACAGTAGCTGGTGGAGTAGCGCACGGTGGGCGCTTGATGAACAGGAGCCCATGGATGAACAGTCGCGGGTGGAGGCCGGAGGAGGTCGATGGTGGATGAACAGTAGCTCGTGGAGGGTGGAGGAGGTCCACGGTGGAGATGAACAGTATCCCGTGGAGTCCCGTTTTGCGGTACGCTACACCCCTCCCGATGAACAAGACCCCCGTTTCGACCGTAGAGCTCCAACACAAGTCCGTTTCCTCCGTTTTGCGGTACGCCACACCCCTCCCAATCAACAGGACCCCGTTTCAACCGTAGGAGGTCTAACATAAGTCTGTATCTTCCGTTTTGCGGTACGCCAGACCCCTCCCGATGAACAGGATCACGTTTCGAACGTGGCCAGTCGAACACAAGGCTGTTTCCTCCATTACTGCGATGCGCGGGCCTCGTTCCATCGCTGTTCGTCCAAGCCCTCCCGATGAACACGACGACGTATTCTGTTCCGACCCAGCCGGTTGGCTCCCCATGAACACGATGACGACGCTGTTTCTCCGTTCCGACCCAGCCATGTACACGAGCCCTGGCCGTACATATGCGCGAGTAGGCTTCGAGACCCCGCCCGTATGTATGTACGTGGCCGTATTTACTTTCTTGCACCCTGGCCGTTGTACGTACGTGAATATGCTACGTGCGGGCCACTACTACGACACGTGCACGCCTCTACACCGACCAGTATGTACGTACATGTTCGCGATCAGAATGACAACGCTTTGTACGCTTCGACCAGGTGGGTCATTGTCGAGCACTTCCTTTGTGCGAAGATGTAGCTGGTGGGTCCCAGCAGATCGGCGAATCTTTTTTGCCGTCATATGGGCGCACTTCCTTGCGTGCGAAGATGTAGCTAATGCGTCCTAGCGATCGGAAACCTTTTTCGTGAAATCGGTGGCCCATCCGGTGGGTCCCTGGCGTCGGTGGAGAATCATTATTTTCCGCGTAATAAGGAGGCACTTCCTTGCTGCGGCCGTGGACCTAGCTGTCAGCCTCTCCACGTACATTCCACGTCCGATGGAAGTCATTCCTTGACCATGTTGACCACGCCACGCTGAGAGCACCAGAGGCGGTGGGCGGGCGAACCTAGGAAGGGGACGGCGGGCGGGGAAACGCGACAGTGGATACCCACCCGTAGAGGAGTATGAGGGTTCACTGGTTCGGCTGCGGTGTGAGGCTGCCGTGGCCGCAGAATAACAGGGGGTGTGGGTGAGTAGAGGGATGGCCTGGCCAGCGGTGGGAGTAGTATGGGTGGTGAGGCCTCCGCGGCATCACAGCCGGCCACGGGAGGCAGGAGTGTGCGACACGACCGGCGCTGCTTTGGGCGACTGGAGCAAGAAGACCAGAGGTTGAAGAGGCACTACGGCCGTTGGATGGACATTGTACGGTCACTGGAGCCAGAATTGTTCATATTGACTAAAGTTGACAAAGGCCTCCGTCCCAGTCAACTTAGTAGGCCCTCAAGTCAGCCTCCCACCAAGGTGGATCCCAGCTAGCAGGGGGAGTATTCATTTTTAGTGCGTAATAAGGAGGCACTTCCCGTGGGTCCGAGTTGATAGCGGGGGGAACTTTTTTTGTGCGAAATACGGTGGCTTGTCCAGTGGGTCCCAGCAGTCAGGGGGAAACGTTTTTTTCACGAAATACTGGTGGCCCGTCGGTGGGTCCCTCTGTCGGTGGAGGAATAATTATCTTCAGCGTAATAAGGAGGCACTTCCTTGCGGTCATCATGGACCAGTTTTCAGCCTCTCCACGTCTGATACTCTTGGATGGAAGTCGGTTGTTGACCACATTGACCACGCCGTGTCGAGAGCACCACGGCGATGGAGCGATCGCGAGCCTAGGAAGGGGACGATCTGAGCCGGGAATCTGTGGCGGTGGAAGCCCACGAGGAGAGAATACGAGGTTCACTGGTTCGGCTGCGGTGTGAGGTTGTTGTCGCATGAATAACGGGGTGTGGGTGAGTAGAGGATGCCTGGCCAGCGATGGGAGTAGTAGGGGCGTTGAGGCTGCTTGGCGGCGACTGGCCCGACCCACGGGGAGGCGGAGGAGGCTGTCCGCCGGTGCTGCTTTGGCGACTGGAACAAGAAGATCAGAGATTGAAGAAACACGATGGCCGTTGGATTGACATCCAACGGTTACGTCTGCTAGAATACTTTGTTGACGTATATAATAACTAAAAAAATCTTGCATACGCGTCAACTTAACAGGCCCACAAGTCAGACCACTCCCTCTGTTTTTAATAATTTATATAAATTTCATTGCAACTTCTTATGCAATTTATTGCAGTCCGTTTTTTTGGTTGGCCAGGGCCAATTTCGCATATATTTGTGGGCTCCAAACTATTTTTAATACCAAAATGTCGAGCCAGATTTAAAGTACTTTGAAGATATATTTAAATTAAGTTAATGCCCAATGAAATAGGAATCTAAAAATGTGAAAAAAATCAGAAATTAGAAAGTAATTGCCAATTTTTCATTTGTTTTTATATTTACAACCCATTTCATATTACTTTCGAGATTTGCAGGCGTCTTGAAAGAGTTGCAGCCCATCAGGGCGTAGAAAAATAAGTAGGCCTGGATTGGGTATTCTTCAGAAAAAATAAACTGGGCTCATTTTCAAAAAGAAAAATAGCTGAGTTGGTCACATGGTCCCTGGGCTAGACGGGCCACAGCCCAGTTCAAACCCTGCTCCATCTCAACAATAACAAAAAAAATACTGCTCGAGCAGCTACGTCCCAGGTGTCAGCCGATCTTGTGCTGTTCTCTTGTCTATTGACTATATACGCTCACAATGTCGTGGGTCCCAGTGTCAGGAAAACACTAGGAGGAAGCATTTTATTTTTCCATACGCTGACATGATGGGCCCCTACTGTCATCCTCTCCACGTACTTCTGCCGATTCTTGTTGTTTATTGACCATGTTGACAACGCGAGAGGCCGGTGCCGCGGCGAGCGCACCAAAGCGCGTGGAGGACGATGGCGAGGCCTAGGACGTCGGTGCTAACGATTTAGGAGACGGTGGGGCAGCGATGCGTGCGCTGAGGCGCAGCCATCCATGGGAGGCAGAAGCAGGTGGCCCCGCTGGCGTTCGTTTGGTTTTGGCGGCTGGAGGAAGACAAGACTAAAGAAACACGACAGACTGTAAAAGCAGCAGGAGTACTTAACAACCTTAACTGAAACCAATAGGGGCACTTAACAACCAAAGCTGAAACCAGTATGTGTTGGTGTACTAGAGTAGGGGTACCCTAGTATCCCGAACTTCGTGCCGCAGGCGATTCAGCACCAGCGGCAGGGCTCGCTTTGGTGACCGCCAAGGTCCTCCATGGTTCCTTTGGAGCCATTCAAGAACAAAGTATTTAAGCCAAGGAGGCAAGGCCCGGCAAGAGGAGCTTGCCGGAAGGCCACTCAACGCACCCGAAGACAAGACCCGGCAAGAGGAGCTTGCGGGAAGGCTCGATGGCGACAAGCTTCGAGACGGCAAAGGATTCAGCAGCGACAAGGCGCTGCTGCGGCGGCAACCTCTCTTTATCTCGCTCCAGCTCACCCACCAGCGTGTCGCCATGGGACCATTCGGCGCGCGTGTCAAGAAGGCTGTGCGACCAGCGGAGAACAGCGTGATGCGCAATGACAAGATGCCATCGTGGCGGCGGTGGCGCCTGACGATCCCTGTTGCACTATTTAGGCGACATGGGCGGGCATTTAATGCTTTGTCCCTTGCCGTCGAGTTAGGTAGAATACACTATACAAAGTAGCTGTACCAACGCAACTCATTTTCCTTTTGCCCTTGTCTACGTTGCCATCTGTTGGTGACCCCTTGAGCATATAAATGGAGGCCCATGCATAGCGTATATGGGGGGTTCAGCTCATTCGAAACCAGAGACACTCACGCTAGGTCTTGTAGCTCTCAGTCCTCCCTAGGAAGAACACAATACAATCAGACAAGCAACAGTAGGAGTATTATCTCTCCGGAGAGCTCCGAAGCTGGGTAAACTGCTCGTTGTGCCGCCTCGATCTGCTCTTCGTGCAACCTCCGCCCCCACCCGAACGAAAGGGCTCGGTCCGCCCGTCCGATAGGTGTTAGTGGGTCACGATCAACTTCCTCGACATCTATGGCGCGCCCGGGTAAGGCGTCGAGGCTGTGAACCTGATTCGGTGTTCACACGAGCAACATCTTCATCATCTTCATCAACATGCCACGAAGAAGAAGGCTTGGCGGCAGCGAAGCAAATCCCGTCGATCCGCCACCTCCGGAGCAAGCGGGTGGCGGGGAAAACGCCGCGAACGAGCACCAACGAGGAGCTCATGGCTGCCAAATCAAGGACAAGGCCGCGCAGACCTCGGCGTCCGTACACGCTTTCGGCGCTCATCTCGGGGAGGCGGGACCGGCAGCGTCATGGTATTCATAGTACCATCGCTCGTTGGATCAAGACCGAGCTAGAGGATCGCGAGGCCCTCAAGACCAGCGTGCTGCGCCCGACATCTTTGGCTACGAAGCGAAGATGCGATGCGCTGGGCGGGATGCTGCTCCTTCTAACATAGTTAGAAGTCCGAGCATATCCGCTCCTCGCACCGTTCACCACTGCCACCCACCACTCCAGCGGAAGCCTTGGCAAAGCTCAAGCGCTTCTGAACTACCCTCCAACAGCCGACAAAATTCGGCGAATGGAGGGCCACCATCGAGTCTCGCCGGCTTTTAGCGGCGGCGCTCCTGACAACCAACTACATCGCTGCCGCGGCAAGGCGACAAAACACGAGCGGTGGTAGCCGAAACATGTGGGGTGCAACAACCATGCACTCTCCACCCGAAGGCCAAGATCACCAGCTCGTCGGATCCACCTTGACGGCGACTCCACGCGTCGCCAGATCCACGAGCTCGCCGTGATCAACGCCAAGTTCTTCAGGAACAGCAATAAGAAGCGCTTCGAACTGCGCATCGGCGCCCGAAGAAAGCGGCGTCAATCCGACCAGCGCGGCTGGCCCTCTGTCGATATGCATGCGCCGAAGAACCATGCGACTTGCCGTCTGTGGTAGGTTGCCCTGCGTTCACTCGTGAGCTGCGGCAAGTCGGTGGCCCAAAGCAAGAAAATTTCAAGCAGATGTGCGGAGAAATGCGATGGCGGGGCGCGTCCTTGAGTTCCTCGGCATCTACACCATCGCGGTGCAAGCTGCGGGGGGCGAGGCGACAAGATCCTGCCAACTACTTCCCGCGGTACTCAAGCCCAATGTCGAGATCTTGGCTCATGCACTTGCGGACGGCTCCATATCCTCTTAGGCGGATCTATGCCATCGTTTGTCGGCGCCTTCACGGTGGCCACAAGCCTCATGGCCAAGAAGCGACCTTCATCTGCTCGCCGGAAGGAAGGAGAGTCCTGCGCAAGTTCATTGAGAAGATTCAGCCGTGTGCACTACAACATCGAGATGTCCACCCTGCAGCGGTGATCGGTCGTTTCATCAAAGCGTGCGGAACCGCAGGATGAGGAGGAGATGGCGATGTGCAAAGTCAGGATGTCGATTGAGATGTATGCCACTGGCCGACAAGTGTGCGTCTTTGAGGAAGGAGAAGACTCCGGGAGAGAATCTGAAGCGGGATCGATAGTGAGGAGACCGCCCGGCGAAGAAGAGCGGCGGAACAACGAAGAAAGAAGAGCAAAGAGGTGCTAGTTGTCGAGCAGTCCGGCAACAATGGTGCCGCCAAGAAAGCCAAAGTTGGTGGCTCCGGCAAGGAGGTTGCGGCTGGCACCGATTGCCCGACCTATGGCGGCCGCCAACAAGCGGGACAGCTCAATAAGCGATCTTGCAAGATCCACCGCACCAAGGGCCATGACCTCGAGCTGCAAGAAGGTCGAACAGCTTGTTGAACAGCGAAGGCTGAGTCTGGCGGCGACAAGGAGAAGGCCAGGAAGGTCTTTGGGGAACTAGCAAGCGACCGGCGGGGAAGGACGCGGCAAGGCCAAGCGGCGGCAAGAGACAGACCTCCAGCGATCGCGACACGAATGAAAACGGCGGCGGCGATGAAGATATAGAAGCGATGAGACCGATGAGCAGGAGTTCGAGAAAGCCACGAGAGGTCCTCTGCATTGATGGCGGTGCTTCTACGCATACCTCACACCGTCAACTCAAGCGATGGATGCGGGGAAGTTAATGTAGCGAGAACCATCGGTAGAAGTCCATAAGCCTCTGAAATGGTCTATGCGCCTATCATCTTTGATATTGAGGACCACCCTGATCGCATAACTGCGGTGGTGCTTGCCGATGTTGGTCTCACCAACTATCCGCAACCTCAAAGTCACCAAGATGTTAGTTGTGGCGGGGCGGCTTAAACCCGATCTCCTCCGCGGTGCTCCGAAGCTTCAGATCCTGACGGCGAGCTCGAAGAGGCGGCACTTTCAAGGAATCAATGCGGGAAGGAGCAAGCGAAGGGAAGATCACGTTGCGGTAACATTTGGCAGTGAGCTAAACTTCAGGGCCGAGAGGTCATGTTCGGCGTTGCTGATTTTCCATTGCCTTACAATGGGATACTTGGCCGTCCGGCACTCGCCAAGTTCATGGCAGCCTCTCATTATGCATACAACTTGCTCAAGATGCCAGGCCCGATAAGTGTCATTTCTGTCCATGGCGACAAGAAGGATGCTCTTATCTGCGCCGACAAGATTTACCGGAGGCGAAGCTGCAGCAGATAGCAAATCACTTGCATTTGAAGCTCGAGGGAAGAAAGAAGACCAAGTCGGCAAAGCTCGATGCCCACTCGGCAAGCGCACCTCTTGGTGCTGCGCTACCGTCGAGGGCCTTTCATCGAGCTCCACGGCAGAAGTGCAAGAAGGCGATGGCAACTCCACCAAAAACCAAGAAGGTGCCGCCAAGGAGGGCGGCGGTGGTACCTTCACCATCGATTGCCACTCCGACCCTAAATAGGAAAGCGGCTTTCGTTGCTTTCCTGCGAGGCGACGTCGGCGTGTTTGCATGGCAACCATCGACATCCCGGTGTTCCCAGAAAGTAATTGAGCATCACCTGGCTGTCTGTCCTCATGCACGGCCCGTCAAGCGAAAGTCGGGAAGCGAGCGGTGGAGCGCCAGAATTCATTGCGAGAAGAGATCAAGAAATTGGAAGCAGCAGGCCTTGTCGGTGCTCCATCCTCGTGGTTGGCCAATCCTGTAGTTGTCGCATAAGCCAAATGGGAAATGGAGACTTTGTATCGACTTCACGAGATGTTAATAAAGCTTGTCCCAAAGACCCATTTCCTTGCCGCGCATCGACCAGATTGTTGACTCCATGGCTGGATGTGATTTGCTTTCATTTCTTGATGCATACTCGAGGATATCATCAGATCTTCATGGCAAAGAGGATGAGGAAAAACCGCATTCATCACCCATGTGGCACATCTTGTTTTGTCACGGATGCCTTTTGGGCTAAGAATGCTGGTTCAACGTTTGCAAGAGTAGTCCATGGCGCTTTTGAGCCACAAATGCAGAAATGTAGAAGCCTACATGGATGACATAGTGGTCAAAGCAAGGACAAAGCAACTCTGGTTCAAGATTTGGATGAGACCTTTGCAAATCTGCGCAAGATCAACCTCAAGCTCAACCCGAGAAGTGCGTGTTGAGTCCCTTAGGCAAGCTTCTCGGGTTCTTAATCTCGGCGGAGAATTGAAGCCAATCCCGACAAGATCAAGGCCATTGAGCAGATTGAAGCACCAAGCGAGTCAAGGATGTCACGAAGACTTGCGGTTGCGTGGCTGCTCTCGTGAGGTTTATCTCTAGGTCGTTGAGCAGCATACGCCATTTTCAAAATTTTGAAAAAGGCAGGTCAATAAAATGGACTCCCGAAGCGGAGGCTGCTGACTGCGAGACTTAAAGGTACTGTCCTCCACTCCAATACTTATGCACCTAGGCCACAAGAGAAGTTCTGCTATTTATAGCGGCAACCAATCAAATGGTTAGTGCTGCGTTAGTAGCGGAAGGAGGCGAGATGATGGCCGGAGGCGGCGAAGCATCCGGCGACAAGCGGGGCTTCACCGGCGAGCTCTGGTCCCGACAAGAGACGGATCTGCTGTGAGCATGCGAGAAGATCTGAAAAAAGGATGGTGCAGCGCCCGGTGTACTTTGTCGGTTCCCTTCTCTGAGGGGCTAGGTCAAGGTACTCGGTGTCTGAAATCTTTCGGCCTCCTCATGGCCTCGAAAGCTCGCCATTACTTCCAAGCACATGAGATAACGATCGTCACTCGCTTTCCCTGAAGAGGATATTGCAAAATCCAGAGCAGCAGGCAGGATTGTCGAGTGGGCCTTTGGAATTGTCAAGCTTTGGCCTCAAGTTTGAAAGCACTTCAACTATCAAAAGCAGGGCATTGGCGAGTTCATAGCGGAATGGGCGCCAACACAAGGCGAAGAAATTCGAGAGGCGAGCATCCCGTCAAGGAGGCAAACAAAGAGTGGCTGATGTACTTTGATGGTGCCTTCTCGCTGCAAAGCGCCCGGTCTTGGCGTCTTTGCTGTCGCGCCCACGGAGAGCACCTCAAGTACGTAGTCCAAATGCACTTTCCCAAGGAGCAAGCAACAAACAATCTGCAGTATGAAGGTTTACTTGCGGTCTCGAGTGCGGTGAACCTCCGGATCAAGAAGCTCATTATCGGGGTGACTCAGCTTGTCGTCCGCCAAGTGAACAAAGATTATCGAGTCCGTTGATGGAAGCCTACGTTGATGAAGTGAAAGCTAGAAGAGCACTTTGGCGGCTGCGAGATGGAACATATTCCAAGAGCTCGAGAATGATATTGCTTGATGGCTTGTCAAAGTCGCGCCTCTCAAGTTACACAATGGAACCAGGGATCTTCGTGCTCAAGCTGACTCAACCGGTATAACACCATCAATTGGACAGAACAAGAAGAGGAAGTTGATTTCGGCGACTATTTTCGGCGAGAGCTTCCGAAGCCGCCACCAAAAGGTCCCCAAGATCAACACCAAAGGCTGAGGAACGATCTGCTCCGACAAGCCCTAGGGTTTGTTTCGTTGAAGCGAGCGCTCCCGACAAGTTTTGCTCGGCAAGCTTGCCGGGAACATCAAGCTCGGTGAGCGCGGAGTTCTCGCCGTGAAAGCGGATGTTCCGCGGCGAGATGTGCCTTTAGTCCTTGTTGTCGAGCCGCATAGCTCCAACATGGGCGCAGCAGATTGTCCATTTCCTTGAACGGGAGAACTTCCGAAGAGCAAGAAGAAGCGGAAGAGTAGCCCGCAGGTCAAGTATGTACCCGGTTTGTCGACAGACGCTGTATAGAAGAAGACTCAGCGGTGTGAAATTGAAGTGTATTCACGGGAAGATGGGCCGAAGCTGTTGGCGGAGATACTGCGGAGGCATATGTGGTCACCACATTGGCGCAAAGGCGCTTGCCGGCAAAGCTTTCGGCAAGGTTTCTTCGGCGACAACCCTCCGGGATGCAATTGCACAAGTAACCAAGTGTGAAGCGTGCAGTTCCATTCAAGTAGATACACCAGCCAGCTCAAGCTCTCCGGATGATCCCTTTATCCTGTCCATTTTGATGCGGGGCTCGACATCTCGGCCCCTTTCCCGAGCTGTCGGGGCTTTGAGTACTTATGCGTTGCAATCGACAAGTTCATAAAGTGGCGGAAGTGGAAGCGTGAGGAAGGTGGCAACCGATCGTGATCAAGTTCTTGGTCGATTGTTTGCCGTTTTGGGATTCCTAACAGGATCATCACCGACAATGGCACACAATTCCGAGCCCGCACCTTCATGCGATCGTCCAAGATCTTGGCGCCAAAGGTGCGCTGCTTCATTGCTCATCAGAAGCAGCGGTCAGCGGAAGAGGCAAGCTCTTGAAGTGCTCGCGGACTCAAGACCAGAACTTTCGGCAGGATGCACAAGTCGCGGAAGAAAGCTGGATTGAGGCTGCGGTGGTTCTTTAGTCGTCGGGGCGGCGCCAAATCGAGCCCTGGCGGACACCTTCGCTCTAGTCTATGGAAGCAGGCGGTTCTCCCCACGGAACTTCGTGTCACGGGTCACCTCGAGTGCTCGCTTATGATGAGCTTGAGCAAGAGCAGCTGCGACAAGATGACCGCTGCTCCTTGAGGAGGACTTTGTCTTCGAGGCATTTGTCTGAGCTGCTCGTTACCCGCAAGCTTTGCGCTACCATATCCATAAAGTTAGTGCGAAGTCTCGAGGAAGCGACCTTGTTCTTGGTAGCGTTCAGTCCATAAGAATTCCAACAAGTTGGCGCCAAAGTGGGAAGGCCCTTATCGGGTGAAGCGAGTCACTAGGCTGGCGCAGTCGCCTTGAGACCGAAGATGGCATTCGGTGAGCAACTCTGGAATATTGAGCATCTTAGTAAGTTTTACCCATAGAGCGATTCTTGGAACCTGTTTGGCAACCACCTTTAACAAGTCTTTCCCATGTTGCATGTAATCCTTTGTACAAAGCCGGGCGCAGACCCCATGCATCAGTAAAGCTCATGTGTTGCGCACAACTTGTCAACAACATGCTTTCATCATGATTTTTGCATGTGTTATCTAACATTTTGTGCAGCATCCACACCCGGTAAGCAATAACGAGCCACGAGGCTCCATAACTTTATTTTCTCTTCTTTCTCTTTCTCAAAGAAAGAAAGGTTCCTTCGCCCACAAGTTAGCCGGGGGGGAAAGGAGAAGATAATGGTGGTGGCCTCGCTCGAGGAAGTTTCGCCTTACCAGGAAGCAAACGACAGAAAAGCTAAGTTGCCAAAGTTTGAGCAATTAGTTTTAAATTTTTAAGTTATCTTCCTCAAACGATAGTACTTTGTATGGAAAACCTATGCGCGGAGGAACCAACTCGTAGCTAGTTTGAGCCCTTACTTTTTTTCGAGTCCGCTCAACAACTTAAGTGGGCTGCAACTAGTCGCGACAAGGTTGCTTATCGGAGATGACACTTGCCGGCAGGCTGCTGATATTTCCGCACTCGGTAGCTCGCGACAAAGGTGCTTTCAGCCGACAAGATCCCTAAAAGCGTGAGGGCACAAACATACAAAGGAAGGAATCAAGTAAAGGAAATAACATTGCAATCACTACCCAAGATAGAGTTATATTACAAAATAGCTTGTGCGGATATAATAAATTGTTCTCCTAAACATGATCGGCGACAAGGGAAAGATAAAAGCTGGCGGCCTAATCTCGCGGTTGCCATCGACTCTCTTGATCCCGCTCACCCTGTCACAATGGAGTGCGACAAGGGCCTTGGCGCTTCGCGTCGGCGATCGGCGGCAAGGACTGAGGGCGCCCGGTGAGTTTGAGGCCTGGATTGCGAAGGCCACCTTCATCAACACCTTACGAAGAGCCCTGCGCAGATCTGGTGCGACTTGTCGACGGCTGCTTTAGGATCTCTTCGGAGCCGTTGGAGCCGTCCTCGCCGTTGAAGAACAAGCTGAGCTTGGCGCTGGGTTGGGCGTTAAATCGGGAAGAAGTACCCAAGATCCACCATCCCGGTTCCATCGGCTCCTTGTCGGTGGTGGCGGCGGTATCTACAAGACCCTACGTCCGGTGCATCACGTTCTCTCACGAAGGTGTTACGGGCGGTCGTGGCACTCGTCGGCTCCTCGTCGGTCTTGATCTTCTCCAGCAGGCGACCTCCGCTCCTTGGCGCCGTCCAGCTTACGCATCAAGGTGGTCAACTTCAGCTCAAGATCTGCCTTGGAGTCCTTGGCGGCGTCGAGCTCTTTGATCCTCTCGAGGCGGCCACACAACTTCGCCAAGAGTGTAGGCATCCTTCTCGCGTTTGTGCTTCAGCGCAGCAAGCTCCTCGCCGCTCTTACGGAGGTTGGCCTCCGGCTACGTCTGCTCGTCTCCAACTCTTTCTTGGCGGCCTCGGCGGCAGCGGCGGCGTCTTTTGCCTCCTTGAGAAGCTCCGCCAATTGATTTCGCATGCGGCAAGCTCTTCCTCATAGCTGTCAATATTGATCTTCCGCTGCGCCAACTTCGCCTTCTTCTTGAGATAGCTTCTCGGCGGCAAGCCGCTGCTTTGCTCCTCGACCTCAGCCTTCTCAGGATGAAGGCTATCGCTCTTTAGCGAGTCGCTCCCGCTCTTCGCTACGTTAGGAGAGCTTCTTGGTTGGCGCCCAGGCTCTTCTGGCGTTTCTCCATGTCTGCTCCTGCCCTGCGACAAAGCGCTTCCGGGACTCCAGTTTAGCTTGCGGAAGCGCGGTAGGCGACAACGACTTCTTCAACAGCTGCTCCTCCTCGAACTTCGCCGCTGCTGCTGCTTGGCGCGTCAACCAACAACAACCCAGCGGAGGCGAGACAAGCTATTCATCAAAGGTCTCTCCTTCGACAGGCGCCACAGGAACTTCGATGCAGGGGAAGCTTGATGAAAACGCCATCGCGGCCTTGAGATGGCGTCGGGCTGGGGCTCCTCGAACTGATCTTTGCCGGTGGCGGAGGGATCGGCGGTCGGCGTGGCGCTGGCGCTCCCTGCGCCTCGGGCCGTCGGTCACGATCGCCGGACCCCTCGCCCGGCCTTTCGCGGTAGCAACCTTGGCGGCCTCTTCGTCGGCGGACCCATCGGCGTAACCTCTTCCTCCATGGTGGCGGCGTCGTTAGTGTTGCAGCGCGTCCTCCCGCCATGGCGACCTCGGTCTCCATCGGCTCTGCGGCGGATGGATCGGCGACCGGACAAAGAAAGAACAGTCAAGCAAATGTTGAAAAGAAAAGCGAAAGAAAAAGAACCCAAGGGAAATTTTTTGCCAAGAGATTACCTGCGATGGGATCTGCAGCCATGGTCTCCGACCACCGGAGGATCTTTGGTGCTGCCCTCGCCGGAGAAGTCTCCTTGCGGGGCAGCTCCTTGGGAGAATCCTCCCTTGGCGGCGTGGTTGAAGCAGATGGTATTTGGGCGGCTTAGGGCACTCTGATGAGGCTGCTCTGCTCCTGCACAAATCGACAGTCGGATATCAACAAAGAAGGAGCACCCATGCACCCTAACGGTGAAAGTAAACCGTATACTTCTGTTGGGGGTTGTCTTTGGGGGCTGCTTTGAGAAGAGTTGCGGGTCCGGCAAGGGGGTCTCGAGCAGCGCCTCCTGTTGCCCGCAGGGATCGTCTTGATGAAAAACACCGGGGTCTTGGCTCTCTTGATGCCCTCACAGGCAGCGTCTGAAAAGGAAAGGGTTGAGAATGAAGCTAATCAGATACAAGACAAAGCAACAAATTGAAGAATTACAAGTGCAATGACAAGATCTTACTCTTCTTCTTCCTCGGGCTGGCCGCGGAGAGGTCAGTCAGTTCACCTCCGGTGCGGCGAGCTGGAAGAGTAGGCTCCCTCGGACGCTTAAGCGGGTCTGGGGCTGTGGCCCCAGAAGACCCGCTCGGTTGCTTGCTGGCGGCGTGAGGTGCTCAGCGGCAATAGTGCTTGCATGGTGGAAGCGCGTCCTGGCAGCGGTGCTGTTGGCCCGGCTGCCGCCCGCCACTTCCCGGCCTTGAGGCGCCTTCTTGGTGGAGCTGTGGGCTTCGTTCATGACAAGCTACTTGAAGGTGTGCGAGGGCGCCCTCGGCGAGGCTCGCTTGGCTCAACCGGGCTCGGCCTGCTCCTCCTCGCCGACAAACTCCTCTCGATCGACAAGGCTTGCCGCCTCTGCCTCCGCCTCCTCCATAGTAAATCCAAATTACGCCCTGTGGCTGCTGTTGCTCCGCCTCCTCCAACCTCGTGGCAATCGTTGCATCTCGTCGTCGGT
The DNA here is from genome assembly GCA_021605205.1 of Aegilops longissima. Classification (NCBI taxonomy): domain Eukaryota; kingdom Viridiplantae; phylum Streptophyta; class Magnoliopsida; order Poales; family Poaceae; genus Aegilops; species Aegilops longissima. The sequence goes on from CM038682.1 coordinate 165,397,597, forward strand.
AGTGTCACGGGTGAGCAACTTCTGCTTTCGTCAGGCGGATCGGCACTTCTTCAAGCTATTGAAGAACTGCCGCGGCGTCGTCTGAAGGCTCTTGCCAGGTTGGAACAATCTCATCACGAATCACACAGCGGAATCATTAGCGGCGGATGCGGTCGGCGAAGTTGTTGCACAATGGGGCGACTCCCTCGGCAACCTAAACCACTCCGGGGTGATCGGGGTGCGTGCTTGAACAGCTCTAGCGACATCGCATCAACTCCAAGGCGGTGAAGTTGAAGTTGAGGACGGTAGCAGCGTCATGATGTCTGCGCGTTACGAAACTCCCAAGCAGGTCTCCTCCTCTCACAGTAAGAAGCGTCTGGCGAAGAAATCTCGCCAAGCTGCGCCTCTGATGAGTCCGGCAAACTGAGGCGCGAGATCCGATAACAGTGATCTTCAATTTAGCATCCTCCGGCACCAAGTTGCTCCAATCGTTGCCGCGTACTATTGGGGTTAGTATTTGGGCGGTGAATGGCTGCGGGTTCTCCTCTACGATCCAGCACTAGTCAGCCCTCCTCCTCCCACTTTCTCAGAGCTCTCCTTCGAGATAGGCCTCCTTCTTGCCGATTCTTGAGATCCAGCGATCCCTCGGCAAGAGGCTCTCCTCTCTCTACTCGAGGCATAAAGAAATGGCGGAAGAGGCTACGTTTGGGTGAACTCGACAAAGTTTTCGCAGAGGTGTCGAAAACTGCCATAATCGAGGACAGCATTGGGGTGAAATCAAGGAGGCGAAACCCGTAGATGTTCATGATATCGCGAAGAATTCAGAGAAAAGCGGCGAGCCATAATAGAAAAGCGGGGAAGAAGGGTACCCACTTGCAACCGACTCGATCACGTGGTGAGAAGAGTACCGATGCCTTGAATCACGCTCGCGTCTCCGTCGACCGAAGAGATAGTACCATTCCTTAGCTCCTGCGGCGAGATGAGGGGAAGATGGCCGCTCCTTCCGCAGCACGAGCGACCGCTGCGCCTCGGCCGACTTCGCCCTTCCCTTGTCGGCTTTGAGACCATGGCGAAGGTGGTGGGGAGGCAACCGGCGGTGTTGGTGATCTTTGGTGGTAGTGGGGGCGGGCGCTGCTCTCTGAGACTAGAAGAAGGGGGCGGCGGTGGTTTTCGAGATGAGACAGCAAATGGCGAGGTGGGCGACTTCGCCCTGTTCCCCTGTTTATAAGGAGGAGAGAGGCGGACGTTCGCTTTTCCAAATAAAAACCCCCACGATCTCTCCCACGATGCCACGTTCGGCGCATGATGTTCGTGGGGGCGTGGTGGGTCGGGAGCAGGTGCAGGCGTGATCTAGGCAGCGTGCCGTGCACTTTGTTTTGGGCTGGCACAACAAGCGCTCGGCACCGTGTGTGGCCCGAGCCCGGGGGCTCCTGCCATTGTACTAGAGTAGGGTACCTAGTATCCCGAACTTCGTGCAGGCGATTCTGACACCCAGCGGCGAGGCTCGCTGGTGACCGCCAAGGTCCTCGCGGTTCCTTTGGAGCCATTCAAGAACAAAGTATTTAAGCCAAGGAGACAAGGCCCGGCAGAGGAGCTTGCCGGGAAGGCCCTCAACGCACCCGAAGACAAGACCCGGGAAGAGGAGCTTTCCGGGAAGGCTCGATGGCGACAAGCTTCGGGACGGCAAGGATTCAGCAGCGGCAAAGGCGCTTGCAGCGACGAGCAACTCTCTTTATCTCGCTCTAGCTCACCCACCAGCGTGTCGCCATGGGACCATTCGGTAGCGCGTGTCAAGAAGGCTGTGCGGCCAGCGGAGAACAGCGTAAGTGGTGCTGACAAGATCGCCATCGTGGCGAGCGGTGGCGCCCCTGATGGTCCCTGTTGCACTATTTAGGCGACATGGATGGGCATTTAATGCTTTTGTCCCTTGCCGTCGAGTTAGGTAGAATACAACTTTGTACAAAGTAGGCTGTACCAACCACAACTCATTTCCCTTTTTGCCCTTGTCTACGTTGCCATCATTGGTGACCCCTTGAGCATATAAATGGAGGCCCATGCGCAGCGTGCGAGAGTTCAGCTCATTGAAACCGAGACACTCACGCTAGGTCTTGTAGCTCTCGGTGCTCCCTAGCAAGAACACCATACAATCAGACAAGCATCAGTAGGAGTATTATCTCTCAGGAGAGCTCGGCTGGGTAAACTGCTCGTGTGCCGCCTCGATCTGCTCTTCGTGCAACCTCCGCCCCCCACCGAACCGAAAGGGGCTCGGTCCGCCGGTCCCATAGGTGTTCGTGGGTCTCGATCAGCTTCCCCGACAGTATGAGTACTTATACAGGTTCAACTGTACAAAGCACGCCTCGAACAGTGCTACTTTGCCTCTGATTAACCAAGGGTGAACCGCCAAGCCCAGAGACAAGGCCAGGCGCCACCCAGCGCATCCACAACCTTACAGCGGCTTCATCTCTTAATGTGGTCAATAAACAGGATATTCACTTTAGAGCCATGGAAAAGCATGAACATAATCTTCTATCCTATTCTCCAAGATGGACGGGCCTTCATTATTTGAGACCACCCATGAATAAGTATCTTTTCACCTCCAAGGGGAATGGAGTAGGTCGACATATACATCATGTCGTGACCAAGCGCAAGTTTGACCCGACCATGGTCAGGCATCTGTATAGGAACAATAGAAATGGGCAGTTTCTGTTTCAAGAAGATCATAGTTGTAAAACTGTCTATAAGCAATAGTTTATGAACAATATATATAACAGAAAACAGCTCGTACCATAAGTTTCTCGACATAGTTGGACCTGCGCAATGAGTGCAGCAGTGGCACACATATCCCACGCGGCCTTCCACCATTGAAACTGTCGGATGTTGGGTTCCGGCAGACCCTTAAGGTTCGAACTCTCGGGTGCGCGCGAAGATCTCCCCCCTACCAATCCACGTCCAATCGCTTCGCGAGAATCTAAGCTAAACAATGAACAACACGAGAGACACAAGATTTATACTGGTTCGGGCCACCGTTGTGGTGTAATACACTACTGCAGCGTGTGGTGTGGTGGATTGCCTCAGGGGCTGATGATGAATAGTACAAGGGGGAGAACGGCCTCGCGAGAGGTGTTCTTGAGCTGGTGTAGTGCTCTCATAGGAAGAGATTCGGTCCTCGTTGGCTAGGTGAGAACTCGATCCGCCCCCTTTTCTACTGTGGTGGCTAGCTCTATATATAGAGGCCCTGGTCCACTTCCCAAACATTGAGCGGGAAGGGCGCCAACAACGGCCGTTTCGAAGGGGAACGTCTAGTACAAGTTATCCTGACTAAAGTTGGTCTTCGGCTGCCAAAGGCACTGGCGATGACGCCGTCTTGGGTTCCACGGTGACCTCCATCCTGCCGCTCTGCTGGTCTTGGTCTCGTTGCAACGAAATGGTAACCTTTGCCTGATGCCTCGGTACACCACGCCTGTGCTTGCCTCCTTTGCACCAAAGAGGAAACAAGCACACTGCGCGGGCCGGCGCCCGCCTGGCGCCGGCCGCCCGGTCTCGATCGTCACGACTTGCGTCACGACATCCTCGCGAGGTACCCTTGCCTTGATCTCTCCGCCTCCTCGCGAGCCTGCCTGGCGAGGCCTCTCCCGAGGAAGCCTTGCGTCGTCCGCACCGCGAGGCTTGGCCCCTCGCGAGGATCTTGAGTTTGCATTGATGAAGATGGGTCGTACTGTGCCACCACTTGAGCCACGCCGCAGGCCGCAGGCAGGCAAGTCTTGGGACCCCCGTTCCCAGAACATCGACAGTAGCCCCGGGGCCCAAGGTGCGCTCAGACTTGGCTTAGCAGAGAAGCGAAGGGGCAAGTGCGGAGCGCCGCGGGCCCCAACAGCCTGCGGCCTTGGGCGCCGCGTGGCGGTTGATTGGACGTGGGCGTCTCCGCTTCCCCACGCTTCCTCGGCAACTACCTGACTGACAAAAAGGCTGGCCCGGGGCTAGGATTACTTTCATTACTCTCATCCGCCTTGCTCCAGATCACCTTTCTTGATCTTCACCCTCCTGCTTCCGAAATCTCTAGATCTGCCTTAGCCTTTCATCTCTGGCGAGCAATGGCGCCCCGCAAGGCCGCGGTGGGGGCTCCACCGGCCTGGTACTCGCCGGCTCTGGATCCTCCAAACATGACGGAGAAGAATCTCGCCCTCACGCGCCAGATGGCGGCGGCGCAGGGCAACGAGATGGGGGCGACTGTGCTCCGGCTCGGCTCCGCCCAGCCGGAGGACAAGGGGAGCACCTTCTATCCCCTCTTCATGAGCGCCGTCATCGCTAGCCTGGTGCCTCCTTTCTCCGAGTTCTTCTTTGCTGTCCTCCGCCAATATCAACTGCATGCTCTGCATCTCGACCCCAACTCCATTCTCCTCCTGGCGATCTTTGCCTACTACTGTGAGGCACACGTTGGGGTGATGCCCTCCGTGGCCTTGCTGCGCCACTTCTTCTCCCTCCGGCTCACTAGCGCCAATATCTCGGCGTGCGCAGGCTTTGCCGCGTACTCCAAAGCCAACGCGATCTCGAAGGCCGGGAAGAGGGTCGACGGCTTTCGGAGCAAGTGAGTCATGGTGGACGCCAGATGCAACAACCCCCTGCTGGAGCTGCCCACAGAGCAGCCCGAGGCCGTCGAGGCGTGGTCTCGCGTGAAGCTCGACGACCAGCGGGCAAAGCTGATGCTGGAGAAGATGAACGCTTACCTGAGGCCGGGCAACCTAAGGGCGGTGAAGCTGACCGGGGCCACGCTGCTGAGGGAGTACCTGTCGCACCGGGTGGCCCCTCTTCAGGCGCACTCGCGCCCGCTGTGGAGGCTCGAGGATGCGGATGTCGTCCTCCGCCTGAGCTCGGATGCCCTAGCTGACGAGGATCTGACCGCATCCCTCCGCTTTCTTGTCGGGGAGGACGTGGCAAGCCTGGAGGGTGCTCCGGTCCCCTTGTTCCTTCGCGACGACTGGGAGCGGGTGGTGGACACCATGCCCACCTTTGACGGGGTCGGTTTGGTGCCGGCGGAGGCCCCTGAGGGCCAGGCAGCGACGGCGACGGTGGACTTGTCCTCTGATGATTCCGGCGAGGGAGAGGAGGAAGATGAAGAGGAGGAGGAGGAGAAGCGTGACTCGGAGGCGATCCTCGAGGGGACGGGGGAGACTTCCCCCTGTCGCAGGTCCAGAGGCCTGCGCTCCATGCCGGATGACGACGAGGCCGGTGCCAGGCGAGGGGGGGGGGACCCGCCCTTGATCCCGAAGAAGGACCGGTCTGGGCTGATCTCCCGAGGGTCTACCCCAGCCCTGGTGCCGCCTGGGGCCAGCTCCAGCCCTCCTGGTGCGCCTTCCTCTGCTGCTGGACCTCCCGAGGCTGAGCCCCACAAGAGGCTCTCAGGCATCAAGCTTGGCCGGAGTCCGTGGGATCCCGCGGCAGCTGACCAGTAAGTACTCGAACTCCGCTTTGCCCCTGTTTTTGCCGTCGAGGCCTGAGATCCCTTATTTAGGTAGGCTGCCGCCTGCGGCGAAGAGGCGGAAGGGAGATGCGGCGACCCCGCTTGGGGCGGGCTCACCTGTCGTGGCCACGTCTTCACTCGCGGGGAAGGGAGGCAGTGGATCCCACACTTCCCCTGCCCGTTCGTCCTCGCGAGGCCAGGAGGGACGCTCTGGCGGGGAGCCAGCCCCCATGGCCCTGCTGACTCTGTAGGCATATAGGGTTATTTGAAAAGTGTTTTTCAATGGAAAACCTGGATTAAGCTACTTGAACATTGAGCATCAAGATCTATAAGGATAGATCAAAAAATGCTTAATAATACTTTCAAACGAACACATACCGTGACAAGATTTTGAAGCAGTTCAAAATAGATCGAGAAAGAAGGAGTTCTTGGCTGTGTTATAAGGTGTGAGTAATGAGTAAGACTCAAGACCTGACCACGGTAGAAGAGAGAGAAAGGACGAAGGTCGTCCCCTATGCTTTAGATGTAGGCTCTACAGTATGCTATGCTGAGTACCGCACGTGAAGTGTGCCTTGCCATGAGTCAGTCAAGGGGTACAATAGTGATCCAGGAATGGATCACATGACAGCGGTCAAACTTAACCTTAGTAACTAGTGGACTAAGGAATTTTCTCGATTATGGAGGTGGTAAAAGAGTTTGTCGTAAAGGGTTACGTTGATGCAAACTTTGACACTAATTCGGATGACTCTGAGTAGTAAACCAGATTCGTATAGTAGAGCAGTTATTTGGAATAGCTCCAAGTAGCGCCTGGTAGCTGCATCTACAAGATGACATAAATATTTGTAAAGCACACACGGGTCTGAAAGGTTCAGACCCGTTGACTAATAAACCTCTCTCACAGGCGAGATATGATCAAACACCATGGGTGTTGGATTCAATACAATCACAAAAAAATGCGAACTAGATTATTGACTCTAGTGCAAGCGGGAGACTGTTGGAAATATGCCCTAGAGACAATCATAAAATGGTTATTATTATATTTCCTTGTTCATGATAATTGTCTATTGTTCATGCTATAATTGTATTAACTGGAAACCGCAATACATGTGTGAATACATAGACCACAACATGTCCCTAGTGAGCCTCTAGTTGACTAGCTCGTTGATCAATAGATGGTTATGGTTTCCTGACCATGGACATAGGATGTCATTGATAACGGGATCACATCATTAGGAGAACGCTGTGATGGACAAGACCCAATCCTAAGCATAGCACAAGATTGTATAGTTCGTTTGCTAAGAGCTTTTCTAATGTCAAGTATCATTTCCTTAGACCATGAGATTGTGCAACTCCCGGATACCGTAGGAATGCTTTGGGTGTACCAAACGTCACAACTTAACTGGGTGGCTATAAAGGTGCACTACAGGTATCTCCGAAAGTGTCTGTTGGGTTGGCACGAATCAAGACTGGGATTTGTCACTCCGTATGATGGAGAGGTATCTCTGAGCCCACTCGGTAATGCATCATCATAATGAGCTCAATGTGACTAAGTAGTTAGTCAAGGGATCATGCATTATGAAACGAGTAAAGTGACTTGCCGGTAACGATATTGAACGAGGTATTGGGATACCGACGATCGAATCTCGGGCAAGTAATGTACCGATTGACAAAGGGAATTGCATACGGGATTGCTTGAATCCCCGACATCGTGGTTCATTCGATGAGATCATCGTGGAACATGTGGGAGCCAACATGGGTATCCAGATCCCGCTGTTGGTTATTGGCCGGAGAGATGTCTCAGTCATGTCTGCATGATTCCCGAACCCGTAGGGTCTACACACTTAAGGTTCGGTGACACTAGAGTTGTTATGGGAAATAGAATGTGGTTACCGAAGGTTGTTCGGAGTCCCGGATGAGATCCCGGACGTGACAAGGAACTCCGGAATGGTCCGGAGGTGAAGATCGATATATTGGACGAAGGGTATTGGAGTCCGGAATTGTTCCCGGGGTACCAGGTGATGACCAGCGTGTCCGAAAGGGGTTTCGGAGGCCCCGACAAGTGTTGGGGGGCCTTATGGGCCAATGGGAGGGGGCACATCAGCCATCTAAGGGGCTAAGCGCCCCTCCCACCGCATCTCACGTAATCTGGAGAGGTGGGGGCGCCACCCCTAGGGCAGCCTCCCCTCCCGGCTTGGGGGCAAGTTTCTTAGGGGTGGGGGCGCCCAAACCCATCTAGGGTTTCCCCTGTGGCTGCCACCCATCCCCTAGGGAACCCTAGGGCGCCTCCTCCACCCCCCTTCCCCCTATATATAGTGAGGGAGAGAGAGGGCAGCCGCACCCCTTCTCTGGCGCAGCCCCTCCCTCCTCCAACTCTTTCTCCTCCTCCGTAGTGCTTCACGAAGCCCTGCAGGAATACCACAAGCTCCACCACCACGCCATCGTGCTGCCGGAGCTCTCCCTCAACTTCTCCTCTCCCCTTGCTGGATCAAGAAGGAGGAGACGTCCCCGGGCTGTACATGTGTTGAATGCAGAGGCGCCGTCCGTTTGGCGCTAGATCGGATCTTCCGTGAGTTGAATCGCCGCGAGTACGACTCCATCAACCGCGTTCTTGCAATGCTTCCGCATCGCGATCGTCAAGGGTATGAAGATGCACTCCCCTCTATCTTGTTGCTAGAATCTCCATAGATTGATCTTGGTGATGCGTAGAAAATTTTGAATTTGTGCTACGTTCCCCAACAAATATGATGTCCTCCTTCATCTTAGATGCTACGGTGATACGATCTTCGAGGTCGTTGGATATGGGATCCAAGGGCATCTGAGTAGTTTTTGTACAAATTGTGTGCAATTCTCAAACTCATCAAGGTTTCCTGTAAAAATATTAAGACACATCATGTGAGCTGCTATATCTCAGATCTACAAGCTCCAAGCAACTCGTATCGGCATATAGCATCTAAGGTATGGGGGCACATGATATTCTCCCAGGGACGAGGGGTGGGGGTGCACAACCAATCTGTGGTTGGGAGGGTGGGGACAAATATAATCTAAACAACCCTAAACACAACTTCACAATTTTATCTAAGGTCGAGGGGTTGACCCCCAACAATCATAGCTCCGCCTAAACACAACATTTGCATGTACTGTAGTACTAGACTTAATATTCATGTTTTGGTTTCATGTTCATCTTAAATATTGAACTGAGGACCATGCATGTCGTACATTTTACTCCCTTCATTCCTAAATATTAGTCTTTTTAGAGATTTCAAATGGACTGGCACATACGGATGTATATAGACATATTTTAGAGTCTAGATTCACTCATTTTGCTCCGTATGTAGTCACTAGTTGAACTCTCTAAAAGACTAATATTTAGGACTAGAAGGAGTATTTTTGAATTCGTGTCATACATGCATGGTTTGGAAAAATAGATGCACTATACTTATTGGATTGTTGTTGTGTTCGTGCGTGTGTGTCTCTGTGTGTGTGTCTGGCCATATGCTTGATACATACAAAGTTTTTTCACCTCCATATTGTTCATCTTTTAAATTTAAATTTGCATTGAAAACTTACTAGGGATACCATGAAATGTGAAATCCATGTTGAGATCACTATATCACAAACTCACTCTAATTCAACAACTCGTCATAAATCAATTACAACATTTATATTAGTATTTGCAAGGAAAATACGGGCATTGTAATACACATAGATCCGTTCGGCAATTTAAAAGGTTCCTTTCGTATTCTCGAATGGTAGGACCCAACAGCGTACCAGCCAGACCTTTGCTCGTGTAGATCCTAAAAAAAAAATTGGGCTCGTGTCCTTCGGTGGCGTGCGTGGTACGCACATTAGGCAACCCCAACCAGTCGAGCCTCAGCGTTTCGAGTCGAAATATCTGGCGGCCAGAATTCCAGCCCTAGGAAAGTCCCCTCATGTCCCCGGTCCATAATGACTACCGATGAACAACGGAGGGATGCTTTAGTAACTAGACAATGTTACCTACCGTGCCGAGCATAGTTCAATTCCCTCGGTCACCGCTCGCCAAGGTCACCCGTCAACTGTATTGCCTAGTACTACTACTACTACACCAGGATGAGCACAGAATTGAGCCCGTTTGTTTGTGCATAGTACTTGAGTTAATATATCAGGCAATGCACTGGTACGGAGGGATTATCCTTTTACTCTTCATATATAGCTTGTCTGAATTCTAACTAAGCAAAATGTTTGACCAAATCCTTTCTTAAGAAATACAACATGACAGTAATGGCTTGAAAATTTATTGCATGATGCAGGTTATGATATTGTTTCGAATCCTGGATCTTAAATTTTAGAAAATCCAAAAGTGACCATAAATTCATGAAACTGAGCATGGTCACATGATATGGCACAAATATTACTTTGTAATTTTTTTCTTCAATTTGAGACAAGTTGCTTATGACAAGTTGCACAAATGAAGAGCCAAGGTATTTTGGAACAAAGACCTGTCATGTTAAGGCGAACGCTTTCACTATTGAAACCGTGGGCGTTTACGTGCCGCCACGAGTCCCGCTTCTCATCGACAGGTGTCGTCCAAGCAAGCGTGTGAGTCGACGGGAGGCGTGCAAGCAGACCGCTGCGCCGGCTGACAGGGAGGCGTGCGAGCAGACCCTTGTGCAGGCTCACTGGGAGGCGAGCCCTTTGACCAGGCTCCGTCGTCCACCTACGTCCCAACTGCTCCCACTTTTAATGTTGCCGGAGCCGTAGCTTAAAATCAACCCCGCACTACCCGGTATCGCTACCTCCAACTAGCATGAGCTAAACGTACGCCATGCCGCATCACGATGGTCTGCCCTTAGTCTTCCAATTTCTTGAGGAAGACACCCAGCCGGAGTCTCAAGAACATAAGGCGCTTTGGGACGAGCTTGAACTGGCCTTGCGGGAAGACGCCGCGCCTGTCCCCGCGCCCATCCCTGTGGCATTGATGGGCTGGGAGCCGCACATTGTCTCCGAGCTTGATGCCACGGGGTTCCACGAAGTCCCCGCCGACTTTCACACACCCGTGCACCTGCCAGCAGATGCACTGCTGCGCAGTAACCGACGCAAGACGCGCCCGTGCGGTGCCCTGCACCTGCTAGTGTGTAGCGCGCTGCAGATCGACGTGCGCCCGTCTTTGGTGCCGTGCACGTAATGTCTCCGCCAAGGCCGTTGGCAAGGTTCTGTTGATACGTCTCCAACGTATCTATAATTTATGAAGCACTCATGCTATTATATTATCTGTTTTGGATGTTTATGGGCTTTAGTAAGCAATTTTATATTATTATTGGGACTAACCTAGTAACCGGAGGCCCAACCCAAATTGCTGTTTTCTTGCCTATTTCAGTGTTTCGAAGAAAAGGAATATCAAACGGAGTCCAAACAGAATGAAACCTTCGGGAGAGTTATTTTTGGAATGGAAGCAATCCAGGAGACTTGGAGTGCACGTAAGGGAAGCAACGAGGAAGCCACGAGCCAGGGCGGCGTGCCTGCCCCCTAGGCGCGCCCCCACCCTCGTGGGCCCCTTGTGGCTCCCCTGACCGACTTCTTTCGCCTATATATGTCCATATACCCTAAAAACATCGGGGAGCAGAATAGATCGGGAGTTCCGCCGCGCAAGCCTCAGAGCCACCAAAACCAATCGGGACCTGCTCTCGCACCTGCCAGAGGGGGGACCCCTCACCGGTGGCCATCTTCATCATCCCGGTACCCTCCATGACGAGGAGGGAGTAGTTCACCCTCGGCGCTGAGGGTATGTACCAGTAGCTATGTGTTTGATCTCTCTCTCTCTCTCTCTCTCTCTCTCTCTCTCTCTCTCGTGTTCTTGAGGTGGTACGATCTTGATGTACCGCGAGCTTTGCTATTATAGTTGGATCTTATGATGTTTCTCCCCCTCTACTCTCTTGTAATGGATTGAGTTGTCCCTTTGAAGTTATCTTATCGGATTGAATCTTTAAGGATTTGAGAACACTTGATGTATGTCTTGCATGTGCTTGATGTATGTTTTGGTGATGAACTTGCGGGTTCAGTGACCTTGTGAACTTATGCACAGGGGTTGGCACACGTTTTCGTCTTGACTCTCCGGTAGAAACTTTGGGGCACACTGTGAAGTACTTTGTGTTGGTTTGAATAGATGAATCTGAGATTGTGTGATGCAGATCGTATAATCATACCCATGGATACTTGAGGTGACAATGGAGTATCTAGGTGACATTAGGGTTTTGGTTGATTTGTGTCTTAGGGTGTTATTCTAGTACGAACTCTATGATAGATTGAACAGAAAGAATAGCTTCGTGTTATTTTACTACGTACTCTTGAATAGATCTAGCAGAAAGAATAACTTTGAGGTGGTTTCGTACCCTACCATAATCTCTTCGTTTGTTCTACGCTATTAGTGACTTTAGAGTGACTCTTTGTTGCATGTTGAGGGATAGTTATATGATCCAATTATGTTATTATTGTTGAGAGAACTTGCACTAGTGAAAGTATGAACCCTAGGCCTTGTTTCCTAGCATTGCAATACCGTTTGCATTCACTTTATCATTAGTTACCTTGCTGTTTTTATATTTTAAGATTACAAAAATCTATATCTACCATCCATATTGCACTTGTATCATTATCTCTTCGCCGAACTAGTGCACCTATACAATTAACCATTATATTGGGTGTGTTGGGGACACAAGAGACTCTTTGTTATTTGGTTGCAGGGTTGCTTGAGAAAGACCATCTTCATCCTATGCCTCCCACGGATTGATAAACCTTAGGTCATCCACTTGAGGGAAAATTGCTAATGTCCTACAAACCTCTGCACTTGGAGGCCCAACAACGTCTACAAGAAGAAGGTTGCGTAGTAGACATCACCTGTCCCCGCACGGGTGCGGGTGCCCCCTCAGCGGCATGGATGGCTGTCGTTGACCGCTTCCTTGCACCAACGCTAGTCGCCTCCTCCCGCCAGTTGACTCGCTCTGAAGTCCAGAACATTTTGGCCTTCCTTGATGCTAGGCCAACGTCCAGGAGTACGCCAACAATGATGCAAGACGCCGCCGTCACCGTCGGTCAGTGGCCCGACGACACACAGAGCATTGCAGAGGAGCCGCTTCCCACCGCAAGATGCCCCCTCGCCGCCGCGTAATCTAAATTTGCAATGAAAAACGTTCGAATTGCCATGCTTAAAATCCAAACGTTTATCATTTCCGTTTATTTTATATCGATCGTCGTATAATTTAAAGTCGGAGTCAGACTGAACGAAATCCATGGTTTGATCGATTGAATGTTCTACTAGAGTCGTATCAAATTAAATATAAAACGTCATCAAGCCACATGTATTCCTTGTCATCCAACGACCTAGACTGCTTCAATGTCGAGCGCTCAACACGTTTAGCGTGAGAGATTGAGCGAGCGTGGCCCGCCATGAGGTCGAAAGAATGGGGGCGGCTTGGATGGACTGACCTAGATAGACAATCTGCATGAGAGAGTTCTAGTGTGGTGATCGAGGCCCAAACAGGGAAATATATCATTTGTGTGTGAAATAAAATGAGGTTAAACGAGACTCAGATAAAGAGAGCGAGATTGAGCGAGTGTGGCCCGCCGTGCGGAAGAAAGAGTGAGACAGTCTCGAGGGAGTGGCCTAGATAGACAATGTGCATGCGTGTGCACGAGAGGTTGGGGGGCTAGATAGGCAATTCATGTATTTAGCGTGAGAGGGTGAGAGGAAGAGGGAGAGAGAGAGAGCTCGGCATGGGGTGCAATGGCGGGTGTGTGAGGTAAATACATTTGGTAACAGAGTGGAAAAAGGGGTTGTGTAGTTGAGAGACTTAGAGATCGAAACATGGAGAGAAAGAATGAACGTGTGTTGGAAACCGGTAGCTTCCTAAGGTGGTCAGGAGAGGAAGATTGACCGATACATGAAGTATGTAGCGTGTAAAAGGGGGCTAAAACAACATTTGAATGTACATAGTACGAGACTTAATATCGATGTTTCAATTCGGTGTACATTGTAAGATTTGAACTGAGGACCATGCATACGGGTAATTATTTTGAATTCGTGCCATACTAGGTTTAGAATAGTTGACATTGACTGAATTTGTTGTGCTATTTTGTAGGTCATATTTTTGAATCCATCCAAAAGTTTTCTCACTACCATGGTGTTCATCATATACATATGAATTTGTATTAAAAAAGTAGCATGGATACAGTGAAATGCGAAATCCACGTTAGAATTGGAGATCGCTATGTGACACACACTCTAATTCAAATAACTAATACGTGACACACACTCTAATCCATGTTAGCGTGGATACCGTTTCGATTTTTTCAAATAAATCCTCATTAATTAATTAATAGTACTCCTTTAGTTCACTTTTATAAGACCTTGAAGACATTTCAGACAATGTCCAAAACAGTTCATTTTAAGTTGTCTGAAACGACTTACAAAAGTGAACGGAGGGAGTATCTCGTTTCGAATGACTAATTATTGCAAGGAAAACACGGGCATGGTAATACATACAGATTCGTTTGCTAATGAAAGAAGATTTGTTTGCATTCTCAAATGTAGGCGCACCAGGAAGATCAGGGTCCTGTCAGGGTGGTCGCGTGTGTCGGACGGACGCGTAGCACCCAGTCACCCACCCCCTCCCTCCATCCCCCACTCCCCCCACCTCCCCCCACCCCAAAAGGACGACGATAAAATAAGTTCGCGCTTCCACATTTCGGATTGAAATATCTGGCGGCTCCAATTCCAGCCCTGAAAAATCTCCCTTCTCCACCGTCCCCTTCGGCGCCCAGATTGCTCAAATGCCTAATTCGTCGCCAACCCAAGCAAAGTTCGAATCGCCCCTCATCTCGTCTCTTTCCCCACCTATGTGCCGGACGACGACGATGACGAAGATGACGGTCGCACTTCACCACCGCACCGGAGCTACCTCATCTACGCCCTCGTCCACCGCACCAGGTGGTCCACCGACAACGTGGGCCGCCGCAACCGACGTGCCTCACAGACACCGACTTCCACCGCATCAGGTGCGCTTCACCGACGTCGTCTCCCAGCTCACCGGGGCTACTTCACCAAGCACATCGTCGCACCTCCGCCCCCCGAGGCCGTTGGGGCTTCACCAACGGTCTCGCCCACACTGATCAGAAGCGCCCGCTGCCACTCAAGATCTGCATTCGTGCGTGGCCAGCCAACGCCAGCGCGTCACCCTCAACGGCTCTGAAGTGACCCGCACTCTAGCTAGGCGAGCATGCCCAAACGCCGGCCCGAACTAGGTATCCACACATCACTCCCTTGTGCACTGTTCCGACAATGTTTGGATATCCTTTCACTGCTCTCTTAGCTTACACGCCTATGCAACTCTGACTTTACTCTTATTTCTTCTGGAGATATCATCTGAAACAAGCAAATCCATTTTTTAGCGAAGCATGACAGCGCTACGGGATCTGGTATAGATCCTACACACCCGTATAACCTTGTAAGTATCTGTCCTTCGGTACAATATCAAGGTCGATTCCTCTTATTTGATCAACCATTCGCCGTGTCAAAAATGCAGAGGGGGATGCAAGGAGCACAAGGCCTGCACATCCAAGCAAGTGGCAACATGGACTTATACATGGAACCTCCCAAGGGCAAGCAGAGCTACAGTGAGCCAGTACAACGAGCTAGCGTAAGTCCCTGCATTTCATTTAATTTGTACTGGCAGTCGTGTATGATTTGTGTGTAGTGGCGGGTCCACGAATTCAAGTTACCAAGGGCGAACATTTAACTTATAAAATACGAAGGCACTTGCACTCCGGAAATCAACATAACTTGATAAATGTGAAGCTACATGCACTTTGAAAACCAGCTAATGATCCAAAGTTATTCAGATTATAAACACTAAATGATGCAAGCACCAAAAACACAAAATGCAACATGGTGTACAAGGACTACAAACATGGTCTGTACCTGCTTGAATTATTCGTTCTCTGGCTGAAAATATCGAAGTGTAATTGCACCTATAACCAGTGCGCAAACTGCATATCAATATATCTATCCTGCACAAGTATGATAATAGTTTCAAACAACAGATTAGAAAAGTATTTATGCTATGTTGTCATGATATGGGGACGTTTGCTCAAGCTATGAAAATGCACTATAATTTGCTTGTCATCAATGCCTGCAAATCTCTGTCTCTCTCAACATAGCAGATCATCATTAGACACTAAATCCTTCAATGAGCTTGCAAAATGCTTGCATTAGATCCCTCATTAGACACTATATGTTCATCACCAGGAGCATGTAAAATGTTTGAATCAAATCCTTCATTAGCAGTCTATTCATTAGACACTTCAGGCTCAAGAACAACATGAGCTTGTATGTTTGCACCAGAAACTTGATTAGATACATCAGATTGATCGATTCAAGATTGATTGGGGAGTTATAAAATAAGTAGAAATTGGTTTCATTTTCTCATAGATTCCTTACATACAAGCAGTTTTACAACACCGTCAGGTTTAACTATTGGCCAGAATTTGAAGAGTTGAATTAGATATAATCAGGGATGTGATGTACCTGCTCGTTGCGCATGCTACTCTTGCAAGTTGCGACTGTCTGTTTGCGCAAGCTCGATGCCATGCCCGTGCTGCCGCCACTGCCTCCCACGCAGGATACACCCAGGGTTGGATCTTCATCTTCTTGTCCTTCTGTTTGCTTTAAGCCCAACGACCGTCCTCCAACGAGGGTGTGAGGAAGTGCCGTGTCGGTCTGTCCAGCGGCGGCTAGGTTAGGAGCGAACCAGACTGGAGGCGGGAGCGAATGAATGGGGATTTTTCCTGCTGTCAATCGATATGGGAGGCACTCATTTGGGCTGCGAGCCTGCTATAGGGCCTACCATGCACTTATGTTATTGGCCCATCCAAATTGAAACATTTTTCTTCATTTTTTACATTGCCTGCTCATGCATTGGGACGACCAAAACTAGCCCGGGCCAACCTGGACGACTCAAACTAGGTGCACACGTTCCAGCCACCTGAGGTGGCCGCCCATACCAGCCCCTATGGTGGTGTCGCCCCTTTTTGCGTGTATGATTGGGTAGTGAAAAATATTCCAGTCGCGCTTTTGATTCACCCACAGAATGGTTGAATTGATTGTTTCTATGAACTGAGTTCGCCAATAATGTGAAGGATGCCAGTATTTTCATCCTACTGTAGATCGCTTAGATCTCGATATGCCAAAAATAATCGCATGAAATATACAGTAAAAGCCAGTGTGATGTGTGTGGCTACAACTGGTCTGACTACACGTCCTCATATAACATATCAAGGACGCACCATCTTACCAGATTAACCATTCGACTTACCAATGCAGTGTGGGAAGAAAGAAGTATTGGGACTGCGTATCCAAGCAATTGATGCCATGGACTCCTTCGTACAACCTTGTAAGCGAAAAATAAGTTGCAGTGTGCCTGTACAAAGAACTAGCGTAAGTTCAGTTACCTGCTTCTCGGAATTTTAGTTAGCCACTTACTGCAAAATTCTTCAATTACATTGCTTGGCTTAATTTAGTTTGCTACTGATTACATAATGCCACAGCATGTTAATCCTATTGTAGACTGCGCCTATCTATGTGTTTGATACTTACTGTTAAGAATTACCTGTTTGCCTGAACTTAAATAGCTACTTGTTTGTTTAACTGCTTTTCTCCTGCAACAATGGGTTACAATGATGTTAATGTAACACCCCGGATGTAACTTTCCATATTTGTAACTCCAACTCTTGCCATTTTCGGCATTGTGCTATGGTATTCCCTCCGTGGTTGGGTTTTGTCTTTTGTTTTGCATTTTGTTCATGTCATGCATCTCATATCATGTCATCATGTGCATCTCATTTGCATACGTGTTCGTCTCATGATTCCGAGCATTTTCCCAGTTGTCCGTTTTGCAATCCGGCACTCCTATGTCCCCCGGCGTCCCCTTTTACATTTTTCCGTGAGCGGGTACTAAACTTTCTCGGAATGGACCGAGGTTTGTCAAGTGGCCTTGGTACACCACCGGTAGACCACCTGTCAAGTTTCGAGTCATTTGGAGCTCGTTTGATACTCCAATGGTTAACCGGGTAACCGCGAAGGCCTCTTTTAAGTTGCAGCCCAACACCCCTCCAAAATAGCCCAATAACCCATCTAAGTCACATCCATGCTCTCCTCGTCGGATCGCGATCGTGTGGGCGAAAACTACACTCCATTTGGAGCTTCCTAGCTCCTTCTACCTATAAAATAACCTCCTCCCCTGAAATCCCGGATCAGATCCACCCTAACCCTAGCTCCCCGCTCCTCTCCCAGCCAATCCGCGGCTGCCACGTGGCCTCCCGCGCCCCATGAGGCCGTGCAGGGCCCCGCGTCTGCTTCGCCCGCCCCCGCCCGCGCGCTCCGCGCCTCCGCTCCCACGACCCGGCAGGACGGACCTCGCCGTCGGCCCGCGAGGCCCGTGCGGGGCCCCCGCATGCCCGTTCGCCGCCCGCTGCCGCCCGCGCCGCCTCCGTGCCTCCGCTCCGCGACCCGCCGGACGGACCTCACTGCCGTCGTCCGGCCGCCGCCCGCTCACCGTCGCCCGCATTGCCGCTCGCCGGCCTCGCCCGTCGTCCTCGGCCGCGTCGTCGCGCTGTCGCCGCCCGCCGGCGCGCCCGGCCCGCCTCCGGTCACCCGTCGCCCGGCCTCTCCTCCTCCTTCTCCGCGAAGCCGCCAGCCGAACCTCGATCCGCGCCCGAGCCGGATCTAGATCCGATCTAGGGTTGACTCTCCCCCCCGCGTTTTTTCGTCTAAGTCATTTTCCTGTCATATTTTGTTGCATTTTCATCATGCCATAACTATGCACCCGTTGCTCCGTTTTGGACGTGTAGCATACCGAATTGTTCGCCTCGATGAGTACATCATTTCCTCTCATTGCATCATTTTCATTTGAGCTCATCTTGATGCCCGAAATTCTGGTATAAGAGGGCTATGTGATGTTAGTTTCAGATTCTTATCAGAACATGCACTTTTGTCATTTTTGCCATGATTGATGTGTGCACCCTATGAACTTGAGTCCTACATGTGTTTTGTAATATGCCATGCCATCTTTACAGGGGTGTATGCCATGTATTTTTGTCATCTCTGTGGTGACTAGCACAAGCATGCAAACTAGGCTTCATGATGTTGCTGATTTCAACCCCTGTTTTGCTGATATTTTTATGCCATGTAAACCTGATGCTACAGAGTGATCCATGCTTATTTTGAGATACTTCAGTAAGGATGTTTTGAACATATGGTTATTGTATATCCATCCATGCCCTTGTTTGCAATTATGGAGTGCCATAGCTTGAGTCAATCGAGCTCTACTTTTGCTATAAAATGTTTCCTGGCAGATTGTTTACATGTTATTCAATTTTGCCAAGGTTGTTGTAGTTGATCCGTGTATGCTATGATGTTGTTCTTTCCATGTATAGCTTCTATGCCATGTATTATTGATGTATGTATGCTTAGTTTATCATGAAATGCTCTGTAGTGAGTGCATCGAGCTCGCGAACATGCCTTCATAATTCTGTCAATGTCATGCCCTATTTGCTGAATCTGTTAACGAAACTTGCTATATTGACATGGGTGCTATTACTTTTTCTGATCCCTTTTGGCTCATGGTCAGTAAGGGACTTTTGTTCTATGCTTTGAGTAGATTCATGCCATGCCTTGTTTTATTATTATAAGTTCCTGTAGTATGTTGTTTTCTTGCTCTGAACACTGCTTCCTGATGCTGATTCTGCCATGTTAGTATTTTCACTAAGTCTGTGAAGCTGATATATTTTGCACTTTTGCCATGCTTGTTTGGACCTGTTATGATGTGATTTAGCCGTAGATCAGTGTTCATCTTTTGTCAAGCATCTTGAGTAGATCACTTCCATATGGTTTGTTGGTACGGTTGGGTGTAGTAGCTTAATTTCTTGTTGCTTGCTAAGTGGCATCATGCTGTTAATGGCAGATTTGGGCCATTCTTGTTTTGCTTGTCATTTGCAAACCGTGCATCCGATTCCGGTGATCTTTATATCAATTTCAACCGAAATCATCTCACCTTTCCAGCGGCATACTTGGTTTGCCAAGTTGATGCCTGGTTCATCATTTTCCTTCCGGAGCACGCATACGCATTGCATATCACATCTCGCATATAATGCCATGTATTGCATCATGTTGCTTGTGCATTGCACCGTGATTTATTGTGGTTCCATTGTTTGTGTTCTTGCTTTGGGTAGAGCCGGGAGACGAGTACGTGAACGAGGAACCTGTTGAGAACGCTTACGAGGATCAAGCTTTCGACAACTCTGAGAACCTTGCAGGCAAGATGACCATACCCTCGAAATCACTTCTATCTTTGCTTGCTAGATGCTCGCTCTTTTGCTATGCCTATGCTACGATGCGTATCACTTGCTTATCATGCCTCCCATATTGCCATGTCAAACCTCTAACCATCCTTTCCTAGCAAACCGTTGATTGGCTATGTTACCGCTTTGCTCGGCCCTCTTATAGCGTTGCTAGTTGCGGTGAAGATGAAGTTTGTTCCTTGTTGAACATGGAGATGTTGTTCCTTGTTGGAACATGTTTACTTGTTGGGATATCACAATATCTATTGTTTAATTAATGCCTCTATATACTTGGTAAAGGGTGGAAGACTCGGCCTTATGCCTGGTGTTTTGTTCCACTCTTGCCGCCCTAGTTTCCGTCATACCGGTGTTATGTTCCTTGATTTCGCGTTCCTTACACGGTTGGGTGATTTATGGGACCGCCTTGACAGTTCCCTTTGAATAAGACTCCTCTAGCAAGGCCCAACTTTGGTTTTACCATTTGCCACCTAAGCCTTTTTCCCCCGGGTTTTCGCGAGCCCGAGGGTCATCTTTATTTACCCCCCGGGCCAGTGCTCCTTCGAGTGTTGGTCCAAACTAGAGCACCGTGCGGGACCATTCCTTGGCAACTTGGATTACGTCGGTACCTGTACGCTTAGCTTATCCGGTGTGCCCTGAGAACGAGATATGTGCAGCTCCTATCGGGATTTGTCGGCACAGTCGGGTGGTCTTGCTGGTCTTGTTTTACCATTGTCGAGATGTCTTGTAGTCCGGGATTCCGAGACTGATCGGGTCTTCCCGGTAGAAGGAATATCCTTCGTTGACCGTGAGAGCTTATAATGGGCTAAGTTGGGACACCCCTGGAGGGTTTGAACTTTTGAAAGCCGTGCCCGCGGTTATGAGGCAGATGGGAATTTGTTAATGTCCGGTTGTAGAAAACCCGAAGTTGACCTTAATTTAAAACACATCAACCGCGTGTGTAACCGTGATGGTCTCTTCTCGGCGGAGTCCGGGAAGTGAACACGGTGTTGAAGTTATGTTTGACGTAAGTAGTTCATGATCACTTCTTGATCGCTACTAGCTTCACGACCGTGCCTTGCTTCTCTTCTCGCTCTCTTGTGCGAATGTAGCCACCATATATGCTAGTCGCTTGCTGCAGCTCCACCTCACAACTCTGTCCTTCCTATAAGCTTAAATAGTCTTGATCTCGCGGGTGTGAGATTGCTGAGTCCCCGTGACTCACAGATTCTACCAAAACAGTTGCGAGTGCCGACGATGCCAAGGCAGATGACGAACCGATCTCAAGTGGGAGTTCGACGAGGAACGTGGTCGTTACTATGTGTCTTTTCCTGATGATCGATAGTGGAGCCCAGTTGGGACGATCGGGGATCTGTGTAGCATTTGGGGTAGTCTTCTTTTATTTTGGTTCTGTAGTCGGACCTTGAGTGTAATCTGGATGATGGATGTTTATTTATGTACTATGTGAAGTGGCGACTGTAAGCCAACTATGTATCTCTTTCCCTTATGTATTACATGGGTTGTGTGAAGATTACCTCACTTGTGACATTGCTTTCAATGCGGTTATGCCTCTAAGTCGTGCTTCGACACGTGGGAGATATAGCCGCATCGAGGGCGTTACAAGTTGGTAATCAGAGCCATCCCCGACTTAGGAGCCCTTGCTTGTTTGTTTGCTGGCGTTGTTGAGTCTAGAAAAAAATGTTTTGAGTCTTAGGATTATATATATATCGGAGAGTAGGATTCTTTTTACTCCCCAGTCCCTTCGTCGCTCTGGTGAGGTCTCCGACGAGAAGTTTTGACTCTCCTCTCCTCAAATTTCACTAAATTTTTTTAGGATCACGCTGGTATCTTGGAATCGTTCGATGGTTTTGTGACGAGAACATTGTTCTTGGTGCCTCGACATTTAGGGGTTGTGGCGGTGTCCCGGGAGTTGAGCTCGAGGTGTTGTCGTCACAATTTTATCGCTGCGATTCTCGAATACCCGAGATTTGCCGACATCGAAAATCTTTTTGTACAGTTGTTGGTGAGATAACCCGATAACTTGAAGATCGGGCGAGCTCGAGTATTGCCATGACTCGTATAACGGATGCTTTTCGAAGGTCGAGGTACATGATTTCCGAAGGTTTCTTGGTTATGTGTTGACGGATGGATACAGCTGGATCTAGGTATACTTAGTTTGGGTGATATATTTTGTGTCCCTTGTATCCCCAACACCAGATTGCATAACCAGAAAGTTTCGGGAGTTTATAGGTGGGATTCAAGTAGCTCTTAGCATTTCTTCCCGCAGATATTTGGTTTGCGATTGGGTAATCCTTACAACTTATTTGTTCCAGTCGTACCTTGTTATTTCTTTTTCATCAACCCTTAATCAAGTGGCTTCTCACCTTAATGGACGTGTGATGTTAGCTTTTGGAATTCATTCGTTCATCCTTGTTCGAATGTTTATTGTGAAGACTATATGTTGCAATTTCTATCCGTTGATTCAACTTGTCTATCTGTCTATCAAAGTGCTAACGGATGTCACCCTCTTCAGATGGCTCCATAACGCATCTGAATCCGGATCGCAATGATGGGAGTCGGTCAGACCCTCCACCTCCACCTCCGCCTCCGGAGGCATGGCAAGCTATCATGGCAGCCACCAACGCAAATGCTCAGATGATTTTGCAACTCTTGCAAGAGCGTACCCAAGGAAATCAAGGTCAAGGCAACAACCAGCCGCACTTTGCTACCCTTAATCAGTTCCTCGCTAATCAGCCAAAGTCTTTCAGCTTCTGTGTCGAGGCCACGACGCCGACGATTGGCTTGTGGACATCTGCAAACATTTTGAATGTAGCAATGTCGGACACGAGGACTTTGTCAAGTTTGCTTCGCTTCAACTCAAGGACCAAGCTGCTGAGTGGTATCAACAATACAAAGATTCCAGAGGAGGTCGGTAATTACAGGATGAGTTCCGCCGAGACTTCAAAGCTCACCACATTCGAAAAGTGTTGTTGAGAGCAAGCGTGAGGAGTTCCGCAATCTCAAGCAAGGCAACATGTCGTGTATCAATACGATATCCAGTTCCAGAACTCGCCGCTTCGCTAAGCAAGACGTCCACGATGAAAAGAGTATGATCTATCAATTCAGAGGTGGCCTCGGAGAAGATCTACAATTAGCTCTCGTGCTTTTGAGCCGTAAAAGTATGATGAATTCTACAACATGGCATGAAGCAAGAAGCTGCCCAGCTCAAATGTGAGGCTTCTAAGAAGAGAATCAGGGATGCAGTTCAGTCTTCTTCTTCCTCTCAAGTGGCAGCTAAGCAACCGAAGTTCTACCTTCCTCCTCCTCCGTTCCGTCAGCCTTATCAGCAGAAGAACTCAGGTGGTCGTTGATCTTCCCACCCACCCAACCCAGGCTATCAGAACAAGTCTAATTCTCAAGCTGCAAGGTCAAATGCTCCTTATCACCGTCCACTCTCAGAGGTGACTTGCAACAAGTGTCAGCAGAAAGGTCACTATGCGAACAAGTGCTTCAACCAAAGGCGCCTTCCACCTCCTCCTCCTGTGAGATCTTCCAGCAATGCAGTGGTCAAGCATAATCCCAAGTCTGCAAAGGTGAATATGATGAATGCAGCTCAAGCGGAGGAATCTACTGACGTGATAATGGGTAATCTTCCAGTTAATGATATTCCTGCAAAAGTTTTATTTGATACCGGGGCATCGCATTGTTTCATGTCTAGATCATTTGTTGCAAAGCATGATTTCATTTCAGAAATGTTGGAAAAACCCTTGGGAGTTGTTTCTCCAGCCTCTTCTATGAGGGCTACCACAATTATTCCAGATGTTTCTATCAAGATGGGCGACTATAGATCTGGCTAAACCAATTGTCCTTGGTGACTCGGATATTGATCTTATTCTTGGGATGGATCGGCTTTCAAAGACAAAGCTCAGCTTGATTGTGCTGCTGTGGAAATTCAATTGACTCACTCTTCTAATGATGTGATCATCTATGCGCTCGTGATGAAACCATTCAGTTGTTTTCTTTCAATGAGAAGGGCGAATTGATGCTATCTCTCGATTCCGATCGTTTGTGAGTACCAAGATGTCTTTCCGTAAGAGCTTCCAGAAAGCCTCCTCACCGCCGATTGAGTTCGTTATCGATCTTGAGCCCGCATCGAACCCGTTTGCAAGCGCCCATACAAGCTTGGACCTAATGAGCTGAAGGAATTGAAGAAGCAGCTCGATGAACAAGAGCGTCTGGGTTTGATCAGACCGAGTTCATCTCCTTGGGGTTGTGGTGTTCTTTTTGTCCAGAAGAAGGATGGCACGGACCGACTTTGCGTCGATTACCGTCCATTGAATAAGAAGACAATCAAGAACAAGTATCCACTTCCCAACATCAATGAGCTTTTCGAGCAACTCAAAGGTGCTAAAGTGTTCTCCAAGCTTGACCTTCAGATGGGTTATCATCAAATTCGCATTCGTGAACAAGATATTCCCAAGACAGATTGAGAACAAGCTTTGGTTCTTATGAATATACTGTCATGTCTTTCGGCCTTGTCAATGCTCCTCCAACATTCTCTCGAATGATGAACTTCATCTTCAACCCCTACACCAATGAATTCGTCTTGGTCTATCTTGATGATATTTTGGTCTTCTCCAAGAATAAGAAGGATCATGCCAAACATTTGCGATTGGTGCTCAACAAGCTCAGAGAGCATCAATTCTATGCGAAGTTTTCCAAATGTGAATTTTGGCTTGATGAAGTGCTTTACCTTGGTCACATCATCTCCGCCAAGGGCATCGCTGTTAACCCCGAGAAGGTGTCTGCAGTTGTGAATTGGGAACCTCCTCAAAATGTCAAGCAGCTTCGCAGTTTTCTTGGTCTTGCAAGCTATTGCCGAAGATTCGTTGAGAATTTCTCCAAGATTGCAAAGCCTCTTTCCAACCTCCTCCAGAAGCATGTGAAGTATGTCTGGTCTCGTGAGTGTGACGTTGCTTTCAATACTCTCAAAGATAAACTCGTCACAGCTCCTGTCTTAACTCCTCCTAATGAATCCAAACCATTCCAAGTTTTCTGTGATGCTTCTCTTCAAGGTCTCGGTGCTGTGTTAATGCAAGAGAAGAGAGTTGTGGCCTATACCTCTCTTCAGTTGAAGCCCAACAAAAAGAACTACCCCACTCACGATCTTCAGTTGGCGGCAGTTGTCCATGCATTGATAACATGGAGACATCTCTTATTGGGAAGGAAAGTGGACATTTTCACCGATCACAAGAGTCTCAAGTATATCTTCACTCAACCGAACCTCAACCTCAGGCAAACTCGATGGGTCGAAATGATTCAAGAGTACAATCCGAGTATTGAATATACTCCGGGCAAGGCCAATGTGATTGCAGATGCTTTGAGCAGGAAGGCTTATTGCAACAGTTTAATCCTCAAGCCCTTCCAACCGGACCTTTGTGAAGCTTTCCGCAAGCTGAATCTTCAAGTTGTTCCCCAAGGTTTTCTTGCCAACCTCATAGTCTCTCCTACTTTGGAAGACCAGATTCGTGAGGCTCAACTCCTGGATACCATGGTGAAAAAGGTGAAATGTGGTATCGACAAGGGCATTTCCAAGTACAAGTGCTTCCACATTGATGACAAAGATACCCTTTTCTTCGAGGACCGGATTGTGGTTCCAAAGGGTGATCTACGTAAAGTCATTATGAACGAGGCAAACAATTCCCTTCTATCCATTCATCCTGGAAGTACGAAGATGTACCATGACCTCAAGCAGTCATATTGGTGGACTCGAATGAAGCGAGAAATTGCTCAATTCGTGAATGAGTGTAATATCTGCAGAAGAGTGAAAGCAGAACACCAACAACCAGCTGGTCTCCTCCAACCTCTTGCTATTCCAGAATGGAAGTTTGATCATATCGAAATGGACTTCGTGACTGGATTTCCTAAGTCCAAGCGTGGAAATGATGCTATCTTCGTTGTCATTGACAAGCTTACTAAAGTGGCTCATTTCCTTCCTATCAAAGAATCCATCACAGCAGCTCAGTTGGCAGAGCTATACACATCCAGGATTGTCTCCTTGCACGGCATTCCACAAGTGATCTCTTGGACCGTGGCAGCATCTTCACCTCCAAGTTTTGGGATTCTTTTGAAGGCCATGGGCACCAACATTCGTTTCAAAGACACCTTTCCATCCTCAAACAAGTGGCCAAGTCGAGCGAGTCAATCAAATCCTTGAAGATATGCTCAGGGCTTGTGTCATTTCCTTCGGTATGAAATGGGAAGATTGTCTTCCATATGCCGAAGTTCTCCTACAACAACAGCTTCCAGCGAGTTGGGCAAGGCCCCATTCAAATTCTCTATGGCGAAAGTGTCATACTCCTCTCAATTGGTCCGAGACAGGTGAACGCCAACTTTGGCAACGACTTGATCACGAAGCGAGGAAATGTGCAAAGTCATTCGTGAGAATCTCAAAGCCGCATAATCGCGCGGAAGAGCTATTATGATGACAAGCACCGTGATGTGGCTTTTGAAATCGGAGACCATGTCTACCTCCGCGTCTCTCCAATGAAAGGCACTCGTCGCTTCGGTATCAAAGGGAAGCTTGCCCCTAGATACGTGGGTCCTTTCAAGATCATTGGCAAAAGAGGCGATGTCGCCTATCAACTTGAGCTTCCGTCCAACTTCGCGAATGTGCACGATGTGTTTCACGTGTCACAGCTTCGCAAGTGGTTCAAGACTCCTGAGCGCACTATCAACTTCGAAGAGATTGACCACCAAGAAGATCTCTCTTATCATGAGCACCCCGTTGCTATTCTTGAAGAAACCGAGCGCAAGACTCGCAACAAGTCAATCAAATTCCTGAAAGTGAAGTGGTCACACCATTCCGACCGAAAAGCCACCAGGGAGCGCGAGGATCACCTCCGTTCCGAATATCCGGAGTTCTTTCAGTCCTAGATCTCGGGACGAGATCCTCTTGTAGTGGTGGAGTGTTGTAACACCCCGGATGTAACTTTCCATATTTGTAACTCCAACTCTTGCCATTTTCGGCATTGTGCTATGGTATTCCCTCCGTGGTTGGGTTTTGTCTTTCATTTTGCATTTTGTTCATGTCATGCATCTCATATCATGTCATCATGTGCATCTCATTTGCATACGTGTTCGTCTCATGATTCCGAGCATTTTCCCCGTTGTCCGTTTTGCAATCCGGCACTCCTATGTCCCCCCACGTCCCCTTTTACATTTTTCCGTGAGCGGTTACTAAACTTTCTCGGAATGGACCGACGTTTGTCAAGTGGCCTTGGTACACCACCGGTAGACCACCTGTCAAGTTTCGAGTCATTTGGAGGTCGTTTGATACTCCAACGGTTAACCGGGTAACCGCGAAGGCCTCTTTTAAGTTGCAGCCCAACACCCCTCTAAAATAGCCCAATAACCCATCTAAGTCACTTCCATGCTCTCCGTCGTCGGATCACGATCGTGTGGGCGAAAACTACACTCCATTTGGAGCTTCCTAGCTCCTTCCACCTATAAAAACACCTCCTCTCCCGGAATCCCGGATCAGATCCACCCTAACCCTAGCTCCCCGCTCCTCTCCCCGCGCCGGACACGTCCGGACGGCGCCGGACGCGTCCGCCGCCCGCGCAGCAGCTAATCCATGCTGCCACGTGGCCTCCGCGCGCCCGCGCCGCCCGGCCGCATGAGGCCGTCTGGGGCCCCCCCACGGCCCGCTCGCCGCCCGCCGCGCAAGGCGCAAGGCTCAAGCGCCTCCGCTCAGCGACCAGCTGGACGGACCTCCGCCGCTGCTGGCCGCCGCCCGCTCACCGCCGCTGCTGCCGCCGTCGCCTCGCCGGCCTCGCCCGTCGTCTTGGCGCGTCGCCTGCCGTCGCCGCGCGGCCCGGCCCGCCTCCGGTCACCCGTCCGCCCGGCCTCTCCTCCTCTCCTTCTCCGCGAGAAGGCCGGCGAACCTTGATCCGCGCCCAAGCCGGATCTAGATCCGATCTAGGGTTGACTTCTCCTCCCCCCCCTTGTTTTTTTCCTCTAAGTCATTTTCCTGTCATACTTTGTTGCATTTTCATCATGCCATAACTTTACACCCGTGGCTCCGTTTTGGGCGTGTAGCATACTGAATTGTTCGCCTCGATGAGTACATCATTTCTTCTCATTGCATCATTTTCATTTGAGCTCATCTTGATGCCCGAAATGCTGGTAGAAGAGGCTATGTGATGTTAGTTTCAGATTCTTATCAGAACATGCACTTTTGTCATTTTGGCCATGATTGATGTGTGCACCCTATGAACTTGAGTCCTACATGTGTTTTGTAATATGCCATGCCATCTTTACAGGGTTGTATGCCATGTATTTTTGTGATCTCTGTGGTGACTAGCACAAGCATGCAAACTAGGCTTCATGATGTTGCTGATTTCAGCCCTGCTTTTCTTGATATTTTTATGCCATGTAAACTTGATGCTACAGAGTGATCCATGCTTATTTTGAGATACTTCAGTAAGGATGTTTTGAACATATGGTTATTATCTATCCATCCATGCCCTTGTTTGCAATTATGGAGTGCCATAGCTTGAGTCAATCGAGCTCTACGTTTGCTATAAAATGTTTCCTGGCAGATTGTTTACATGTTATTCAATTTTGCCAAGGTTGTTGTAGTTGATCCGTGTATGATATGATGTAGTTCTTGCCATGTATAGCTTCTATGACATGTCTTCTTGATGGATGTATGCTTAGTTTATCATGAAATGCTTTGTAGTGAGTGCATCGAGCTCGCGAAGATGCCTTCATAATTCTGTCGATGTCATGCCCTGTTTGCTGAATCTGTTAACGAAACTTGCTATATTGACATGGGTGCTATTACTTTTTCTGAACCCTTTTGGCTCATGGTCAGTAAGGGACTTTTGTTCTATGATTTGAGTAGATTCATGCCATGCCTTGTTTTGCTATTATCAGTTCATGTAGCATGTTGTTTGCTTGCTCCGAACATTGCTTCCTGATGCTGATTCTGCCATGTTAGTATTTTCACTAAGTCTGTGAAGCTGATATATTTTGCACTTTTGCCATGCTTGTTTGGACCTGTTATGGTGTGATTTAGCCGTAGATCAGTGTTCATCTTTGGTCAAGCTTCTTGAGTAGATCACTACCATATGCTTTGTTGGTACGTTTGAGTGCAGTAGCTTAATTTCTTGTTGCTTGCTAAGTGGCATCATGCTGTTAATGGCAGATTTGTGCCATTCTTGTTTTGCTTGTCATTTGCAAACCATGCATCCGATTCCGGTGATCTTTATATCGATTTCAACCGAAATCATCTCACCTTTCCAGAGGCATACTTGGTTTGCCAATTTGATGCCTGGTTCATCATTTTCCTTCCGTAGCACGCATACGCATTGCATATCACATCTCGCATATCATGCCATGTATTGCATCATGTTGCTTGTGCATTGCACCGTGATTTATTGTGGTTCCATTGTTTGTTTTCTTGCTTTGGGTAGATCCGGGAGACGAGTACGTGAACGAGGAACCTGTTGAGAACGCTTACGAGGATCAAGCTTTCGACAACTCTGAGAACCTTGCAGGCAAGATGACCATACCCTCGAAATCACTTCTATCTTTGCTTGCTAGATGCTCGCTCTTTTGCTATGCCTATGCTACGATGCCTATCACTTGCTTATCATGCCTCCCATATTGCCATGTCAAACCTCTAACCATCCTTTCCTAGCAAACCGTTGATTGGCTATGTTACCGCTTTGCTCAGCCCTCTTATAGCGTTGCTAGTTGCGGTGAAGATGAAGTTTGTTCCTTGTTGAACATGGAGATGTTGTTCCTTGTTGGAACATGTTTACTTGTTGGGATATCACAATATCTATTGTTTAATTAATGCCTCTATATACTTGGTAAAGGGTGGAAGACTCGGCCTTATGCCTGGTGTTTTGTTCCACTCTTGCCGCCCTAGGTTCCGTCATACCGGTGTTATGTTCCTTGATTTCGCGTTCCTTACACGGTTGGGTGATTTATGGGACCCCCTTGACAGTTCGCTTTGAATAAGACTCCTCCAGCAAGGCCCAACTTTGGTTTTACCATTTGCAACCAAAGCCTTTTTCCCTCGGGTTTTCGCGAGCCCGAGGGTCATCTTTATTTACACCCCCCCCCCCCCGGGCCAGTGCTCCTTCGAGTGTTGGTCCAAACTAGACCACCGTGCGGGACCATTCCTTGGCAACTTGGATTACGTCGGTACCTGTATGCTTAGCTTATCCGGTGTGCCCTGAGAACGAGATATGTGCAGTTCCTATCGGGATTTGTCGGCACAGTCGGGTGGTGTTGCTGGTCTTGTTTTACCATTGTCGAGATGTCTTGTAGTCCGGGATTCTGAGACTGATCGGGTCTTCCCGGTAGAAGGAATATCCTTCATTGACCGTGAGAGCTTATAATGGGCTAAGTTGGGACACCCCTGCAGGGTTTGAACTTTCGAAAGCCGTGCCCGCGGTTATGAGGCAGAATGGGAATTTGTTAATGTCCGGTTATAGAAAACCCGAAGTTGACCTTAATTTAAAACACATCAACCTCGTGTGTAACCGTGATTGTCTCTTCTCGGCGGAGTCCGGGAAGTGAACACGGTGTTGGAGTTATGTTTGACGTAAGTAGTTCAGGATCACTTCTTGATCGCTACTAGCTTCACGACCGTGCTTTGCTTCTCTTCTCGCTCTCTTGTGCGAATGTAGCCACCATATATGCTAGTCGCTTGCTGCAGCTCCACCTCACAACTCTGTCCTTCCTATAAGCTTAAATAGTCTTGATATCGCGGGTGTGAGATTGCTGAGTCCCCGTGACTCATAGATTCTACCAAAACAGTTGCAGGTGCCGACGATGCCTGTGCAGATGACGCAACCGAGCTCAAGTGGGAGTTCGACGAGGAACGTGGTCGTTACTATGTGTCTTTTCCGATGATCGTAGTGGAGCCAGTTGGGACGATCGGGGATCTGTGTAGCATTTGGGGTAGTCTTCTTTTATTTTGGTTCCGTAGTCGGACCTTGAGTGTAATCTGGATGATGGATGTTTATTTATGTACTGTGTGAAGTGGCGACTTTAAGCCAACTATGTATCTCTTTCCCTTATGTATTACATGGGTTGTGTGAAGATTACCTCACTTGCGACATTGCTTTCAATGCGGTTACGCCTCTAAGTCGTGCTTCGACACGTGGGAGATATAGCCGCATCGAGGGCGTTACAGTTAATAACTACTTTTCAGCATCCAATTGAAACTCTTTAATTCCTTGTTTGTTTAACTGGTTTGCTGTTATAACTCCCAGTTGAGATGTTTTGCTAACTTGAACTTTTCTAAATCCAATCAGAACTTTAGTGGCAGAACAGGTTAGCCCAAGATCAAAGAGCGAGGTCCCCATGGACGTTGCATCATCCCACAGCAGTGGCACCGGCCCAATCATGCATTGTGAATTGCCAACTGCTGATGCTCTAGAGGCTAAACTAGTGGTAGAGAGAGATTCTGCTTCTGCACTTAGAGATGAAGTTGACACGTTGAGGAAGCAAACAGCACAATCACAAGCAGTACTCAAGACAACCATTAAATATTTGGTGGATTTCAAAACGAAGCAACCTGAGACTGACCACATTGTTAAGGTCCTGAAGGAAAAAAGGAAATTAAATTCCCACTTGGTAAATCATAGGTGAAATGTTCTTTCCACCGTTGAATAACCTTTGTGTTGTTTGATCATGTAATCAATCAAACCATTTGATTTAGAGATCATGTAATAATTTTTTTTGGTTTGTAATTTTATTTGAGCACAAGTCTGTATTATTGATAAGACTCAGAGACATTTCACTTGAATTGCTGTGCCAGACCTACAAATATGCCAATCGGGCTGAATGTGCATTCATTGATAATAGTAGTATAGATGGACCATAAGTGGCACGCATCGGAAAGGGCCAAGATGCTGGCTAAAAAATGGATGTTGTTGTAGCAAAAAAAAGTACAGCAGCCTGGCTTATGTATGTTAGTTGATATTATTGATCCATATACTCTATAAGTGTTTATATGTCTGTTATTTCTGTACATTCTTGGTTGATTGACTCGGTATTTGAATCTTGATACACCGCTTGTGTACATATCTAAATGGGAGTACACATTATGCTGTGTGTGACATTTGAGTTGGACATGAAGTGTTCCATATATTCGAATTCACCTTAAACTAGATTCTAGCTTCTGAATTTGAGTATCGGCATTTGTAAACCATATTTATATATGACAGTGGAATACATCTTTGTCTTCCTTTTGAAGATATATAAAAACACATAGAATGATTTATAAAGATTCATATAGGAATACAAAATGGATTCGAATTTAGTTGCGAGGGTAAACGTGGATGCTTATTGTCCCAGAATTCAAAAGTAGCGGCAAAATGTCCACTCCCACGTCGGCTGCCCGAAGCCAAGTGTTTGGGAGATGGAAATTACTGTCTACCCATTACACGGACAATCCATCGGCCCGATTTCCACTGCTCTAAATAGGGGTAGGTTAGTAACTTAAATTAGACGTGACAGGACCACCTCTGAGCCCATTCCGACATGGTGGGCACCAAACATGGGCGACAAAACACATTTGGTTCAAGTGTTGGGGAACGTAGCAGAAATTCAAAATTTTCCTACGTGTCACCAAGATCTATCTATGGAGAAACTAGCAACGAGGGAAGGAGAGTGCATCTACATACCCTTGTAGATCGCTAAGCGGAAGCGTTCAAGCGAACGGGGTTGAAGGAGTCGTACTCGTCATGATCCAAATCACGGAGATCCTAGTGCGAACGGACGGCACCTCGCGCTCAACACACGTGACAGCCGGTGACGTCTCCCACGCCTTGATCCAGCAAGGAGAGAGGGAGAGGTTGAGGAAGACTCCATCCAGCAGCAGCACAACGGCATGGTGGTGATGGAGGAGCGTGGCATCCCAGCAGGCTTCGCCAAGCACCAAGGGAGAGGAGGAGGAGGAGAGGGGGCTGCGCTGGAGAGGGAGGCTCGTGTGTTATGGGCAGCCCCATAGGCCTCATATATATAGGGAAGGGAGGGCTGCGCCCCTCTAGGGTTTCCACCCCTAGGGGTGGCGGCCAGCCCTAGATGGGTTTTGGGGCGGCCAAGAGGGGGAGAGGGAGGCGCCCACTAGGTGGGCCTTAAGGCCCATCTCAACTAGGGTTTGCCCCTCCCACTCCCCTGCGCCTTGGGCCCTTTGGGGCGCACCAGCCCTCCTATGGGCTGGTCCCTCCCACACTTGGCCCACGCAACCTTCGGGGCAGGTGGCCCCACTTGGTGGACCCAGGACCCTCCGGTGGTCCCAGACATTACCGATATCGCCCAAACTTTTCCGGTGACCAAAACAGGACTTCCCATATATAAATCTTTACCTCCGGACCATTCCGAACTCCTCGTGACGTCCAGGATCTCATCCGGACTCGAACAACATTCGGTAACCACATACAAACTTCCTTTATAACCCTAGCGCCATCGAACCTTAAGTGTGTAGACCCTATGGGTTCGGGAACCATGAGACATGATCGAGACGTTCTCCGGTCAATAACCAACAGCGGATCTAGATACCCATGTTGGCTCCTACATGTTCCACGATGATCTCATCGGATGAACCACGATGTCAAGGACTCAATCGATCCCGTATACAATTCCCTTTGTCTAGCGGTATTGTACTTGCCCGAGATTCGATCGTCGGTATCCTATACCTTGTTCAATCTCGTTACCGGCAAGTCTCTTTACTCGTTCCGTAACACATCATCCCGTGATCAACCCCTTGGTCACATTGTGCACATTATGATGATGTCCTACCGAGTGGTCCCAGAGATACCTCTCCGTCACACGGAGTGACAAATCCCAGTCTCGATTCGTGCCAACCCAACAGACACTTTTGGAGATACCTGTAATGCACCTTTGTAGCCACCCTATTACGTTGTGACGTTTGGTACACCCAAAGCATTCCTACGGTATCCGGGAGTTGCACAACCTCATGGTCTAAGGAAATGATACTTGACATTAGAAAAGCTTTAGCATACGAACTACGATCTTTGTGCTAGGCTTAGGATTGGGTCTTGTCCATCACATCATTCTCCTAATGATGTGATCCCGTTATCAATGACATCCAATGTCCATGGTCAGGAAACCGTAACCATCTATTGATTAACGAGCTAGTCAACTAGAGGCTTACTAGGGACATGGTGTTGTCTATATACCCACACATGTATCTGAGTTTCCTTTCAATACAATTATAGCATGGATAATAAACGATTATCATGAACAAGGAAATATAATAATAACTAATTTATTATTGCCTCTAGGGCATATTTCCAACAGTCTCCCACTTGCACTAGAGTCAATAATCTAGTTCACATCGTCATGTGATTAAAACTGATAGGTCACATCGCCATGTGACCAACACCCAAAGAGTTTACTAGTGTCGTAAACTAGTTCACATCATCATGTGATTTAGACTCAATGAGTTCGAGGTTTGATCATGTTTTGCTTGTGAGAGAGGTTTTAGTCAACGGGTTTTAGTCAACGGTCGAACCTTTCAGATCCGTGTGCTTTGCAACTTTCTAGGTCATATTGTAGCGCTGCTTCCACGCTCCACTTGGAGCTATTCCAAATGGTTGCTCCACTATACGTATCCAGTTTGCTACTCAGAGTCATTTGGATAGGTGTTTAAAGTTTGCATCGACGTAACCCTTTACGCCGAACTCTTTATCACCTCCATAATCGAGAAACATGTCCTTATTTACTCCAAGGACAATTTTGACGCTATCCAATGATCCATTCTGGATCATTCTTGTACTTTGTGACTCATGGCAAGGCACACTTCCGTGCGGTACACAAGATAGCATACTATAGAGCCTACGTCTAAGGCATAGGGGCGACCTTCGTCCTTTCTCTCTTTTCTGCCGTGGTCGAGCTTTAAGTCTCAACTTCATACCTTACATCTCGAGGCAAGAACTTCTTCTTTGGTGATCCATCTTGAACACCTTCAAGATCATGTCAAGGTATATGCTCATTTGAAAGTACCATTAAGCGGCTTGATCTATCCTATAGATCTTGATGCTCAATGTTCAAGTAGCTTAATACAGGTTTTCCATTGAAAACATCTTTCAAATAACCCCTATATGCTTTCAGAAATTCTACATCATTTCGATCATCAATATGTCAACAACATATACTCATCAAAAATTCTATAGTGCTCCCACTCACTTCTTTGGAAATACAAGTTTCTCATAAACTATTTATAAACCCAAAATCTTTGATCATCTCATCAAAGTGCACATTCCAACTCCGAGATGCTAGTTTCAGTCCTTAGAAGGATCATTGGTGCTAGCATACCTTTTAGCATCCTTAGGATCGACAAAACCTTTCGATTGTATCACATACAACCTTTCCTTACGGAAACTGGTAAGGAAACTCATTTTGACATCCATCTGCCAGATTTCATAAATGCAGCTTATGCTAACATGATTCCGACGGACTTTAAGCATCGCTACGGATGAGAAAATCTCATCGTAGTCAACTCCTTGAACTTGTGAAAAACTCTTCGCCACAAGCCGAGCTTCATAGTCGGTGACATTACCGCCCACGTCCGTCTTCTTCTTAAAGATCCATTCATCTCAATGGCTTGCCGCTCATCGGGCAAGTCCACCAAAGTCCATGCTTTGTCCTGATACATGGATCCTATCTCGGATTTCATGGCTTCTAACCATTTGTCGAAATTTGGGCCCACCATTGCTTCTCCATAGCTCGAGGTTCATTGTTATCTAGCAACATGACCTTCAAGACAGGATTGCGTACCACTCAAGTAGTACGCATCCTTGTCACCCTACGAGGTACGTCGGTGACTTGATCCAAACTTCATGATCACTATCATAAGATTCTACTTCAATTGGTGTAGGTGCCACGGAACAACTTCACGTGCCTGCTACACACTAGTTGAAGTGATGGTTCAATAACCTCATCAAGTCTCCACCATCCTCCCACTCAACTTCTCGAGACGAACTTTTCCTCGAGAAAGGACCCGATTCAAGAAACAATCCCTATTGCTTCCGGATCTGAATTAGGAGGTATACCCAACTGTTTTGGGTGTCCTATGAAGATGCATTTTGTCCTTTGGGTTCGAGCTTATCAACCTGAAACTTTTCCACATAAGCGTCGCAGCCCCAAACTTTTAAGAAACGACAACTTAGGTTTCTCCAAACGGTGTCGTCTCAATGGAATTACGTGGTGCCCCATTAAAGTGAGTGCGGTTGTCTCTAATGCCTAACCCATGAACGATAGTGGTAATTCGATAAGAGATATCATGGTACGCACCATATCCAATAGAGTGCAACTATGATGTTCGGACACACCATCACACCATGGTGTTCCAGGCGGTATTAATTGTGAAACAATTTGCACAATGTCTTAATTGTGTGCCAAAACTCGTAACTCAGATATTCATCTCTATGATCATATCATAGACATTCTATCCTCTTGTCACGAAGATCTTAAACTTCACTCTGAAATTACTTGAACCATTCAATATTTCAGACTTGTGTTTCATCAAGTAAATACACTCAAGATCTACTTAAATCATTCATGAAGTAAGAACATAACGATATTCATTTGCATGCCTCGGACTCATTGGACTGCACACATCAAAATGTGTCACTTCAACAAGTTGCTATCTTGTTCCATCTTCTGAAACCGAGGCTTTTGGTCATCTTGCCCATGTGGTATGATTTGCATATCTCAAGTGATTCAAAATCAAGTGAGTCCAAACGATCCATCTGCATGGAGTTTCTTCATGCGTATACACCAATAGACATGGTTCACATGTCTCAAACCTTTCAAAAATGAGTGAGTCCAAAGATCCATCAACATGGAGCTTCTTCATGCGTTTTAGACCAATATGACTTACATGGCAGTGCCACAAGTAAGTGGTACTATCATTACTATCTTATATCTTTTGGCATGAAAATGTGTATCACTACGATTGAGATTCAATAAACCATTCCTTTTAGGTGCAATACCATTGAAGGTATTATTCAAATAAACAGAGTAACCATTATTCTCCTTAAATGAATAACCGTATTGCGATCATAATCCAATCATGTCTATGCTCAACGCAAACACCAAATGACAATTATTCAGGTTTAATACTAATCTTGATGGTGGAGGGAGCGTGCGATGTTTGATCACATCAAACTTGGAAACACTTCCAACACATATCGTCAGCTCACCTTTAGCTAGTCTCCGTTTATTCCGTAGCTTTTGTTTCGAGTTACTAACTCTTAGCAACCGAACCGGTATCTAATACCCTGGTGCTACTAGGAGTACTAGTAAAGTACACATTAACATAATGTATATCCAATATACTTCTATCGACCTTGCCAGCCTTCTTATGTACCAAGTATCTAGGGTAATTCCGCTCCAGTGGCTGTTCCCCTTATTACAGAAGCACTTAGTCTCGGGTTTGGGTTCAACCTTGGGTTTCTTTACTGGAGCAGCAACTGATTTGCCGTTTCATGAAGTATCCCTTCTTGCCCTTGCCCTTATTGAAACTAGTGGTTTCACCAACCATCAACAATTGATGCTCCTTCTTGATTTCTACTTTCGCGGTGTCAAACATCGCGAATACTTCAAGGATCATCATATCTATCCACGATATGTTATAGTTCATCACGAAGCTCTAGCAGCTTGGTGGCAATGACTTTGGAGAAACATCACTATCTCTCCTGGAGGATCAACTCCCACTCGATTCAAGTGATTGTTGCACTCAGACAATCTGAGCACAAGCTCATCGATTGAGCTTTCTCGCTTAGTTTGCAGGCTAAGAAAATCGTCGGAGGTCTCATACCTCTTGACGGGCACGAGCCTGAAATCCCAATTTCAGCCCTCAAACATCTCATATGTTCATGACGTTTGAAAACATCTTTGGTGCCTCAACTCTAAACCGTTTAACCGAACTATCACGTAGTTATCAAAACGTGTATGTCCGATGTTCGCAACATCCACAAACGACGTTTGGGGTTCAGCACACTGGCGGTGCATTAAGGACATAAGCTTTCTCGTCCGCATAATCGCTCTTGTCAACTTTCAACTATATTTTCTCTAGGAACATATCTAAACAGTGGAACTAAAGCGCGAGCTTACGACATAATTTGCAAAAGGTCTTTTGACTATGTTCAAGATAATTAAGTTCATCTTATGAACTCCCACTCAGATAGACATCCCTCTGGTCATCTAAGTGATTACATGATCCGAGTCAACTAGGTCGTGTCCGATCATCACGTGAGACGGACTAGTCATCATCGGTGAACATCTTCATGTTGATCGTATCTACTATACGACTCATGCTCGACCTTTCGGTCTCTGTGTTCCGAGGCCATGTCTGTACATGCTAGGCTCGTCAAGTTAACCCTAAGTGTATTGCGTGTGTTCCGAGGCCATGTCTGTACATGCTAGGCTCGTCAACACCCGTTGTATGTGAACGTAAGAATCCATCACACCCGATCATCACGTGGTGCTTAGAAGCGACGAACTTTTGGCAACGGTGCACGTTAGGGAGAACACTTCTTGAAATTGTTGTAAGGATCATCTTATATACTACCGTCGTTCTAAGTAAACAAGATGCATAAACATAATAAACATCACATGCAATTATATAGTAGTGACATGATATGGCCAATATCATATAGCTCCATTGATCTCCATCTTTGGGGCTCCATGATCATCATCGTCACCGGCATGACACCATGATCTCCATCATCATGATCTCCATCATCGTGTCTTCATGAAGTTGTCTCGCCAACTATTACTTCTACTACTATGGCTACCGGTTAGCAATAAAGTAAAGTAATTACATGGCGTTGTTTAATGACACGCAGGTCATACAATAAATAAAGACAACTCCTATGGGTCCTGCCGGTTGTCATACTCATCGACATGCAAGTCGTGATTCCTATTACAAGAACATGATCAATCTCATACATCACATATCATTCATCACATTCTTCTTGGCCATATCACATCACATAGCATACCCTGCAAAAACAAGTTAGACGTCCTCTAATTGTTGTTTGCATGTTTTACGTGGCTGCTTTGGGTTTCTAGCAAGAACGTTTCTTACCTACGCAAAACCACAATGTGATATGCCAATTGCTATTTACCCTTCATAAGGACCCTTTTCATCGAATCCGTTCCGACTAAAGTGGAGAGGCGGCACCCGCTAGCCACCTTATGCACCAAGTGCATGTCATCGGTGGAACCTGTCTCACGTAAGTGTACGTGTAAGGTCGGTCCGGCCGCTTCATCCCACAATACCGTCGAAACAAGATTGGACTAGTAACGGTAAGTATATTGAACATCATCAACGCCCACAACTACTTTGTGTTCTACTCGTGCAAAGAATCTACGCAATAGACCTAGCTCATGATGCCTTTGTTGGAGAACGAGCAGAAATTCAAAATTTTCCCACGTGTCACCAAGATCTATCTATGGAGAAACTAGCAACGAGGGAAGGAGAGTGCATCTACATACCCTTGTAGATCGCTAAGCGGAAGCGTTCAAGCGAACGGGGTTGAAGGAGTCGACTGTCGTGATCCAAATCACGGAGATCCTAGTGCCGAACGGACGGCACCTCGCGTTCAACACACGTACAGCCCGGTGACATCTCCCACGCCTTGATCCAGCAAGGAGAGAGGGAGAGGTTGAGGAAGACTCCATCCAGCAGCAGCACAACGGCATGGTGGTGATGGAGGAGCGTGGCAATCCCGCAGGGCTTCGCCAAGCACCAAGGGAGAGGAGGAGGAGAGGCAGGGCTGCGCCTGGAGAGGGAGGCTCTCGTGTGTTATGGGCAGCCCCATAGGCCTCATATATATAGGGGAAGGGGAGGGCTGCGCCCCCTCTAGGGTTTCCACCCCCTAGGGGTGGCGGCCAGCCCTAGATGGGTTTTGGGGGGGCGGCCAAGAGGGGAGAGGGGAGGCGCCCACTAGGTGGGCCTTAAGGCCCATCTGAACTAGGGTTTGCCCCCTCCCACTCCCCCTTGCGCCTTGGGCCCCTTGTGGGGGGCGCACCAGCCCTCCTATGGGCTGGTCCCCTCCCACACTTGGCCCACGCAACCTTCTGGGGCAGGTGGCCCCACTTGGTGGACCCCCGGGACCCTCCCGGTGGTCCTGGTACATTACCGATATCGCCCGAAACTTTTCCGGTGACCAAAACAGGACTTCCCATATATAAATCTTTACCTCCGGACCATTCCGGAACTCCTCGTGATGTCCAGGATCTCATCCAGGACTCCGAACAACATTCGGTAACCACATACAAACTTCCTTTATAACCCTAGCGTCATCGAACCTTAAGTGTGTAGACCCTACGGGTTCGGGAACCATGCGCACATGACCGAGACGTTCTCGGTCAATAACCAACAGCGGATCTGGATACCCATGTTGGCTCCCACATGTTCCACGATGATCTCATCGGATGAACCACGATGTCAAGGACTCAATCGATCCCGTATACAATTCCCTTTGTCTAGCGGTATTGTACTTGCCCGAGATTCGATCGTCGGTATCCTATACCTTGTTCAATCTCGTTACCGGCAAGTCTCTTTACTCGTTCCGTAACACATCATCCCGTGATCAACCCCTTGGTCACATTGTGCACATTATGATGATGTCCTACCGAGTGGTCCCAGAGATACCTCTCCGTCACACGGAGTGACAAATCCCAGTCTCGATTCGTGCCAACCCAACAGACACTTTCGGAGATACCTGTAATGCACCTTTGTAGCCACCCTGTTACGTTGTGACGTTTGGTACACCCAAAGCATTTCTACGGTATCCGGGAGTTGCACAACCTCATGGTCTAAGGAAATGATACTTGACATTAGAAAAGCTTTAGCATACGAACTACGATCTTTGTGCTAGGCTTAGGATTGGGTCTTGTCCATCACATCATTCTCCTAATGATGTGATCCCGTTATCAATGACATCCAATGTCCATGGTCAGGAAACCGTAACCATCTATTGATTAACGAGCTAGTCAACTAGAGGCTTACTAGGGACATGGTGTTGTCTATATACCCACACATGTATCTGAGTTTCCTTTCAATACAATTATAGCATGGATAATAAACGATTATCATGAACAAGGAAATATAATAATAACTAATTTATTATTGCCTCTAGGGCATATTTCCAACATCAAGCTCGTCCGAAAGACCTTTGTTTCTCCCTCAATTCCCCATTCATACACGGTGGGCGGCAAAACAAACTCGACTCAGCCGAAATCGATGTAGGCAAATATTTTCAAGTTTGTAACTTCACTCAGACATGACACAACTGCCCTACCTGTCAGCCCCATTCATACACCATGGGCGCCAACCACCCTCTCCTCGCCCGAAATCACTCTGGGAAAATATTGGCGAGATGCGAGATTACCGTCCTATCCCCAACCGACGAGACGTCCAAATTGGGGCTAAGTTCGTAACTTTCCCATATTTCAGACAGGCGCATCCCAAAAACATGGTTCCCCGTACCTCTCCCTCAATTTTCCCATTCATACACCGTCCGCGCTAGAACACCATCCCCACACCAGCCTCCGTCCGCCACCCCATCCATCGCCGCCGTCCTCCACCCCATCCATCGCCGCCGTCCTCCAGCACATCCATCGCCACCGTCCTCCACCATGCCGGAGCGCCTACCAAGACCGCGTCGTCCACTGCTAGAGATGGACGTTTCTCATCCACGGCGACGGACCAATAGCCTTGCATCACGTCCTCTCGCTTCATCGGCGTCGTCGTTCTCTTTGCCAGGGCCGCTCACACGACCTTCTCTTCCACTGCAACGGGACTTATCCCCCGATGCACCCGTCTATCGTCGCAGATCTGCTTCAACGCCA
Organism: Aegilops longissima; assembly: GCA_021605205.1. Taxonomy (NCBI): domain Eukaryota; kingdom Viridiplantae; phylum Streptophyta; class Magnoliopsida; order Poales; family Poaceae; genus Aegilops; species Aegilops longissima. The sequence continues at coordinate 165,439,310 of CM038682.1, forward strand.
CTGACAGCCATTGCACCCCCGGTGGCTACACGGCACCGCAAGAGAGGTGGTACTTCATATCTCCTCAACTTTTTGATCTCAACCAGAAAATAGATCTTAACTTGGTCACTCTACTTTCTTTTCAGCTCCTAGAATTTAGTTCTTTGTTTGAAGCAAACAATGGATGCTAAATATCATTTCTCTGGTTTGCAGCTTCAAATCTACCATGGCACAGTCATAATACAGTTTAATTGATCATGCTTAGGGTTTAATTGATCATGTTGGTTCCGTGGTGGTTTCTTTAATAGAAATCGGAGGGGAAACCCTCTTTTAATAAAAAAATATGCTTAGAGTTTCGCCCTTTTATGATCACTAGACGATCAGAATACGTGCTTCGTGTCATAATAAAACTGCTCCACCCATCAAGCTAAACAAGCTTAGTTGTTCAAATACGAATATGATATTATTAAAACAGAGTCGTTTAATTGGTCAGCTAAATGTTCCTAAATTAGTTTTGAAAATGCATGTTCGCCGATCGGGTGTGTATCTCTATAGGGTGCCCACGGTGGTCCGACCCACCCTGGGATTTTGGGTCGTCCCAGGCCCCGATTCCCCTCTGTTCTGCTGCGCGCTTCCGATCACTACTCGCCCCCAGCCGCCTGCCTCGCCGGTGACTTGCTGTCCCCAGACGACATTACTCTAGGAGGAGACGCCGGACTAACAGGAGGTCAGGAGCCGCTCGCCCAATAGCGTCACCGCTGCCCAGGCGCGCCGCCGTGCCTACCTTCCCAGTCCGTTCAGGGCTCAGAGGTGCAGCACCCACCAAGCCAACCCGATTTATACTAAGATATATCCTTAACACTCAGCAGCCACTCCTCATCACCCATTTTCTAATTGATTCATTACTCATTAGGCAGGACTGTCATTAGGGTTTGTTGTGTGCTCAGTGCTACCTACACTTAATGGTTCAGATGTATTTCGGTAATCTTTACTACCTGTAAATTTCACAGTGTTTTCTAAATTCCGTCCCTCGGAACAGACACTAGTCATTTTGGATTGTTGGTCGTAGTGACATTGACCCAGATTACTACTGCAAGCCAGGTTTGTTGACAATTTTACTTGTCTTTCTTACTCATTTGATATAATATCCAATTATTCACATCAATTAGTTGCAAACAATTAGTGCTAGACTAACTTCTTCATTCAGATTTTGGACAGTCTCTTATTGCAGTTACAATTCTGCATACTTGTCCTAGTAAGCTCACAGGTAAATGATTGATGCACTACATCTATGCTTGCCTTGTCATATTTGTTGTCAATATTCTTTTAGGGTGGACCACCCTGTTTCTAAATACTGGAACCGTAGACATGAGTGGATAGTATTTCTCTATGTGATCTCTTCCATCATGTGTGGGCAATTAACACTGCATTGTATAGAAAGAAAGTGTCATTTCCAGCTTTTACATAGATTTTGATCTTTTAAATGGAATACAATCTGCCTACTTGCTCTGTGTCGCACTACCAACACTCCTCCCTTGAAGCTAAACATTATGCCACTCATAATTCCTTAGTTTATTTGTTCAAATACAAATTTCATATGATTCTAATGTTCCTACTTCACTTTTGAAATGTGTGTCTGCCTGTTATAGAGACATAAGGGTTTTGTATTTCTGTGTGTGGTCTAGTCAGCACGGTTGGGGGGTGAACTTTGCATGTGCAGAGCTTTATAGGGAGACACTCTTCGAGTTGAATCTGCAATGCATTCCATAGATAATGTGACTACTTTTTATTTTTTTCATGAATGTCAGATTCTGAACAGCATCATAATGATTATGAGCTTGCACGCATGAAAAGAATAAAGCAGAACAATGCCATGGCTGTCAAACTTGGCATTAAGGGACTGAAATCAAGTCTGGATGCAATGCAATGCAAACGCTCTCCACCTACAGATTCATGCTCAGAATATGATCCTAACAGTGATTCTGAGCTAGAGGGAGACCTAAGTCAGTGTAGCTACCTAGTGGAGGAGTCAGAGGAAGATGCCCTATCTTATTCACCCATCAAGGTGCTTGATCTAACTTTCCAAGGTTACATTGGTCGCACATATCTTGCAACTAATGCTTTGCATTGCTTCTACTTTGTTGAACTGCCATTAGCTTAGTTTACACATCGTGTATGTGAATACGCCCCGCCTATCCATTTTCAGAACATATTTCATCTGTCATCATACCATATTTATCCATTCAAATGTTGTTCTTGTGTATCAGACGTTCAAAAGGAAGAGGGCGATTGCTGATCGTGGAGGAGCACAAGAAAAGTATTTGGAAAAGGTAGTGGCACCTGATAAATCAAATAGCCAATTAGGTGTAGTTGCATTATCACCTGACCCACAAAACACCCCAACTCTAGCAGACTCTAGCCCTACTACACTGGTCATTTCTGATGCCCCAACTCAGCAGGCCCCAACTGCAGCAAACAGTATGATTATGCCGATTGACATAGCACCGACTCTCTGACGACATAAAACCCCATTCCAGCAAAGGGTACACCAAATCCAGTTGCCAAATCCCTTTTCGAACCAGAGAGAGCCCCAATTGCAGCAAATAGGATCCCTGTTCCATTTCTTTCCAGTTTAGAAGACGAAGCTTATATTGTTTTCAGGAACTTTGTGCGCATCTTTCCTTCATGGAAATATTATACCGCAGACACAGAACAATTTCCAGCCTTCCTCCTCAACTTACGCGTAAGTAATGTACTAATGTTATTCATGGTCATTACTGCATATGTTTCTACTGACAGAAGACACAAGATTTCATTCTTTTAAATAGGTGGGGAGCAAACTGGATTGTGAAGACGAGCAAGGATTGGTTGCGCTTTTCAAGAACTCGTTGATGAAGTATTGTTCCTACCTGAGGCAAGCGCACTTTGATGGCAAGCTTCTGGACAAAATTTCTGTAAAGTCTCCGGTGCTACATTTACCCGACGGTGACACTACAAAAAAAAGACACATCCGTGACATTTTGGGCCGAATGAAATTTTTTTCTGTCATACTTATGACACTTCTATGACGATAATTATGACAAAACCCGGTATCATCATAGATGTGGTGGGCTCCTACTTCTATGACAAAAAATCATGACAGAAAATGGGCTTTTCATCCTGGGCGGGCCGAAGACGCAGCTGCATGACATTCTTTGGGCCGTCCATGGCGGAAAAAACCATGGTAGAAGCGAGGGCGAGGAAAATTTCAGGGAGTTCCCGGTTACGGTGGGTGGTCGGGGGCCGAGCGATGCGCGTTTCTCTCGTACACGTACGCGCGTGTGTGCGAGGTGTTGGCTCTAACTGAACCTGAGTGAGGCATTGGGCTCTAACTAAACCTGAGCGATTGCACTGGAGGCTACGCGTTACTGAAGCCGAGCGATCGATCGATGGCTGTTAAGTGAACCCAATCAAGCGATTCCTTCGCCACTGCTGCTAACTGAAGCCGATCGATGCTGCCTCTGGATGAACAGTGAGCATTGCAGGGGGGTTTGGATGAATAGTGAGCGGTGGGGGTGGATGAACAGGACCCCGTGGCGTTGCCTCTGGATGAACAGGACCCCGATCCATCGAGCCGGTTGGGGCTGGATGAACAGGACCCCTAGGAGGGCTGGATGAACAGGACGACCCCGTGGAGGGCTGGATGAACAGTAGATGGTGGATGGGTGCCCGTGGAGGGGTGGTTGAACAGTAGCCGGTGGAGTAGCGCGCGGTGGAGGCTGGATGAACAGGAGCACGTGGAGGCTGGATGAGGTTGACGGTAGCCCATGGAGGCTAGAGGAGGTCGACGGTGGAGATGAACAGTATCCCGTGGAGTCCCGTTTTGCGGTACGCCACACCCCTCCCGATGAACAGGACTCCCATTTCTACCGTAGCGTTCCAACACAAGTCCGTTTCGTCCATTTTGCGGTACGCCACACCCCTCCCGATCAACAGGACCCCCGTTTCGACCGTAGGAGGTCCGTTTCCTCCGTTTTGCGGTACGCCAGACCTCTCCCGATGAACAGGATCTTGTTTTGAACGTGGCCGGTCGAACATAAGGCCGTTTCCTCCATTCTGCGGTACGCCAGGCCTCGTTTCCATCGCCTGTTCCGTCCAAGCCCTCCCGATGAACATGACGACGCATTCCGTTCCGACCCAGCCGGTTGGCTCCCCATGAACACGACGACGACGCAGTTTCTCCGTTCCGACCAAGCCATGTACACGAGCCCTGGCCGTACGTATGCGCGAGTAGGTGTCCGAGACCCCGCCCGTATGTACGTACGTGGCCGTATTTTCTTTCTTGCACCCTGGCCGTTGTATGTACGTGTACATGCTACGTGCGCGCCTCTGGTACGACACGTGCGCGCCTCTACAAAGACACGTGCGTGCCTCTACAACGACCACTATGTACATACAAGTCCACGGCCAGAATGACAATGCTACGTACGCTTCGACCATGTGGGTCCCGACTGCCAGGCACTTCCTTGCGTGCGAAGATGTAGCTGGTGGGTCCCAGCAGTCAGGGAGCGAATCATTTTTTTGCCCGGACGCACTTCCTTGCGTGTGAAGATGTAGCTGGTGGGTCCCAGCAGTCAGGGGGAAACGTGTTTTCGCGCAATATGGTGGCCCGTTCGGTGGGTCCCTGCTGTCAGGTGGAGGAATAATTATTTTGCGCGTAATAAGGAGGCACTTCCTTGCGGCCGCCGTGGACCCAGCTGCCAGTCTCTCCATGTACAGTACTCTTCCGATGGAAGTCGTTCCTTGACCACGTTGACCACGCCGCGCCGAGAGCACTAGGGCAGTGGATGACGGCGAGGCCTAAGAACGGGACGGCGCGGAGCTGGGGAAGACACGGCAGTGGAAGCCCGCACGGAGAGGAGTACAAGGGTTCACTGGTTCGACTGTGGTGTGAGGCTGCCGTCGCTGCAGAATAACAGGGGGTGTGGGTGAGTAGAGGGATGGCCTGGCCAGCGATGGGTGTAGTAGGGGGCGGTGAGGCCTCCGCGGCATCACAGCCGGCCACGGGAGGCAGGAGCACGCGGCATGACCGGCGCTGGTTTGGGCGGCTGGAGCAAGAAGACCAGAGGTTGAAGAAGCACTACGGCCGTTGGATGGACATCGTACGGTCACTGGAGCTAGAATCGTTCATATTGACTAAGTTGACAAAGCCCTCCGCCCCCGTCAACTTAGCTGGCCCACAAGTCATCCTCCCACTATGGTCGGTCCCAGCTAGCAGGGGGTATTCATTTCTTTGTGCGTAATAAGGAGGCACTTCCTTGCGTGCAAAGATATAGTTGGTGGGTCCAACATGTCAGTGGGGGGAACTTTTTTTCGTGAAATACAGAGGCCCTTCCGGTGGGTCCCAGCTATCAGGTGGAGGAATCATTATTTTGCGCGTAATACTGAGGCATTTCCTTGTGTGCGGCCGTGGACCCAGCTGTCAGCCTCTCCACGTACAGTCCACGTCCAATGGATGTCATTTGTTGACCATGTTGACCAGGCCGCGCCGAGAGCACCATGGCGGTGGACGACAGCGAGGCCTAGGAAGGGAACGACACAGAGCCGAGGAAGACTCGATTGCCCACGCGGTGGGAAGTACGATGGTTTACTGGTCCGGCTGCCATCGCCAGAAAATAACAGGAGGTGTGGGTGAGTAGAGGAATGGCCTGGCCAGCAATGAAGTAGGGTGGGGCGGTGCGGCTCAGGCGGCAAACAGCCCGCCATGGTAGACGGGAGCAGCAGTCCCACCGAGCTGGTTTGGGCGGTTGGAGCAAGTAGATCAGATATTGAAGAAGAAGACGGCCGTTGGATTAACATCCAACGGTCATCGCTGCTAGAATCGCCAGGACTAAGTTGACAAAGCCAAAGTACACGCCAACCTAGTAGACCCACAAGTCAGCCTCCAAATCTATCCCAAACAGCATACAGCCCGAAATTTCTAGCCAGATTCAAATAATTTTAAATCTAAGTATACCTTAATTTAAATTCAATGAAATCTTACCCGCACAAAAACAATGAAATTTAAAATATCAAAATCCGAAAGAAAACAGTATTTTGGAACTAATTGCCTGTTTGCTGTATTTTTTAATTTTACAGCCCATTTATTATTACTTATAGCCCATTTCTTATTACTTATAGCCCATTTTCTGGGCAAAATGTATCCCTCCTCGTCTTTAAAGATTTCCGGACCAGGAGGGCGTAGAAAAGCAAGTAGGCCTATGTTGGTTATTCTGCAAAAAACAAAATGGCTGGCTAGCCATTTTTAGAAAGGAAAAAACAAACTGGGCTGGTCATGTGCTAAACATATGAAATAAAAGCCTGGGCTAGACGGGCACGGGTCCCGCACAACCCAGTTGATACCCTTCTCCGTCCCGAAAAAACTAAATTACTGCGCACGCTGCTGGGTCCCTACTGTCATCCTCACCATGTACAGTCATCTCCTTATTCCTCTCGGTAGTTGGCGGATGTCTACTACACAACCTTCTTCTTGTAGACGTTGTTGGGCCTGCAAGTGCACAGGTTTGTAGGACAGTAGCAAATTTCCCTCAAGTGGATGACCTAAGGTTTATCAATCTGTGGGAGGCGTAGGATGAAGATGGTCTCTCTCAAACAACCCATGCAACCAAATAACAAAGAGTCTCTTGTGTCCCCAACACACCCAATACAATGGTAAATTGTATAGGTGCACTAGTTCGGCGAAGAGATGGTGATACAAGTGCAATATGGATGGTAGATATAGGTTTTTGTAATCTGAAAATATAAAAACAGCAAGGTAACTTATAATAAAAGTGAGCGTAAACGGTATTGCAATGATAGGAAACAAGGCCTAAAGTTCATACTTTCTCTAGTGCAAGTTCTCTCAACAATAATAACATAGATAGATCATATAACAAGCCCTCAACATGCAACAAAGTGTCACTCCGAAGCCACTAATAGCGGAAAACAAACGTAGAGATTATGGTAGGGTACGAAACCACCTCAAAGTTATTCTTTCGGATCGATCTATTAAAGAGTTCGTACTAGAATAACACCTTAAGACACAAATCAACCAAAACCCTAATGTCACCTAGATACTCCATTGTCACCTCAAGTATCCATGGGCATGATTATACGATATGCATCACACAATCTTAGATTCATCCAACCAACACAAAGTACTTCAAAGAGTGCCCCAAAGTTTCTACCGGAGAGTCAAGAAAACGTGTGCCAACCCCTATGCATAGGTTCATGGGCGGAACCCGCAAGTTGGTCACCAAAACATACATCAAGTGGCACATGATATCCCATTGTCACCAAAGATAAACACGGCAAGATATACATCAAGTGTTCTCAAAGTAAAGACTCAATCCGATAAGATAACTTCAAAGGGAAAACTCAATTCATCACAAGAGAGTAGAGGGGGAGAAACATCATAAGATCCAACTATGCAAATCGCGACACATCAAGATCGTGCCATAGAGGGAACACGAGAGAGAGAGAGAGAGAGAGAGAGAGAGAGAGAGAGATCAAACACATAGCTACTGGTACATACCCTCAGCCCCGAGGGTGAACTACTCCCTCCTCATCATAGAGAGCGCCGGGATGATGAAGATGGCCACCGGTGATGGATTCCCCCTCCGGCATGGTGCCGGAACGGGCTCCCGAGTGTTTTTTTTGTAGCTACAGAGGCTTGCGGCGGCGGAACTCCCAATCTATCTTCGTATTCGATATTTTTAGGGTACGTAGGCTTATATAGGCGAAAGAAGTCGGTCGTGAGGTGCTCGAGGGGCCCACGAGACAGGGGGCGCGCCCAGTAGGGGGGCGCGCCCTCCTATCTCGTGGAGTCCTCGGGGATCTTCTGACATGAACTCCAAGTCTCTAGGATCATATTCTTCCCAAAAATAACGCTGCCGAAGGTTTAATTCCGTTTGGAATCCGTTTGATATTCCTTTTCTTCGAAATACTGAAACAGGCAATAAAACGGCAATATGGGCTGGGCCTCCGGTTAATAGTTAGTCGCAAAAGTAATATAAAAGTGTATAATAAAGCCCATAATCATTCAAAACACATAGTAATATACCATGAATACTTCATAAATTATAGATACGTTGGAGACGTATCAACATCCCCAAGCTTAATTCCTACTCGTCCTCGAGTAGGTAAATGACAAAGAAAGAATTTATGAAGTGTGAATGCTAGAAGGTGCACAAGTTTGATCAATGATAATTTCAATCACCTTTTCTAGCAAGATAATATGTCATAACAGTAGTTCATCTCATAAAACTTCTCACGATAAAGTAACAAGCAATTCACATGTCAAAGCATAGACCATAAACTTCCTTGAAAACTAGCAAACTTCATTCTTAGTCATTAAACAATTGCAATTCATCCTATTTTCAGGAAGGGTATATGTCAGAGCTTTGATTTAGCAAACTTCACATACTCAACCATCATATAGTCTTCTACAATTGCTAACACTCACGCAATACTTGTGGTTATGAAGTTTTAATCAGACACAGAGAAAGATTGGGGCTTATAATGTTACCTCCAAACGTATTCACCTTTGGGTGATGTCAACAATAATAGTTCATGCTAACTTACATCCAATTGGATATATATATCAGGATCACCCCAACACAAAGTGCTTGCCAAAGGATAAAATGAAAAAGGGAATGGTGACGAGGTGTCCACCATGTATATGTCGTATGACGAGGTGGTTTTCCAGTGTCCTGTAGGCACTGGTTCTTGGTAGTCTCCGGCATCTTCGTCCATACCGTCGATGTCTTCGGAGTCGTAGTCAATCACGCCGTTAAATCGCCGACGGTGGCTACGAAGTGGGTGGTGGGTGGGATCTGAATTTCTTCGTCATCCGCGTCCCAACCGTCCTGGCCGTAGTTCGGCCAGGGCTCTCCGAATAGCGAGAGATGCTTCAATGAATTTATGATATCGCTGAAGGGCGAGTGCTGAAAGATGTCCGCAGCGGTGAATTCCATGATCGGCACCCAATCGGATGCGACTGGCAGGGGCGCAGGAGGTTCGAAGTCCGGCAGGGAATCCGGCGCCTCGGAGTCATGGGCTTTACGTGGGACAAGGTAAGTGTTCGGCTCCATCGCCGTAGGAATTGCGGCTCCCGAGGCGGTGTCCAGCCATCCGTCCTCGATTCGAGCGATCGGCTCCGGACTATGAGTCGGAGCGGATCCGGGTGCGGCCTCCAAGGCACTGTCCGGCGGCAGAGTTAGGTCATGCCCATCGTGACAGCGCGGCGCGCTCGGCTGTGGCTCAGATCCATCGAGGATCAAGTCCCCGCGGATATCGGCCATGAAGTTTAAGCTTCCAAACCTGACCTGACAGCCAGGGGCGTAGCTCTCGATCTGCTCCAGATGGCCAAGGGAGTTGGCCCGCAGTACGAAGCCGCCGAATACGAAGATCTGTCCGGGGAGAAAGGTCTCACCCTGGACTGCGTCGTTGTTGATTGAAGAGGCCATCAAGCCTATCGGTGACGACACAGAGGAACTCTCAATGAAAGCACCAATGTCGGTGTCAAAACCGCGGATCTCGGTAGGGGGTCCCGAACTATGCGTCTAGGCGGATGGTAACAGGAGACAAGGGACACGATGTTTACCTGTGTTCGGGCCCTCTTGATGGAGGTAAAACCCCACGCCCTGCTTGATTGATATTGATATTGTGGATGTTTACAAGAGTGGATCTACCACGAGATCAAGGAGGCTAAACCCTAGAAGCTAGCCTATGGTATGATTGTAAGGGTTGTTGTGATTGTTGTCCTACGGACTAAAGCCATCCGGTTTATATAGACACCGGAGAGGGCTAGGGTTACATAGAGTCAGTTACAATGGTAGGAGATCTACATATCCGTATCGCCAAGCTTGCCTTCCACGCCAAGGAAAGTCCCATCCGGACACGGTGGGAAGTCTTCAATCTTGTATCTTCATAGTCTTGGAGTCCGGTCGATGATGATAGTCCGGAAAATGATAGTTCGGCTGATGATGGTAGTCCGGCTATCCGGACACCCCCTAATCCAGGACTCCCTCAATCACCTTGACTCTTGCATAAAGTAAAAGACATAAAGTAAAAGATAGGCCCTTCGCAGAGGGAAGCAGAGGTTGTCATGCGCTTTTAGGATTGGATACACAAAATCTTAATGCGAAAGAACGTCACTTTATATTGCCCCTTGTATATGGACCTTTATTATGCACTCCGTCGCTTTTATTGCTTCCATAACAAGTTCGTACAAAGCTTACTTTCTTCGCATTAATAAGTCATGCATATTTAGAGAGAAATTTTTATTGCTTGCACCGATGACAACTTACTTGAAGGATCTTACTCAATCCATAGGTAGGTACGGTGGACTCTCATGACAAAACTGGGTTTAAGGATATTGGATGCACAAGTAGTATCTCTACTTGGTGCAAGGAATTTTGGCTAGCATGAGGGGGAAAGGCAATCTCAACATGTTTGAATGATCCATGACAATATATTTTAACTGAGATGTCGGAAAACATAAACCATTACGTTGTCTTCCTTGTCCAACATCAACTCTTTAGCATGTCATACTTAATGAGTGCTCCTAACTATAAAAGATGTCTAGGATAGTATATTTATATGTGAAATCTCTCTTCCTTCAATATTCTTTCATGAATTGTTCAAATGACCAATACAACGCTTTCTGACCTTCAATAAATTTACAACCTCTACTTCTTAGACGTGAAGTCATTACTCCCCATGGGATAAGCAAATGAGGCATATATAATTTCAGATTTATGACAATCAACTCATTCAACCATTTACTCATGGGATATAAGTGAAGCACACGAGTAAATGACAAACTACTCCAAAAAGATATAAGTGAAGATCAATGAGTAGCTAAATAATTGTGTAACTATGCGAAGACTCTCTCTCATTTAAGAATTTCAGATCTTGGTATTGTACTCAAACAGCAAGCAAAATAAAATGACTTTGCAAGGATAGCACAACTCATGTGAAGAAGCAAAAACTTAGGCTCAACCGATACTAACTGATAGTTGTTGAAGAAGAAAGGTGGGATGCCTACCGGGGCATCCCCAAGCTTAGATGCTTGAGACTTCTTGAAATATTATCTTGGGGTGCCTTGGGCATCCCCAATCTTGAACTTTTGTGTCTCCTTAATTCTTCTCATATCATGGTTTCTCTTTTTATCAAAAGCTTCATCCCCAACAAACTCAACAAGAACTCGTGAGATAGGTTAGTATAAACCAATGCAAAACCTTATCATTTTCTACTGTAACAAATGACTAAAATTATTATTCAACATTGCATACTAAATTCCTCTGCATATTTAATACTCCTATCCTCAAATAGAATCATTAAACAAGCAAACATATGCAAACAACGCAAACATAACAGCAATCTGCCAAAACAGTACATTCTGTAAAGAATGCAAGAGTATCAGTAATTCCCTAACTCAAAAAATTATGAAATAAAATTCCCACTGTAGTAAATTTATCAGAGCTCATTATGCAAAAAGTTTCAACATTATATCATGCTCTGACTTTTCTAGGGAATTTTTGCAACAGCGGTAAACTTTCTGTTTTCAAACAGCAACATGTATAGTAGCAAAATAAGCATGGCAAAGGCTATCCTTGACTTTTTTATTGAAACTAAAGATGCAAAACATTATTATAAATAACCGCAAGCAAATACTAACAAAAGAAAATGATGCTCCAAGCAAAACACATATCATGTGGTGAATAAAAATATAGCTCCAAGTAAAGTTACCGATGAACGAAGACGAAGGAGGGGATGCCATCCGGGGCATCCCCAAGCTTAGGATCTTGGTTGTCCTTTAATATTGCCTTGGGGTGCCTTGGGAATCCCCAACCTTAGGCTCTTTCCGCTCCTTATTCCATAGTCCATCGAATCTTTACCCAAAACTTGAAAACTTCACAACACAAAACTCAACAGAAAACTCGTAAGCTCCCTTAGCGAAAGAAAAGAAAACACCACTTCAAGGTAATGTAATGAACTCATTCTTTATTTATATTGGTGTTAAACCTACTTTATTCAAACTTCTCTATGGTTTATAAACTATTTTACTAGCCATAGACTCATCAAAATAAGCAAACAACACACGAAAAACAGAATCTGTCAAAAATAGAACAGTCTGTAGTAATCTGTAACTAACGCAAACTTATGGAACTCCAAAAGTTCTAAAATAAATTGGTGGACCTGAGGAATTTGTCTAGTAATCATCTTCAAAAAGAATCAACTAAATGGCACTCTCGAGTAAAAAGTTGAAGCTAATCTCATGAGCGCTAAAGTTTCCGTTTTTTACAGCATGATCATAAAGACTTCACCCAAGTCTTCCCAAAGGTTCTACTTGGCACAAACACTAATTAAAACATGAAAACACATCTAACCATAAGATAGATGAATTATTTATTCCTAAACAGAACCAAAAAGTAATAAACTAAAATAAAATTAGGTTGCCTCCCAACAAGCGCTAACATTTAAAGCCCCTAGCTAGGCATGATGATTTCAATGATGCTCACATAAGAGATAGGAATTGAAACATAAAGAGAGCATCATGAAGAATATTACTAGCACATTTAAGTCTAACCCACTTCCTATGCATAGGGATTTTGTGAGCAAAAAAACTTATGGGAACAATAATCAACTAGCATAGGAAGGCAAAACAAGCATAACGTCAAAAATTGAAGCACATAGAGAGGAAACTTGATATTATTGCAATTACTACAAGCATATGTTCCTCCCTCATAATAATTTTCAGTAGCATCATGAATGAATTCAACAATATAACCAGCACCTAAAGCATTCTTTTCATGATCTACAAGCATAGAAAATTTACTACTCTCCACATAAGCAAAATTCTTCTCATTCGGAATAGTGGGAGTATCATAAGAGACTTGAACACTAAAAATTGTTTCCACATTAAAAGAGTAATGTTCAGAAAAAGGGTAATCGTAATCATGACAAGATTTGTAAATATAATCATCACTACTTTTTATAGCATAAGTTTCATCACAATAATCATCATAAGTAGCAACTTCGTTCTCATCATAATCGATTGAAACCTCTCCCAAGATAGTGGAATCACTAAATAAAGTTGACACTCTTCCAAATCCCCTTTCATATTCATTACAATAAGATTCAACATCCTCCAAAATAGTGGGATCACTACTTCCTAAAGTTGACACTCTTCCAAACCCACTTTCATCAATATAATCATCATACGTAGGAGGCATGCTATCATCATAACAACTTTGCGTATCAAAACTCAGGATGATAAAAATATCATGTTCATTAAACATAGCATCCCCAAGCTTGGGACAAACATTAATTCCAGCAAATATATTCTCAAATATTTCATCCTCATCAAACGTAGCTTCCCCAAGCTTGGGCTCTTTCATATCATAAGCATAATCACTTTCATCATTAAAAATATGGATAGCACCAATAGTAAAGCAATTATCATCATCACAACGAGTAGTAGGAGCAACATTATTTGGGAGGGATACCTTTCTACCTTTGTTGCTCCTTCTTTTCTTTTTCTTCTTCATATTATGTGTGGGTTCAACCTTCCTCTTTGAGCTCCTTATTGATGAGATTGGTTGAATAGAAAGCTCCTCCTCGTTACCTGATTCATCATAAGAAATAATAGGAGGAGATTGGGAAGTATCTTCCATTTCATTAGTATTCTCATCATCTTCTATTTGCTTTCTTTTCTTTATGTAATTGGAAATATAAGGATTTTCAATGCAATTCTCCGCACAAAACATATAAATCTTTTCTAGATCAATATCAAGGAAATGCTCATGATTAAATTCTGGAATAGGCTTAGTTAAACGTTTCAACTCTTCATAACCCAAAAGCAAACTAAGTTCATTATAATGTGCAAGGGAAATCAAATCATCACAATTTTTGGACACGGTTCGGTCATGAAACAATTTGCATTGGAGATGTAAATGACCACGTTCATTGCGAAGTTCACAAGTACGGCAAAGGAATTTTAAATTTTCAGCACTCACATCTAGCCTTTCTTGCAACCATTTAGTTTCTAAATGCTTATGCCTCTTGCAATATATATCTTCTCTATTTGGTGTGTTCATGCAAACATGCACTCCACAAAAATCAACATGCTTATAGGAGACATTTTCATCATAACTAGTGCAATCATCATTAGTACTAAGGATATCCAAAGAGTTCATACTAAGAACATTGCAATCATGCTCATCATTCAAAGATTTAGTACCAAGCATTTTAATGCATTCTTCTTCTAGCACTTGAGCACAATTTTCCTTTCCATCAAACTCACGAAAGATATTAAAAAGACAAAGCGTATGAGACAAACTCAATTCCATTTTTTGGTAGTTTTGTTTTATAAACTAAACTAGTGATAAACAAGAAACAAAAAGATTCGATTGCAAGATCCAAAGATATACCTTCAAGCACTCACCTCCCCGGCAACGGCGCCAGAAAAGAGCTTAGTTGACGGGGTGTGAGTGAGTGCCCTTTACCTAGCCTCCCCGGCAACGGCGCCAGAAAAGAGCTTGATGTCTACTACAAAACCTTCTTCTTGTAGACGTTGTTGGGCCTGCAAGTGCACAGGTTTGTAGGACAGTAGCAAATTTCCCTCAAGTGGATGACCTAAGGTTTATCAATCCGTGGGAGGCGTAGGATGAAGATGGTCTCTCTCAAACAACCCTACAACCAAATAACAAAGAGTCTCTTGTGTCCCCAACACACCCAATACAATGGTAAATTGTATAGGTGCACTAGTTCGGCGAAGAGATGGTGATACAAGTGCAATATGGATGGTAGATATAGGTTTTTGTAATCTGAAAATATAAAAACAGCAAGGTAACTAATAATAAAAGTGAGCGTAAACTGTATTGCAATGATAGGAAACAAGGCCTAGGGTTCATACTTTCACTAGTGCAAGTTATCTCAACAATAATAACATAGATAGATCATATAACAAGCCCTCAACATGCAACAAAGAGTCACTCCAAAGCCACTAATAGCGGAGAACAAACTTAGAGATTATGGTAGGGTACGAAACCACCTCAAAGTTATTCTTTCGGATCGATCTATTCAAGAGTTCATACCAGAATAACACCTTAAGACACGAATAAACCAAAACCCTAATGTCACCTAGATACTCCATTGTCACCTCAAGTATCTGTGGGCATGATTATACGATATGCATCACACAATCTCAGATTCATCCAACCAACACAAAGTACTTCAAAGAGTGCCCCAAAGTTTCTACCGGAGAGTCAAGAAAACGTGTGCCAACCCCTATGCATAGGTTCATGGGCGGAACCCGCAAGTTGGTCACCAAAACATACATCAAGTGGCACGTGATATCCCATTGTCACCAAAGATAAACACGGCAAGACATACATCAAGTGTTCTCAAAGTAAAGACTCAATCCGATAAGATAACTTCAAAGGGGAAACTCAATTCATCACAAGAGCGTAGAGGGGGAGAAACATCATAAGATCCAACTATAATAGCAAAGCTTGCGATACATCAAGATCGTGCCATAGAGGGAACACGAGAGAGAACATGAGAGAGAGAGAGAGATCAAACACATAGCTACTGGTACATACCCTCAGCCCCGAGGGTGAACTACTCTCTCCTCATCATGGAGAGCGCCGGGATGATGAAGATGGCCACCGATGATGGATTCCCCCTCCGGCAGGGTGCCAGAATGGGCTCCCGAGAGGTTTTTGGTAGCTACAGAGCCTTGCGGCGTCGGAACTCCCGATCTATCTTCGTATTCGACGTTTTTAGGGTACGTAGGCTTATATAGGCGAAAGAAGTCGATCGGGAGGTGCTCGAGGGGCCCACGAGACAGGGGGCGCGCCTAGTAGGGGGGGGGCTCCTATCTCGTGGAGTGCTCGGGGATCTTCTGATGTGAACTCCAAGTCTCCAGGATCATATTCTTCCCAAAAATAACGCTGCTAAAGGTTTCATTCCGTTTGGACTCCGTTTGATATTCATTTTCTTTGAAATACTGAAACAGGCAATAAAACAACAATATGGGCTAGGCCTCCGGTTAATAGGTTAGTCCCAAAAGTAATATAAAAGTGTATAATAAAGCCCATAATCATTCAAAACACATAGTAATATAGCATGAATACTTCATAAATTATAGATACATTGGAGACGTATCATTGACCATGTTGACAACACCGGAGGGCGGCGCCGCGGCGAGCGAACCAAGGCGGAGGACGATGATGAGGCCTCAGACAGGAACGAACAGGAGCCGGGGAAGATGCGCAGAGTTTTAGGGTGCAATGTGGTCATGATGCGTACGCGGCAGCACAGCCAGTTGTGGGAGGCGGGAACAGGCGGTCCCGCCGGCGCTGGTTTGGCTTTAGCGGCTCGAGGAAGAAGATACTGAAGAAACACGACAGACGTTGAATGTTAATCCAAGATCAAGGTTGGCACATTCGTTTGTTAACTAAGCGGACACCAAGTAGCATACTTTTTTATATATAGGAAGAAAAGAAAAACCGGACTCGTTGGCCTGATAACATTCCCGAAATTGCGACCGTTCGATCTTGTGTCGCAACTAAAACTGCGAGGAAAATGCGTTCGTCTACCGTCCTCCTCACAGGGAACGTTCGCCACATAAGTGACTAGCACCCTTGGTTTTCAACCGAGAGGTCTTGGGTTCGAGTCCCAGGAACTCTCAATTTTGTCCTCCTTCCTTCCTTGCAAAAAAAAGGGAAAGAAAATCGAAGACTTGGGAAGGCGTACAGAACAAGCTAGTGTACCAGTAAAGAGACGTTGCCGAGTTTTAGAAAAAAGAGAGACATGCTCTTGTAGCTGGTTCGAATCTAAACCTAGACTATGACTATATATGGTGCTATCCTACTCTGCAAGTAATGAAACTGACATATCCAACGTTCGCTTCTCCTCTTCTCTACTTACTCTGCCTAGCATTAGAAGCTCTGGCCGTAGCAACCATATCCGCTGGCTGCTCGTCCACCTGCTCTTCAGCAGGCAACAACCAGATATGTGCCAAGTCGCCACCCGTACCATCGCCTGTGGGTCTCATCACACCCCCGCCGGCATGCGCACCGCAGCCGATTGCTCATCGCAACCCGCTGCCATTGGTGTGGTGCCACTGCTGCAAATCACGCAGAGTCATCCCTCGCGTCTCAACCACAATCCTCAACCCTGGCCGAGTCTTCTACAAATGCCCGAATCATGGGGTAATAATATGTTTAAGTGTTGTTTTGCTGCTTTCAGTTGCTGTTTTTTTTAATAGTTTGGTTGATGATCTTCCAATTTGATTCATGCAGAAAAGGAAGATTCGTGTGATCTGTATTTCTGGGAAGTTGCTGATGTGGGGGAACGCAACTAAGCTGATTATTTGGTTAGCTGAGGAATCCCAATACCAGCAGGTTGGGGTGTTGGACAAGTAACTGAAGGAATGGCAGAAGAGGAAGATGCAGAGCAGAAGGTTAAAGATGCAGTTCCTCTAATCATGGCCAAGCAACAGCTGCTGAACGGCCTTGATAGCAATGAGGAGATGAAAGAGCTAGTTAAGATAATGGGCAAAATTGATGTGCTCTATAGGATGATTGTCTCTTTATTTGTAGTGTATGTAGAACTCGTGATGTATTCAGTGGCTATGACATGAGCACTTTGCTGAAACTAGTAATGAATGAAACCTGTGTAGCAAGCTGGGCGTAGTGTTGTGAACATCTAATGATTTCTATTAACGGAAATAAGGGGGTATCCCCTTTTGCTCATAAATAAATAGCAAAGGCCCTGTCGGGTCAGCTTTGTTCTCATTCGAAGACGTCGAGCAAATTGCAGTCCAACAACAAACTATGTCATCAAATTCAAGTTTCATAGCCAAATATGAGTACAACTAAACAACAATGTAATCATGTTTTAGTTCTCATACAATCACCAAACACAAATCAGCATACATAACAAGTGATGTACTCACAGCAAAATACTAAACAACATGTTCATCAGTTTTCAGTTGTCATAGCAAACACAATTTCACATAGTAGATAAAAAACGTCTTCTGACAGGCAAATACGACAAAAGCAATGTAATTATCATCCGCAGCAGCAGCGTCAACATCTTCGCCATGTGTATCAGTCTGAATCGTAATTCCCCACGGTGTCATCTTCTTCTTCGTCCTCAACGTCCTCGAACGTTGGCTTCTTCTTGATGAACTCTTGTATGTCCACAGCACGACGGGCAATCTTTTCGCCGGCGTCATTGACGTGATGGTTCTCAAAGATATTAGGAACATATGTGTTATCTTGTACATCAGGAGCAATGTAAGCATCATCTTGTTGTGCAACTTCATTAAAAAAATTCCTCTGCTCAAACCTTTGCAATACTCTCCAGTCATCGCTACGTGCAAATGTGTCTTCCAAGAAAAAATTTGCCAAAATAAAAGGCTCGTTGGTCTGGTACGCCGCCTTCACATTGATGGATTTAAAATAATCATCAGCTCTGGGTTTTGCAATCCTAGAAAACATGTTATACCAACGACAGCACAACAGAACCACACACCGATGATCCTCAAATCGGAGATATCGCAATCGAACAATGTCATTATGTTAGCATACATTTCAGTTGTCTCTTTGTCATACGTATCCGTGCTCATGATGGAACTGTTTTGTGTCTTCCTACCTTCGTCTCGTGCAAGGGTGTTGTAGCGCACATCTCCAACAACGCAAGATTCATAATGTCTTACCCGAGTATCATGACCCATTGCTAGTGAGTAAAGGGCATCATCAGCTGCCTGCCCATCCTCCCGCATATTCTTAACCTATGGTTAGAAAATAGACAAGCTGATCATCTTATGTACTCAATATATTAAAAAAACTGACAGTGCAATTCAAAAGCTTACCTGGCTCTTGAACCATTTTCAAATCCCGCCATAACCAGTTTGTCAATGTTTCTTGGATTTTGCAGCAGTAACTCCTTTTTGTAGATGCTGCACAACATGTGATCGCGTCAAACATCTAAATATATAAGAATGTGCTGCAAGTTTAGTAGATTACGATGTATAATCTGCAGTACTGCACTTACTTGATATAAGGTAGTATCTCAGGACAGTTATTCAACACAGACCAAACCATTTTGTCCAAATCTTTAGGTTTGTCCTCTTGTCGACTCTTCCCTGTAACTTGAACAGAATAATCGAAAACATTGAGCCCGGGATTGTCTTCACCCACCTCTTTGCTAAGCTGATCAGCTGTTTCAATGTATTCTGAGCAGAATGTCAACGCTTCTGTAGCAATGTAGGCCTCTGCAATGGAACCCTCGGGTCTAGCTCTGTTCCTAACATAGCCCTTGAAAGTGCCTAGCCGCCTTTCAATAGGGTACACCCAGCCATACTGTAATGGACCTCTAAGTAGTGCCTCATCAGGTAGATGAACAGCCAAATGCAGCATCACATCAAAGAAGGCTCGAGGATATATCTTCTCAAGGTCGCATAGGATAGTTCGTATCTTGTCTCTAAGGTGCTCCAAAGCATCTATCTTGATATTTCTACTGCGGAGTTCCCTGAAGAATTGTCCCAACTCTGCAACTGCTCTATATAAGTCAGGGCGGCCCAATCCTCTAAGGATAACAGGTAAAACCCTTTAAAGTAGGATGTGGCAGTCATGAGTTTTCAACCCTTGTACCTTGTTTCCATCTGCACTGACTCTCCTTTCAGGGTTGGAAGCAAATCCATGTGGTAATCTCACACATGACAGGACCTCGCAGAATTCTTTTCTTTTTACCTTGTCCAAGACATACAGAGCTGGTGCCATATCCCGTGGTTTACCTTCATCTTGCACCTGCAAATCCTTTCTGATACCCAGGTGTGTCAAATCAATCCTAGATTTTAAGGTATCTTTCGTCTTGCCTTCAATATTAACAAGTGTGCCGATAATGCTGTCACATATATTTTTCTCGATGTGCATCACATCAAGATTATGCCGCATATCCAAATCTTTCCTATACTCCAAGTCCCACAAAGTGGACCTGCGGGTAAACAATAATCTCTCTTCTACCCTTCCACACTTCCTTTTCCTGCTACCATTACCAGGATGGTTTCCTGGTGTTATATGCCTGACCTTCTCTAATTCCACTTTCAACTCATCGGCGGTGAGCCTCTTTGGCGCAACACGGTTTTCATGCTTTGCATTGAACACATGTCTTCGGTATTTTCTAGGATGCGGCTTGTCCTTGGCAAGGAAACGGCGGTGTACAATGTAATAGATGTTGCTAAGTATTGCGATGACAATGATTCTGTCACAATAACACATGCATTGTAACCATGTGTCGTTCATACGACATAGTGCCCAAAGCCGGATAATCATGGATGCACCAAATTATAACAGCACACAGAAAGAAATCAGCTGGTGGGCTGCTATATATGTCTCGAGTGAGAACACCCCTCCATAGCTGTTGAAGTTCCTCCACAAGAGGCTCCATGAACAAATCAAAATCCTTTCCAGGACTTTTTGTACCTGGGATGAGCAAGGCCATCATGTAGTTTGATCCTTTGGTGCAGACATTTGGAGGCATGATGTAAGGGATAACAAGCACTGGCCACATGCTATATGTGGCGCTCTGGTGGCCAAATGGGTTAAATCCATCTGAAGCTAAGCCAAGTCTAATGTTTCTCGGGTCAGCAGCAAACTATCTATGTTTATCATTGAAGCTTTTCCACTCACTACCATGAGATGGATGGCTCATTACATTCTGATCTCTGTACTCCTGGTTCCTAGAATGCCACAGTACATCCTCTCTTGTTTTAGCATCATGAAACAACCTCTGCAATCTTGGTGTAATTGGAAAATGTCTCAGAACATTATGAGGAATCCTCTTCACAGCATCGTCATCTTTCCATCTTGATGATTTGCATTTCGGGCATCCACTTAAGTTGGCATAATCCATCCGGAACAGAACACAATTATTCTTACAAACATGGATCATATCATATCCAATTCCAACTGCATGAAGGAAATTCTTCATTTTACTGTAGGTGTGTGACAGCTCAGACGTATCTGGGAAAGATTTGCGGAAAGCAGCCAACATCGCATCGAATGATTTGTTGGTCATCCGCTCAGATGTCTTCACCTGAAGAAAGGTGACCATAGCTGAGAATACTGACCGCTTATTTCCTGGGGTGACAGCCACGTTGCATTGTTCCAACATGCGGGCCCATCGTTTTTCTTCTACAGGTGAAAGTTCAAGGAATGCACGAGCATTTCGTAGCGTTGTTTCAATGTTGGTCAAACTCATTGGCTCCGCCACCACCACCTCCTCCTCCTCTTCCACCTGAGCATCAGGCAGATCAAGATGGTAATCTGCTGCTTCCATGTAGTCAATAACATTGACGTTCACAGTTTCACCATGATGAACCCACCTAGTATATGTGATCGACATCCCATACAAGTGTAGATGATTTTGCACAGTTGACTGGGGTCTTGTAACTGAATTCATACAACTTCTACACGGGCAGAGCACATCTGATTTTGGACCACGGTACTCAGCTCTGATAAAGTTCACGAAGTTTTCAACCCCCTCGACATATGCAGCGGAGAATCTTCGAGCAGAAGTTATCCAAGTCCCATCCATCTGTTAGACATACAAATTAGTTCTTATACTAGATATTACAGGAAAAACATATATGCTTTTTTATGAAGTCTAGAAAAAAATACCTAGGTCGATGTCTAAAGCTATGGCAAGATTTTTGGACGAGCAGATCTAAGTAATGAAAAGTATGTAAAGCTAATTCAGCAAACAAATTTGAGTGCTAAATTATGGCAGACTATTTCAGCAGTCAATGAGGCCGAGCACACAGCCATCGGACTATCGAAGGCCATCGCAGCAACAAAGATCGAGTATAAAATGGTGTTGAGCTATTTCACCTAACAGATTGGCTACTAGACCATGGCAATCTACGTCATGATAAATATATATGGCAGCATATTTTAGCAACTAATCGGCCTTGGCATGCCATCTCAGAGCAGATTAAATGCAGAACAGGGCAAGGAAGCTTCTCAAGCATAGCATACTGACTGTAAACTACTTCGGCAAACAGTGAGATTAACAGCGTCTATCAGCTAACATTTAGCGCTACACCGGCATGAATGGGGCCTCAGTCTAGAATGCGCGTACCGTGGGAGAAGCTGACCGCCGTGCGTCTCCACACGAACGTCGCCAGTGGTGGCGGCGCTGACCGCCGTGCGCCCCCACAAGAATGTAGCCAGCGGTGGTGGTGCGGCTAGAGGACGACAGTCTACAAGAGCATACTGTGGGAGCGAGAGGATCGCCGTGCGTCCCCTCGACGAACCGCGGCGCCGACGTATTAGCGCGGCGTGGAGGGCGGCTTTGGCGGAGCAAATGGAGTCGAGGGGGACGGGGGTTTGGGGAATATTATTGGCTAGTTGGCCGAAGGGCGGTTGAATCGGATTTGGGGGGAATTTTTGGGTGGGGGAGATTTTTGCTTGTGGGCGGGGAGTTTGGCGATGGTCGGTTTCACCAAGTGCAGTCCCACGTGTCGCTGAAGAGGCAAGTCAAGTGCGCCCGCTTACGTGAGCCGTGTGCAGGACCGAACGTGTGTGGGGTGCAATGCGACCGCGACAGGAGTGTTGTGAGTGTACCGCCTTTTTTCTTTTTAAACTAGGTGCTTCGCCCCCTCAAAAAAAATTGTGTTGCTTCGCGCGATCCATCGGTACAACTACTAGTAATCCGATAATCCCGACTAAAACGGCGCGACCTGGTCTTTTCCCGGGCGATATGCTGGGAGGTTGCTTAATTAGTTGGGTTTTTTAGGACGAGTAATGCTACACCTACGTAATCCCAGTTACGTAATTAACGTAATGTGAAACGTGTGAGCTGTTGATTGTAGATTGGGGGGAGGGAGGGGCCCACCACCATGAAAATAAGGGGAGGGAGAGAGAGGCAATTTACATTAACCCTTTCGTAGGTTCCCGCAGATGTAGAAAGATGTGAAATGCGTGAATGTGTAGTGGACGTACTATTGGAGTGCCTAAGATAAATTGTGTATGTATAGACCCTATGTGTTTATTTTACTTCGCATGTTAGATTTGTCTCGGTTCAATAAAAAGCAGAGTTGGTGATGATGGTGTGCCTGTCATCCTGCAATATAGGTCATCTGATCTGTATCTAACAGATAGGAAGGGAACTATGACAATTTACCCGCACTCCTCTCCACATTTGCGGATAAGGCTTTCCGTCGTTCATCCTTTTCTCCCACAAGATCTTGATATTTCGTGCAACGCACGGGCATCTTGCTAGTACTCCTACAATATACTATATTATTGTGAAAGTTCATATACACCGGCCGAGATTAATGCAAACATGGCAGATTTTCATTACATTTCGAACTTTTATAGGACAGAAAAATAAAAGAAACCCAACCCTAAACCTATTCTATGGCGACGACCGGCGTCCTCCATCTGTGATCTCTATGTACGGGGGCGGGGTTCAAGACCCGTGAAGTGAAGGTGCGGTCTCTGGCGAGGAAGAGTAGAACACGGGATACGGACCGACTAGTTGGCACACCATGCCCTGCCGCCTCCCATGTCCTACTCATCCTCAGAGGAGTCCCTGACCTCGGCGGTGCCGGACATTGGACGGCGGCAAGTAGGACGCGTGGCTGACGGTGCTCCCGTCGTTGGCCACCAGCATGGCCACCGCTTGTGCGGCCGCGTCCGCGTCCGGCTACGCCGCTATTGCATCGCGAGAGGCGACTTGAGAGAGGGCGGCAACCTCGGGCTTCATCCCCGAAGACAAGCTCTCCCACAGAGTGTTCGCACTTGCGGTCATGGCAGATGTGGTGCTAGGTAGGAGGACGATGCGCTATGGTGTGGAGGTTAGCTGGGCGTTGCCCCATTAAGTCACGCATTCCGGTGAGGCCAAGCGTCCGGGTGCGTCATTAAGTCACCGGAGTTGGTTCCTCAGGCACCGAGCCTCTTAAGAACGACATACGAACGGACGGCATGAATGCGGGCAGCCTGTCGCCGGCTGGGAACGCACGGTGCGGGGGATGAGGGTTTTGGTGTGCCAGGGTAGTCAGCTGCGGTCGTGGCAACGTTGGAGATGCCCTTTGCTCACATGCGATCCCCGCATGTCATTGAAAAAGCAAGACGACCCGGCATGGTCTCAGGTCCTGAGGATGCAGTTGGCCGCGCTACACCACTCCACGGACGCGTCACGGTGCCCCATGCATCCTCGACGTGCCGGGTGTTGGGGTGTGTTTGGATTGTGTCGAAAGTGCACCTTACCAAAATTTTGGTCATGACCCAAAGATTGGTCTTTGTTTGGATGGTTGCCATTTCTGTGGCATGCCAATGAACACTAGCCAACTCTAGTTCATTTTTATTGCCAATGTCGGCTAAATTGTGGGCAACCAATACCTCAACCAAAATTTTGGCTCCCCAATGCTTTTATGGGGCAACCTTGGGCACAAACCAAACATACTGTTGGTCGTGCCACAGCACTAACGCCACCATCGACACACTGAAACCGACCGTGTCTAGCAACGATATGAGCGTGTCGCTCACCGTGGTCGCCGTGTCCAGAGGCGGTGCTGGAGCTGTGCCACGTTGTTGGCCCCAACAACCCACATGAACGGTTGTCGGTGGCGAGGAGGTCGTGGGCCAGCTCCTCCATTGGACTAGTCTGCGCTACGTCGTCCCGACGGGTGTGCCCCACATGTCGGTTTCCCTGTTTTCACGGCCATATTCGAGCGTCAGTGCTCCACGTTGCGCATTAGGCCTTTCACTATGTAGGCCAAGCGAGACAACTTATTGTTTATTTGAGCCGTTCAAGTATAATCATGTGGCGTTTGCTTATTTCTCATTCCTCTCCAACCCTCTTCTCCATCAATCATGTCGCCCTATGGTCGAGTCCATCCTCCCGCATGCCTCATTTGAACATTCCGCCGAGTATCATTCGCATGTACCCACCCTAGTCCTCTTTCAATCTATCTCCGGACCCCGAGATGAAATCGAGAGAGAACGAGTGGGGGCACGTGATACCTAAGGCGGATTCAAAATTTTGAACCAGTGATCATAGCATCCGCAAATCATATATAAAGGGTATTCAATGTTCGTTTCGTTTTTGAACGTACAATATACTCCCTCCTATCCTTTCTAGTTTACATATAAGTTTTATGTGTAGTCAAAGTATCTCTACTTTGATAAAAAAAAGGTATCAACATTCAACAACGCCCAATCAATATTGTTAGATTCAGACGCATTCTAGATTTGTACTCGAGATGGTTTCCAATTTGTTTTCAACCACGTGAATGTGCTTGTTCTCACGCATGCTCTTCCTACTAGGATTTTGCCACGTATAGCCAGTCCAATAGTAACTTTTTAGCTCCATGTCCAATAGTACACGTGGAGTACTGACAACATCTGTAATCCCTCCTTCCATTTATGTGGGGCCTATGTGGAGGAGAGAGATGTGAAAAAGTAAGGGGAGTGAGCTCTCATGCAAGAGCCTTAGCTATATACGCATTCCTAGTTAAATAGTACAAAATATGAAGAAAGATATAGAGAGGTGATGGAAAAAAGTACTAATACGATAGCCAATCTTATATTTTTTTGCGGGAAATAGCCAACCTTATAGCCCACATTAACGTATGAGTGCATATAATAGATGATCGCTATAGATGACATGGTAGCCCCTCATAGCCATCGACTGGCTATATTATTAACCATGCTCTAATGCGTTTTTAAAACCGCATTTGACTATTGGCAAGATTACTAGTACATGAGATGTATAATGTGAAAATTATATCATTGGAAGCTCCTTTCACATACGAATTTGACTGTATGCTTTGTGTAAGTTGCATGTCATATCTTATTACTCTAACATTTGGTCAAAGTTAGCCTCGAAAAACGCATTAGGCCCTATATAGTAAATGGAAGGAGGGAGTAGTAGTGGAAGTGGATCCTCTGACATAGGTATCCCTGCCTTACCCTCCCTTTCGGTCACTTACTGGCGGACCCCATGCTTGCTAGGCCCCACATGTCAGTTACTCAATGGGTTCGGCCACGTTAGGGGATCCTCATCCGTAGTATACTCCCTCTGTTTTTATTTACTCCGCATAAAACGGAGGGAGTGGTAGTATAATAAATGACACGGGCGGGGGAGGGGGAGGGACGTCGATTTGGTCTCAACTGCGGTCCCACAAGCGAGCAAAAATGCGAGATGAAGCGCGTTCCTTCGGTGAGCGACGTGGAGGGTCCAGCATGCTGGGCTGCAACGCGAACGCGACAAGAGCGATGTACAGTCAAAACCGATTGACCGGTCGTCACCTAAACCACTATTCACACCAGAACCTTCGCTGCTCGGCCTACGCCAGCCACTGCCCTAAAACCACACCTAATCTCCCACCTTTCGATCCCCTAGCCTGAATCAAGCGTCCCCTAGTTCGCCGGAAAGCCATGGTGTACCGCAAGATCACTTACTACAAGATGCTGACGCCGGAGCGCCGCGCAGAAATCGCGGCGGCGATCGGCGCCACGCACTCCGCTCCCAAGCTCGCTGCGGCGGGCCAGTCCTCGAAGTTCTCGGAGCCAAGCTAGGAGGAGGAGGAAGCCGATCCAATGTTCATGGCGGAGGTCGCGGCGCGAAGGCCCCGATGGGTATGAGACGATGGACGTCGACTTCGTGTCGGTTTCCTAGTGCCCCATGTTGCAGGCGAAACATCGGTTCAACATGGCGATACTAATGGAGGACCAGGAGGCAGAGGCTCAACTCGACGCGGAGCACGCACATGCCGCTGCCATCGAGGCTCTCCTGCAGGCGGAACCAGATGTCGTGGATGTGAACCAGGCGACGGAGGCTCAACTTGAGGCGGAGTGCGCGGATGTCGCCGCCATCGAGGCCCTCCTCAAGGCGGAACCGCATGTACTGGACTTGAACCGGGCGGCAGAGGCTCGACTCGACACAGAGCGCCAGATGCCGCTCTCATCGACGCCCTCCTGCAGGCGGAACCAGACGTCCTGGACTTGATCCGGGCGGCGGAGGCTCGACTCGACGCGAAGCGCGCGGATGCCGCTGCCATCGAGGCCCTCCTGCAGGCGGAACCGAACGCCCTCGACTTGAACCGGGTTGTGCTCTCGTCCGTGCAGAGTGCCCACACGCTCCGCGTGAACGAGTAGCTGGAGGCCAAGGACAACCACGGTGCAGAGACACACGTCGGCAGCTACGGCTGGTTCGCGCCGGTAGCCAAAGACGACGAGGCCGTCTCTTTTCACGAGCAGTGATAGTTTTTCTTTATGTTGTTGTTTTTATGGATCTTTTCCTGTGTAAAAATATATATTTGTTATGCAAGTTGCCTGACTTGGGTCAATCTACCATTTCAGGCGGCTGGATGAATATCCTACGTCTCCTAACCCTTCTTTCCTTCTTCCTCACCTCTTCTTCTTCCCCAACAGACCACCGCACGGGCCATACGGATACTCCCCAACATGCAGTTGGACTCTATGAACGAAAATTATATGTAAGCGATAGGATGGCTGAGTTTGGTTTTTTCACATGCGACAGCACGTGTCAGTGAGGGTGATTTCCCTTGGTTGGGTTTGCAGCTTGCAGGAGCGATTGTGTGAGGGTGCGGTGTGACCGCGGCATGCAGGAGCGACCGTGTGAGGGTGCGGTGCGACCGTGACAGCCGTGCGCAAGTGTACCTCCTTCTCAGTTTGAAAACTTTAGGCAAGCTTGGCAAAATGTGTGGTGAAGTTTGGCAATGCAAGGCCTAGACCCAAACAGGATAAGTACGTACGTACTAGGAGTACTAGTGTTAAAAAAGAAAGGCGGGGTTTTCCTTCACGGGATTTAATCTATACAAATCCTCGTTTCACGTGTCAATTAATGCGTATTTTTTTCTCCAAATACCAAAGAGCTAATCATCTCACTCCTCATCACTAGATTAATGCAGCGCCATGCAAACCAACCTTCTCACTTCCGCATGCATGCAGGGGATATTAATGTCCTTGGTTGCTAGTACAAGGCAAACCCCATCAATTTTGCCTCGATTAGTATTAGTGGCCTTTTGCAAATTGTAATTTTGATATACTGGCATTGTGTACAAAAAAATGGAGGTAATAACTATATTTGACTTCCTTCCCCATTGCGGTGACATCGCTGATATCTTTTTTTTTGTGGTTTGGCGAAGTGCGTTCGACGGAGAACACCATTGAGGGAGACCACGATAAGTAGTTCGCAAGTGCCACCTGCAAGCCAAGACAACCACCTTATTTGCATCTAGGAAGTCCGTTGAACCAAAGGACTAGTACTACTAGGAGTACACAATAGCGTCGTCCGTCCAGCTTAGTACGGTGAGATGGTTTCTCGAAGAAGACGATGGAGAAGCGGAGTCAGCGAACAGTGAAATGATGGTTGCTTCGTCCGTGCTTTTGTGATTTGACGCCTCACTGCTTTGTGATTTGTGATAGAAGGGACAGGGGAGTAGATTCTATGCTCTATACTGTACTACATGCGTCCAAGCATGGGAGAAAGAGGAGAGACGTTGCATTTTTCTATTCCTTCAATCAATCAATCAATCAGGGAGCTTCGGTTCCATCTTTTTGGCTTTGGCAACACCGTCCACAATGGTTCCCACGATGCCAAAAGCTATTTTCACATTTGGCTACACATTGTGGATGCCCTTAACCGTACCACTTGGTTTTGCTCCTGTGTGCTATCCATACAAATCTCAATTGTATTGATATAAAAAATTATAGAATCAAGATTAGTAAAATGGAGGTGATTTTGCCGTGCGGATGGCTGGGGAGGTTTCTTATTTTCAGAGGATGTTGTCTTGGCGGTTTGCTAACATGTGGTCCCACGTGTCAGTGCTTTACCAAGCCAATCCGCATCCCACATGAGGCAGAACAACGGCAGAAGCAACACGTGGTTAAGTTGAAGAAGATGAGGGAGAAGCGGATTCAGCAACGAGTGAAATGATGGTTGCTTCGTCCCTCCAACTTCTTTTTTTAGCATTATTACTTCATACCTCCAACTTAACTGCGGGAAAGGTGCAACTTTGTGATTTGACGCCTCATTGCTCATTACTACGCCGGCGCCATGACTGGGGTGCTTCACCCCGGCTGCTCTGCACTATATTCCGGTATGGCACGTGGACCCAGTAGCTTCATGCCCCACATGTCGGTGAAAGGTACTAGAAGATTTATGAATGCGAGCGCTCCACTCTTACAACGGAGGAGTACACGACACGACGGCCCAGTGAAGTGTCACTTGTTCTATATAGTACTATAGTTTTGCTGTTTCGCACGATCCATCGATACAAACCCGATTAAACAGAAAG
Organism: Aegilops longissima; assembly: GCA_021605205.1. NCBI lineage: Eukaryota > Viridiplantae > Streptophyta > Magnoliopsida > Poales > Poaceae > Aegilops > Aegilops longissima. The sequence continues at coordinate 165,468,657 of CM038682.1, forward strand.
GGCGGATTTTTCCCTGCGGTAGATGATCTTGGCCATACATTTCAAAGGCAATTTTAATGTATGCAAACTGAATAATTAAGGCCTTTGCCGGTGCTCCACAGTGTACAGGCGCTAAGGATGCCACATAGGCAGAAAAATGATGTGGCAAAGCAATTAAAGAGGAGAGAGAGGATTATGGTGACCCCAACAAGAACCAATGCTAAGCATGTGAACCTAGACAAAAAGACTACCAACCAATACATGAAGGAGTTTTATTACTAAACAATTAAATAGAGAAGGCTTAGCTACAAAACCTAAGCACCGATGCATTGGGGACATTAGTTGCTAAGCATTTTAATGCACTTAGCACCCCACTTTAGCACCAATGCATTGGGAGAGGTCTAAGTAACAATATGATATCTAGTAAAACTAAAAACACATATGATTTATTGTGTTAGAGTGTAGTAGTAGTGATGTATTGCATAGTTGTTAGATGTATGATACGTCTCCAACGTATCTATAATTTATGAAGCATTCATGCTATTTTATTATCTGTTTTGAATGATTACGGGTTTTATTATACACTTTTATATTACTTTTGGGACTAACCTACTAACCGGAGGCCCAGCTGATACGTCTCCGACGTATCTATAATTTTTGATTGCTCCATGCTATATTATCTATTGTTTTGGACTATATTGGGCTTTATATTCCACTTTTATATTACTTTTGGGACTAACCTATTAACCGGAGGCCCAGCCTGTAATTGCTGTTTTTTGCCTATTTGGTGTTTCAAGAAATGGAATATCAAACGGAGTCCAAACGGAATGAAATCTTCGGAACGTGATTTTCTCATCGATAAGATCCAGAGACTTGGACCTCGGTCAAGAAAGGAGGAAGGCAGCCACGAGGTGGAGGGCGCCCCTAGGGCGCCCCGCCTCGTGAGCCCCAAGCTCCACCGACGCATTCTTCCTCCTATATATACCCACGCACTTCAACAGATCAGATATGGAGCCAAAAACCTAATTCCACCGCCGCAACTTTCTGTATCCACAAGATCCCATCTTGGGGCCTGTTCGGGAGCTCCGCCGGAAGGGGATTCCACCACGGAGGGCTTCTACATCATCATCATAGCCTCTCCGATGAAGTGTGAGTAGTTTACTTCAGACCTTCGGGTCCATAGTTAGTAGCTAGATGGCTTCTTCTCTCCTTTTGGATCTCAATACAACGTTCTCCCCCTCTCTCGTGGAAATCCATTCGATGTAATCTCCTTTTTGCGGTGTGTTTGTTGAGATCGATGAATTATGGGTTTATGATCAAGATTATCTATGAGCAATATTTGAATCTTCTCTGAATTCTTTTATGTATGATTGAGTTATCTTTGAGAGTCTCTTCGAATTATCCGTTTGGTTTGGCAAACTAGATTGGTAGTTCTTGCAATGGGAGAAGTGCTTAGCTTTGGGTTCAATCTTGCGGTGTCCTTAACAAGTGACAGAAAGGGTTGCAAGGCACATATTGTATTGTTGCCATCGAGGATAACAAGATGGGGTATTTATCATATTGCATGAATTTATTCCTCTACATCATGTCATCTTGCTTGAGGCGTTACTTTGTTTTCATTAACTTAATACTCTAGATGCGTGCTGGATAGCGGTCGATGAGTGGAGTAATAGTAGTAGATGCAGGCATGAGTCGGTCTACTTGTGTCGGACGTGATGCCTATATACATGATCATACCTAGATATTTTCATAACTGTGCTCAATTTCATCAATTGCTCAACAAAGAATTGCTCACCCACCGTAAAATACTTATGCTCTTGAGAGAAGCCACTAGTGAAATCTATGGCCCCCGGGTCTATTTTCATCATATTAATCTTCCTAAGCTTTATTATTGCTTTGATTTTTATTTTGCCTTTTATTTTTTACTTTGCATCTTTATACCAAAAAATACCAAAAATATTATCTATCATCTCTATCAGATCTCACTCTCGTAAGTGACCGTGAAGGGATTGACAACCCCTATTCGCGTTGGTTGCGGGGAGTTATTTGCTTTGTGTAGGTACGAGGGACTTGCGCGTGGCCTCCTACTGGATTGATACCTTGGTTCTCAAAAACTACGCTACTCTGCTGCATCATCCTCTCCTCTTCGGGGAAAACCAACGCAAGCTCAAGACGTAGCACCAGCCCATATTGCTGTTTTATTGCCTGTTTCAGTATTTCGAAGAAAAGGAATATCAAACGGAGTCCAAATGGAATGAAACCTTCAGGAGCGTGATTTTTGGAAAGGATATGATCCGGGAGACTTGGAGTACAAGCCAGGGAAGGTTCGAGGAGGCCAGGAGATAGGAGGGCGCGCCCACCCCCTGGGTGCGCCCCCCTGTCTCATGGGCCCCTCGAGGCTCCCCCAACTGACTTCTTTCGCCTATATATTCCCTTATACCTAAAAACCATGAAAACAGAAGATAGATCGGGAGTTCCGCCGCCGCAAGCCTCTGTAGCCACAAAAAACCTCTCGGGAGCCTGCTCAAGCACCTGCCGGAGGGGGAACCCATCACCGGTGGCCATCTTCATGATCCCGCGCTCTCCATGACGAGGAGGGAGTAGTTCACCCCGGGCTGAGGGTATGTACCAGTAGCTATGTGTTTGATCTCTCTCTCTCGTGTTCTCTCTATGGCACGATCTTGATGTATCGCGAGCTTTGCTATTATAGTTGGATCTTATGATGTTTCTCCCCCTCTACTCTCTTTTGATGAATTGAGTTTTCCCTTTGAAGTTATCTTGTCGGATTGAGTCTTTAAGGATTTGAGAACACTTGATGTATGTCTTGTCGTGCTTATATGTGGTGACAATGGGATATTCACGTGATCCACTTGATGTATGTTTTGGTGATCAACTTGCGGGTTCCTCCCATGAAACTATGCATAGGGGTTGGCACACGTTTTCGTCTTGACTCTCCGGTAGAAACTTTGGGGCACTCTTTTAAGTACTTTGTGTTGGTTGAATAGATGAATCTGAGATTGTGTGATGCATATCGTATAATCATGCCCACGGATACTTGAGGTGACAATGGAGTATCTAGGTGACATTAGGGTTTTGGTTGATTTGTGTCTTAAGGTGTTATTCTAGTATGAACTCTATGATAGATTGAACGGAAAGATAGCTTCATGTTATTTTACTACAGACTCTTGAATAGATAGAACAGAAAGGATAACTTTGAGGTGGTTTTGTACCCTACCATAATCTCTTCGTTTGTTCTCCGCTATTAGTGGCTTTGGAGTGACTCCTTGTTGCATGTTGAGGGATATTTATAAGATCCAATTATGTTATTATTGTTGAGAGAACTTGCACTAGTGAAAGAATGAACCATATGCCTTGTTTCCTATCATTGCAATACCGTTTACGCTCACTTTTATCATTAGTTGCCTTGCTGTTTTTATAATTTCAGATTGCAAAAACCTTTATCTACTATCCATATTGCACTTGTATCACTATCTCTTCGCCGAACTATTGCACCTATACAATTTACCATTGTATCGGGTGTGTTGGGGACACAAGAGACTCTTTGTTATTTGGTTGCAGGGTTGTTTGAGAGAGACCATCTTCATCCTACGCCTCCCACGGATTGATAAACCTTAGGTCATCCACTTGAGGGAAATTTGCTACTGTCCTACAAACCTCCGCACTTGGAGGCCCAACAACGTCTACAAGAAGAAGGTTGTGTAGTAGACATCAATGTAACATGCGAGAACATCTAGAGATGTAGTTTTGGAGGGCCTACAGAGAGAAAAGCGTAATACGGTCACCGAACTTCAGAATAAGCTGATTACAGTCACTATATATGTTTTGCGGTGATTATACGGTCACTTGCTCACGGTTCAGCATCGGATTGCACTCAGTTGACCAGCCAAATAGTCTGCGTGGCGCCATGTTGACTAGTTAAATTGACCACGTTCCTTCTGGGTCCCACCTGTCAGTTCGCATAGGGAAAAGGTCGTGTGGTGTACTGGTGTGTGCATGCATGCGTGCATGTGAGTGTTGCGTGCGTGCATGGCTGCGTGTGTACGTGTGAGTGTTGCGTGCGTGCATGGGTGCATGTGTTTGTGTGAGTGTTGCGTGCTTGCAGTTCGTGTGCATCCGTGCGTGTGTGTATAATCACCACACCAGCTCCTGTGTGTTAAAACAGGTGGCTCAGCATACCATACAAGGCCACCTTGTCCACAGTGCCCATGGTCATGACTTCAACCACCGTCCAAATATTTTTTTGTCGTTTGTTTTCATTCTTACTAGTAAGATGCTCGTGCGTTGCACGTAACATCAAGATGCATTTGTATGACTAGTTTATCTTGTGAGAGAAAAGTATGAACGAGGGAAGGCTTTATTTGCAAATGTGGAGAGGTGTGTGGGTACCTTTTTGCAAAATTGCCATAGTTTCTTTCCTATCCGTCAGATATAAATCGGACGTCCTATATTGCTGGATGGCAGGCACACCATCATCACCAACTCTGTTTTTTATAAGAGTGTATTTTATGTATTTTATAAGAGTGTAGATGTAGAGTAGATACAAGCCGACAAGTGGGCACGATGGTAGTGAGATAATGTGATGCAACACTAGAGGTGCCACGTGGAGCGTTTAACTTGTCAACTAGTCATGTCATGAGCAAATACAGAGTTGTACGGTGAGCCCGTGACTGTATAATAACCACTAAACGTAAATGGTGACCGTAATGAGTGGATTCTGAAGTCCAATGTACATATCGTGCTTTCGCTTCAAATACAATGATCGTCATTGCATATATCGCGAGAGAAAGATGAAACATGCGTGAATTTTCTGGGGGCTTACTTTTAGAGGACCCGGAGATAGTTTTGTCTGCATACGTGAAAGGGGCGTACAGGGGGGGGGTATGCGATGGAGAGAGAGATGCTCTTCGTTTCTCTTTATTATGACTAAATTTGTATATAGTATAAAAATATACAAATTCATAGTGCGGAATAATTATCATTGTGGGCACCATGCAATGCAAATTAGCGTTCATACTCCTCCATATAACTTTGTAATGTTGTATATATATATATGTAGAAACTCTAAAATAATTTTTTGGCCACACTTTATTCAAAAGGAATGTTGTATGCGAAATAAACGTGAAGAGAGGGCTTTCTAGATCAATGGGGTACGTGATGTAACATGTGTGAATGTGTAGTTGATGCATTTGGCGGGGCCTACAGAGGTATGTGTGTGCATTACATATTCGAGAGAGACATGGATAGAGGGGCCGATGGGGGGGCGTGGGAGAGATAGCACGAGAAATGAGAGTGGTCTAGAGAGAGAGAGAGACGAATATGACGTCACGACGAGAGATTCCATCCCCTTGAGTGTGTATATGCAAGGGGGGAGGGAATAGAGGCACTAGGAGAATTTTTTTGTGTGTGTGGTGTTTGTGTTGGTATGTGTGGGTGTGAGAAGATAATGAGACGTGGGGGTAGAGGGTGTGTCACTGCGTGAGGTCCAGTGGGTCGAGGTGAGGCCCTTCTTTTGGTTCCGTCCTGCGCCACATTGGTTGGGCCGTGACGCGTTTAGGAAGACCCATGGATGACTAGTCGTACAAGACAAAGATAGCAGAATTGTGAAGGACTCTGTGTCCACTGACAAAGCCGGCTAGGATTTGTAACCCTAGGTTCTTGGACTAAGGTAACCCCTTTATCTCTGATATTACTATTCATCCAACCTAACTTTAAGGGCATCCTCATGAACGCTCTGCTAGAATCATACTCGTCGATTAGGAAGAGAGGTGTGAGACAATGCGTGAGAGACAGGCCTAAAGATAATGTGCGTACATGAGATACGTAGGCAGGTCCATCTATATAGAAAGGGTCGATGGGGATTGTGCGTGTGTATGCTTGCGAGAGGAAGAGTGCTTGTGATAAAGGTTAGTGAAAACAGTTGTAAATGGTTACGAGAGGGAGGGAGGGTTATATCTAGAGCATGTGTGCGAGAAAGACACCTCGGGAGAAAGTGTGGGAGCATGTGTGAGAGACCACCGATGGAGAGTGAAAATACACATAAAAGACTGCTATACACATTGAATAAAGATATAAATTGTATCAAAATATTAGGATGGGATCATGATATTTGCAATTCGCGTAAGGAGCGGTCACTGATCCATCAGACATCTAGATTCTATCGAATTTGAGCATGTCTATGTTATTATTCGACACAATTGATCCACATAGTTAGTATTTTGAACTCCATACAATGCATCGCTTTAGCAATCGAATATAAACGTGAGTATAGTTCATGTTGTGTGTGTAAAGCACATTATACATACGAAAGTTACACAATGAACATTATAAATAGCTACCTATGAACTAGCATACATTTGAATTCAACTTAAGGTGGTTTAAAAAAATCAAATTCAACATGAAGTCCATTCAATTATTTGAATTTGATATCATGGCATTTGTAAATCATACCTAAATTATGTGGGCACCAATCTTTGCTCTGAATTTGTACATAATAGCATATGTAGTCGTGTACAAAATAGATTCAAATTTAGCTCCTCCATTCCAAAATAATCGTAGTAATAGGATTTTCAAGTGTCAAAATTTCAAAAAGAAGCGGATAATTTAATGAGGTTTTCAAACATACAAGGTCAAACATAACGTTGTCTATTTAGGTCAATCCTCATAGTTCAAGAGTACTCTAAACGTGAATGCTTGTGTTTCAAAATTTTGAACGAAGCACCAAAAGAGCCTCTACTCGCCCGAAACCGCATAAGACCAATGTTTGGTAGTACAAGGAAATTACTTTTCTAATAAATCCGACCTGTGAAACCTACCGGCCCGACGTCCAAAGGTCTAAACCGGGGTAGGTTTGTAGCTTCATCTAGACGCCACACAACCGCATCCGAAAAACATTCATACACAATGGCCGCATAAGCACACATGCGCTGCCTAAATCGCCCCGCCCACTATTTGGGACACACAGGATTACCATCCTACCCCGACCCGCAGAGGTCCGAATTTAAGAGGGGGCAAAGTTTGTACTTTCCCAAATTTCAAACAAGCGCCCCATCTTCTGCTCAAAAAGCCAAAAACAAGTGCCCCTGCATCAAACATGGTTCCCCCACCCGTTCGATTCCCCATTCGTACTCTGTGGGCGCCAAAACAACCTCTCCACCAGCCGTGAAACCTCGACGTCCTCCGATCGCCCCCATCCCACCCATCAACCGTCGCACTCCTCCATCACGCCGGAGCCGATACCCCGACGTTGTCGTCCACCGCAACCTCAACCGCAACGCCCTCCACGACTAGTAGTTTAAGACGAGGCCAAGCCATCCGTACGCGAGCCAGTTCAACCACGCCGTCCTGCGCCTCACCGCTGCTGCTCCAACTTTGACACCGTCCACCGCACCAGAGATGTTCCTGCTACGCCGTCCTTCGCCGCCTCAAATCTGCTTCCCCTCCGCCGATATACGGCCACGGCAACACAGTCAACAATTTGGCCATGGGTTTGTCCAAGGATCCACGGCTCTCCAAAACATCGGTTCCCCCGGGAAAAACAAGAAGATCACCACGACATATCGACACCACACTGGCAACCGATAACGGTACTCCTCTTCCCTTATTCGTGCAAAACTTACGTGTCTGCTTGCACGGTATTCATCCCACAGAAGATACTAGTTGACCGCTTCTTCTTCATACTAGATGTTCCTAGTAACTCGTGATGCACAAGGTTTCTCCTCATATACTATTTCACCTTAGCTAGCTAGAGTTCAGTCTCCCCCCTGAATTTCAATTTCTGGCCAGTTGATTCCCAATTAACGGAAGCATTCCCCGGCGAAATAGGCGCTAGTACGCCTATTACGCCGGGGAATCAGCGCCTTGGTGTTTATCTTAGGGGCGTGTGCGGCCTAGAGCTACTGGCGCCCAATCTGGAGGTCAGCCAGGATTAAAGGGATTGCCTGGGGGCGCTGCCAAGCACGACGGTGGTGTGAGGTCGAGGGGAGGGCGGGGCGGCGGAGGCAGGGTCAGGCCGGTGGTATTGGCGGTTCGAGAAAGATCGCCAATCGTGGATCGGTGGAGGTAGACGAAGGCCATCTGCCCGTTAATAGATCGAACGGTTCATTAAAAAAACGACTGACCTATTTATTTTCAGTTGACTGTTATCTTAGATATGACCACATGTGGTGGTGTGCTGGAGGAGTACCTGTATTTCCTGTGCTCATATATTACAAAATCATATGGAGTAGAATCTAATTTTGTTTGTCATGCAATGCTGTAGAGCTATCATATGTCTCCTGTCATTTATTTTTCAGCCACCTCCTATCTGCTACTTTTACAGTGCACTAGTTCTGCACACACTTCACCAATACTCTCACTATTGTGTTTTTATGCAAGGGTATTTCAGAGTCTGCCTCGAGAGAAGCAAAAAGATAAGAGAGAAGTTGACCTAGCTTTCTTCGCGTTTAGGCACGACACGTTACAGCGCTATAATGGGTGCAGTGTGAGCAGATGGAGACGGTAAACGTAGCTCTGGAGTTCATGACCTCGCTCGCAATGAACCACCATCCCAGGTGCTTGCTTTAACTTCGCGGTGTCATATGTGGTTGCATGTTCCATATGGTTTCTAGCTTGTATTCGAACGGCCGAAGTCGGTCTTTGGGGCTGTTTGGTTCTTGGCCTAGCATTGCCACACTTTGCCACATATTTTTGCCAACCTGGCCTAAGGTTAGTTCATCAAAATGAAATCCACAAGTTGGCAAGCCTAAGGGAATCTTGCCACATTTTTTGTGTGTATGCCATGTGGGGTCCAAGTGTGGCTTGCCTAAGGTGTGGCCTGAACCAAACACTCACCTAAGTTAGTCAAACTTGCCTAGCTTTAGGTGTGGCAACATTTGGCAAAGTTAGTCACAAACCAAACAACCCCTTTATTAAGATAAGGAAAGATATTTTTTACATGAACCACCATCCCGTGAGCACCAGAAGACAAATAGCTAGTCAGGGCACTGGCCGAGCCAATGACAAGCCCAGCAAAGATAGGCATCACCTGGAAGCCAACTAAAAAGCTGCGATTGTGGCGAAGCAGCCCGCCTCCCACCAGACTCTCAGGTCCTAGATGATCATGCTCACCACTCCAGCCGGATGTCTAGCTTGTATTGTTTCCAATTTGGTTAAATTGCATCTGTTTAGCTTACACATTATATCTTTGAATATGACATGCCTTTCTGTTTTTGGTACACACTAGTACATCTGTGTATTAACCATGTTCTTACATCAAACTAATGTTCTTGTGTATCCCTCATCAATCACTTATGATGAGGCAGGCAGGCAAGGGGACTACTCCTCATTTAAAGAATGCAGCGTCAGCCTCCCGACATTATTCTCAAGAAACAGAAATGCTAGATGAAGATAGTGAACGTAGCTCTTTAGTTGATTACAACATTTCCCCTACACTAGCATCGCAGGTGCTTGCTCTAACTTGGCAGCGTCATATGTGGTTGCATGTTGCATATGGTGTCTAGTCTGCTTAGCTTATACGTTATACCTGTTAATGTGACATGCCTTCCTGTATTTAGTACATAGTACATCTGTCTATTAAGCATGGACTTACATAAAACTATTGTTTTTTTTGTATCCCGCATCAATCAATATGACTAGACACCTTTAGTATATGTACTGCGATATTAGTTGCATCTTTCATATGATTTATAGCATGCGCTGCTTCTAATTTGTTGAAATTCCATTTATGATGGGACGCTTTTAACTTGGCAGAGTCATATTGATTGCATCTTTCATGTGGTGTCTAGCTTGCATTGCTTCTTATTTGTTGGAATGGTTTCGCTTAGTTTACACAAACAGTTCTTGTAACATGCCATGCCATCCTGTTTTTCGTACATATTCCATCCTGGTATCATGTGTTTGCCTTACATCAAAGTAGTGATTGTCAGTATCATGCATGAATGAGTTCCGAAGAGAGAATTTTATTGCTTTTTCTTGTCGGTTTTACTTGACAATTCAAAATCAATAAAGCGGAAGGAAGTTAGCAAGGCAGCGGATAAAGGCGCTCCTTCCAAATGGAGGGCCTCTACAGTTTCTACTCCTCCACACCCCCAAGATGATTTCCAAAACAACACATGCATAGACACTCAACAAAGTTGTGTTTATGATGAGCACGTCTCCCCTAGTGCACCATCACCAGTGCTCCCTCTAACTTGGCACTGTTATATGTGGTTGCATGTTATGTGTGATGTCTAGCTTGTATTGCTTCTAATTTTGTTGAATTCCATATGCTTACTTTACACATTATACTTGAATAAGGCACGTGTTCCCATTTCTAGAACATACAATATCTGTCTATCACACCATGTTCTTACATCAAATTACTACTGTTGTGTAACCTACAACAATCACTTACCATAAGACACGTTTGACTTCAAAGTGTGATATAGGTTACATCTCACATTCTTTTCTAGCTTTTACTACTAATTTGTTGAAATGGCACTTATGACAAGACAGTTTTAACTTGGTAGAGTGATATTCGTTGCATCTTTCATATGGTGTCTAGCTTTCATTGCTTCTAATTTGTTGAAATGCCTTCTCCTTAGTTTACACATCATAAGCTGTGAATATGCAATGGCACTAATGACGAGAGACCTCTAACATGGTAGTGTGATGTTGTTTGCATCTTGCATATGATTTATTTCTTGTACTGATTCACATTTGTTTAAACTCCATTTATGATGAGACACTGTTAACTTGGCAGAGCGATATTTGTAGCATCTTTCATATGGTGTCTACCTTCCATTGCATTGCTTCTAATTTGGTGAAATGTCTTCTTCTTAGTTTACACATCATAGTTCGTTATCTCTTCCGTCCTGTTTTCATACATATTACATCCTCCTATCATGTGGTTGTCTAACATCAAAGTTCAGTTAAATGCATCACGCTACCAATATGTTCTGAAGAACTAAATTGTTATTCGTTTTTCTTGTCGGCTTGACTTAACATGGAACATAGAAAGAGGAAGAAACACATAATGGCAGGGAATGAGAAGCGGATGAATCCTGTAGATTCTGCTGGTACTGATGGTGCAATAGAAGGTCAAAGTCCAGCGGAAAATTCTACAAACACGACATCCCATGCTATACGACCTGCAAAAAAAGCCAAACAAAAACAAATAGCTGCCACCAAACAAGCAGAGATAACCCTAGTTCTTGCAACACCTACCACAAGATTACTACCGGTGCACGAGTTACTCGTAAGGCCAACCGAGCTAGCAGCACGCTCCCAAGCTCCTTGCCACCGACACTACTTCCCAAGTACTCTTGACACAAGACGAGTTGGCAATACCAGATGAACCTTGTGAGCTTCAACAGCAAGAAGGTAGTTGCTGGAGTCAAGTTACAGTTGCATGCTTCTTTATATGTAGTCTCAAAGTCTGATGTACACTAACACTTCCTATGTTCGTTGTTGGCCTAGAACCTAAGCGCAAGAGGAAACAAACATCAGGGATAATGCTCGATAGGTTAACTTAATCTAGAGGAGGAAGAATGGAGATCCGTTTTGAGGCAGGTTTAAAAAGGCCACGTGATGCTACAGAGTCAGCCAAGTTAGTATCGGATGCAGCGGTTGCCTTTAGGTGTCATGTACGTATCCTCCCAACATGGATTCAGTACAGGAATGACAAAGGCGAAACCCAGTTCAACACCTTCCTCGACCATTTATCTGTAAGTATGGTTATGTACGGAAACTAGTAATATCGTCTTGCTCTGTCCCATACTTTCTAGGTTGCTGATAATGAGACTCCCATAATTTTCAACAGATGAGGTTCAAGTTTGTCGGAGTAATGGGCCACGGGTAGGCAAATCCGAGCCCCTGGACCTTTCAAAACATCGGGGCAGACTGCGCCCCTCAAGACCCCAAGATGAAGAGCCGCCTTCTGAGAGTCGGCGACAGAGTCGCCGACTGCCCCTCCCAGCCGAGTCCCAGAGACGGCCTCAAGACAAGCCGACTCCAAGCGAGCGACTTCCGATGAAGCCGGCTACAGGGAGTCGGCCCGTGACTCTGTCCATCCCCTGCCTGAGCGACTACGAGCGGGATGGGATAAAGCCGCCTCACGGCCCCTCCCTGCCCCGCTCATAAAAGAGAGCATGTCCCTGAGCACCGCATCGCGGAGATCTCCGTCCGCGCAGCATCGTAGCCACGCTGCCTCGACGGCGTCCGCCTGTGGGCAGATTCCTGTACCCACGATGGCCTGTCTGTACGACCCGAAGACGGCGGGACCCGCCTGTCAGCGGGAGTGCAGAAGACGGCGAGAGCACCCCAAAGACGGACCCGTTGGAGTCGGCCTCCGAGAGTCGGCCGGCCCCTCCCACGGGCTCCGTGCGCCATTAACCAGACAAGACAGGGAATGGCAATAGTGATCGCCCGCCAGGTGGCGGCACTGTTGCCATGACCCCGCGACCACGCTCGCGTCATTAGAAGAGCGGCTACAGTGACCCGCAGCCGGCAAGACCCGCCTGCGGCGAGCGAGGGCTGTCGGCCCCTTGCTGGACCGTCGGCAGGGCCCACTAGTCGGCGGGCCCCAGAAGTCGGCGGAGAAGACGGCGAGTTAAGAGACTGACGGCTAGGACCCCCGCCCAGCCTGATTACCATTGTACCCCCGGGGGTAGGCCTATATAAACCCCCCGGGGCACCCATGCAAAGGGTTGGAACCTAGTAGGTTGACACACACACACATAGAGGGAAGAGAAGAGCTAGCCGTGCCCTTCTCCTTCCTCACCCCGAACAGCTCAAGGAGCAATCTTGTACTCACCTTGCGATAGTGATCATGCGGAGACCCCGCAGAGCAGCAGTAGGGGTGTTATCTCTTCGGAGAGCCCTGAAGCTGGGTAAGATTCGCCGGCGTGCATGTCTTCGCCTCATCCCATTTCCAGGCACCGGCGACGTTCTACTCGCCCCCTCCATGATAAGCCATCCATTGGCATATCTCGCACCCAAACGCCGACATTTGGCACCCACCGTGGGGCTAGGTGCACCGTCGTCCGGAGACCTGCTCTGGACGGGAACCCTCTTCCTCCCTGGAGAGCGCAGCCAGCCAGCACGCCAGACGGAGTCTGCGCCGATGCGTTGCATGGCGCTGAGGTCCCCTGCGCGGCGAGCTGCCTCGCCGAAGTTGTCGGCGTGGTTCGCCTCTCCGACGAGCCTGCGCCTGACGCAGGCACGGACGGCCCCGAGAGCCTCCTCACGGGCCTCCTCGAGCAGCTCCAGGTCGCCGGCGAGCCCGCCACGACACGGAGTACGAGGCTCCACCGACCCGATGCTGGTCGACTCCGACACCGCCGCCGCTCGGCGCGTTCCCACCAACGTGGTGGTCACGACGAGCCGCTCCCTCGCGCGGAGAGCGGCGGAAGCACCGCCACGGAGGTGCTCGTCATCGATCACAGCGAGCCTTCGGCGAGGGAGCTCGTGACCTCTCGACGCGTTACGCAAGACCTGACCGCCCCTATTCCGGAAGACGCCGACGCTGACACCTTTGAAGCGTGCGCCTCCAGCTCCTCGTGGGCGCACGAAGCCGGCAAGCATGAGGCGCTTGTCGAAGCCTACCAGCGAGATGGATCGTGGTCGGGCGGTTCGCCCGGCTCGACCGGGCCTAGCCGCCTAGGCGCGTCCAGCAGCGGCGTAGCTATCGCCGATCTGTTTGGGCCCAATCGCCAGGTACGCCACGCCCATGAGAACATCCGCCGCCAGCGGCCGCGATTTAGCTGGATAACTTCCGGCGAGGAGCGCTACCGATGACGGAGCGAGTCCAGCAGCTCGACGCGGCTGCTGCGCAGAAGACAAGCTTGCTGCCGCACGGAGGCGCCAGCGACGACAACACGGCAACTTGCCTCCCTGCCGAGATCAAGTGCGATGTCTCGGACGCCGTGGCGGCGTCCGTGGAAAAAAACAAGGATCCGCTGTCAGCCATAGCCGGACTCACATCTCCATCGAAGCGCGCGAAGACGGCCGCCCGAGAGCGATGGGAGCGGCGGGACGACTATATGCCTCCTCCTCCCCGCAGAGAAAGGCGAGTCTCCCGCCACCGTTGAGCATCCGACTCCGCGACCGCCTTGGCCGCCGAGAGGAGTCGGAGAAACGACGCCCGCCACCGGATCGAGCGACTCCACCGATCCTCGGCGCTGGAAGAAGAAGACGAGTTGGGCCCGCCCTCTTTTGGACCTCGCATCTGAGTCGAGCCCTTCCCAGAGGATTCACACTCCCCCGAGATACACCCAAGTACACCGGCTCCGTGAAGCCAGAGGATTGGCTAGTGGACTACTCCACGGCCGTCAGCATAGCGAACGACAACAAGCGCGTTGCCATGAAGTATGTTCCCCTCATGCTCCAGGGCACGGCCCGGACATGGTTGAACAGCTTGAAGCCCCGCAGCATCAACAGCTGGGTCGACTTCACCGAGGCCTTCGCCCGCAACTTCACGAGCACATACAAGTGACCTCCCAAGCCTCGCCAGCTCTCCTTGTGCGTGCAAGGCCCCAACGAGTCTACTCGCGACTACCTCACGCACTGGGCCGAGCTCCGGAACTCCTGCGAGGGAGTGCATGAGGTGCAGGCAATCGAGTACTTCACCGCCGGGTGCGTAGAAGGCACCCTCCTCAAGCACAAGCCTTTGCGACGAGCCGAGACCTCGACGAGCTGCCGATCATAGCATGAGCATAAGCACGCCACAGACTCCTCCTCCCTGAAGTCGGAGATCAAGTCGCGCGACCGCAAGGTGGCTCCTCATGCTCCCGAACTCCGTGGCGACGCCGATCAGCAGCAGCAGCAGAATGATCCTAGCGCAAGGCCCAGCCGGCTTCCAACAGCCGGCAGGTGGCGATGATCGAACCAGCAGCCGAGGGCAGCCTCGCCAGCGCGTAAAGGCGGCAAGTCCAACTGGTTGCCGGCCTTCTCTACGAAAGCAGACTCTGGATGGACCCTGCAAGTTCCATAGCGGCGCCGGCCGTCGAATCACACCACCGGAAGTGCCACCGCTCACCAGATCGCCAAGGAGACGGCCTTGTCCCTCCTCCTCCCTTTGGTCCGCCGCCTCCACCATCGCTTCAAAGAGCGTTTGTCGGGCCGGTCGGCGCATACAAGACAAGTACCGTAAGAGCATGGTGCCTATGTAGTGTTTACCAGTGTGGTGACGATCGCCTTGAAGAGCGGCAGCAATAGCAAGAAGTGAATGCAGTAGCATCAGACACTCCAGAATTCATGCACTGGTCCGAGAAGCCCATCAGTTGGAGCCGAGCTGATCACCCAGAGGTGATGCCGGTCGGGCTCCCACGCCCTGGTCTTGGGAGCCACCCTTGCAGCGGATAGGCGGGCGCCGCTTTCATGAGTCTTGATAGAGCGAGGCAGCATCAACATCCTGCATGCAAGGATACGATGGAGAAGTTAGGAATCAAGCAAAGACAGCTTCAAAGACGGTCGGACTGTGTTCCACGGAATTGTACAGCCTTTCCTGCTCACCGATTGGCATGATTCGATAGACGTCCTCTTTGGGGACAAAGATCACTTTCGCCGAGAGCGATCTGGTTCAAGTGGTGGACCTCGAAGCCCCTACCATGCTCTTCTTGGCCGACCTGCTCGCCAAGTTCATGGCGGTCCCCACCACGCCTACCTCAAGATGAAGATGCCGAGTACCAAGGGATTACGACCGTGGCGGGCGACTACTGAGAAAGTCATCCTTTGTCTGTTGAAAGCAGCCGGCTGGCGAGTCCATGGTGATCGCGGTGAGAAGCTCCTTGATCGGGTTGTGGCAATGGCGGCAAGCAGCGGAGATGTCGCCCGACCCCAAGGAGTCATAAGCTGAGGGCTCGTTAAAGCCGGCCAAAGAGACCAATAAGATACCCTTGGACCCGGAGCAGCCGGAGAGATACGCTGTCGTAGGTGCAAACCTCGACAGCAAATAGGAAGGCGAGCTCGTCGATTTCCTCCGTGAGAATCGGGACATTTTTGCATGGTCCCCAAAGACATGCCAGGTGTACCGACGGAATTCGTCGAGCACAAGTTACATGTCCGATCTGAAGTGAAGCCCGTCAGGCAGCCCTTGCGCCGCCTGTCAAAAGAGAAAAGAAGAGTTGTTGGAGAAGAGATAGCCCGGCTCCTCGCAGCCGGTTTCATCATGGAAGTGTTCTTTCCAGAGTGGTTAGCGAACCCTGTCTTGGTACTAAAGAAGAACAAGCAGTGGAGGATGTGTATTGACTACACAAGCCTCAACAAAGCCTGCCCCAAGGACCCGTTCGCTTTGCCAAGAATTGATCAGGTGATAGACTCCACAGCCGGATGCGAGCTGTTGAGCTTCTTAGATGCATATTCAGGATATCACCAGATCAAGCTGAACCCGGCCGACAGACTGAAGACCGCCTTCATCACGCCGTTTGGAGCCTTCTGCTACGTGACCATGACGTTGGGCTTGAGGAATGCCGGCGCCACCTTTCAGCGTTGCATGTAGAAGTGCCTCCTCAAGCAGCTTGGCAGAAATGCCCACGTTTACGTGGACGACGTGGTGGTGAAGACGGAGAAGCGAGGAACGCTGTTGGAAGACCTCAAGGAGACCTTCGAAAATCTGCGCCGATTCCAGATCAAGCTCAACCCAGAGAAATGCGTCTTCGGAGTACCAGCCGGCCAGCTCCTTGGCTTCCTGTTCTCTGAACGCGGCATATAGTGCAACCCCGTGAAGTTCAAGGCGATCGAAAGGATGGAAGTGCCCCGCCGGCTGCTAGATGTGCAAAAGTTCACCGGCTGCTTGGCGTCCATCAGCCGATTCATCAGTCGGCTGGGCGACAAAGCTCTTCCTCTGTACCAGCTCATGAAGAAGACCACCTTCTTCAATGGAACTCAAAGGCGGACGAGGCTTTTCTCCGCTTGAAGAAAATGCGACTACTCCCCGATCTTTGGCGGCTCCGACTCCAAAGGAGCCCATGCTCCTGTATATTGCCGCCACCAGCAGGGTAGTCAGCACAGTTATCGTAGTTGAACGCAAGGAGGAAGGCAAGGCACTACCTGTCCAGAGACCGGTTTATTACCTGAGCGAAGTACTGTCGACCTCCAAGCAGAACTACCCCCACTACCAGAAGATGTGTTACGGCATGCACTTCGCCGCCAAGAAGTTGGAGCCTTACTTTCAAGAGCATCCAATCACCGTGGTTTGCACGGCCCCACTAGCAGAGATCATCGGAAGCCGAGATGCTTCTGGCCGAGTGGCCAAATGGGCCATAGAGTTGGCCCCCTACACCATCTATTACCAGCCCCGCACCGCCATCAAGTCACAAGCACCGCCGACTTCGCCGACCGGGGCGAGACTCAAAGATACTGCCGCCCGGCCGACTCCACCCATTGGCGGATGCACTTTGATGGCTCCAAGATGCGCACCAGCTTGGGAGCGGCGTGGTCCTCACTTCCCCAAAGGCGATAAGCTCAACACGCTTGCAGATCCATTTCGCCGCCTCCAACAACGTTGCCCGAACACGAGGCGCCATTCACGGGCCCGGCTTGCCTAAAGAGCTTGGCATTCGCGGATCCTGTGCTATGGCGACTCGACTTGGTGGTCCAAAGGTCATCCGCGACTTGGACGCCAAAGATGCAAACATGGCGAGCTACCGCTTCTGGTACAGCAGCTGAGTGGATATTTTGAGGGTGCGAATTCCTCCCGTGCCAAGAAACGACAACGACCAGCAGATATTCGCAAGAATCGGCTCCACCGCCAGACAATAGCATCCGCGCCGCCCTTGGCGCCTCCTCAAGCCATCCGCAAGCCGTCACCGTAGTCGACTCCATTTTCATGCGGCTCCCCTGAACAAGTCGGATCCGACTCCAAAGCCTCAGCAGACGGCACAAGAATCCTTGCAGACGCCCCCAAGAACGCGGCAGTCGAAGCCGGCCCGGGGACTTCAGAACCCGGCCCGGGGACTACGGTAACCATTTCGAAGACTCCAGCACTCGGCCCGGGGACTGCGCCAGTCGGCCCGGGGACTTCTTCAACCCAGCAAGCTGCTGCGGACTACAACCCGCCGCCTCCCAGCCTAGCCGCCCTCGTCCAAGTAGCAGTACTGGCAGTCAAAGAAATAGCAGCACCCTCATGGGCCCAGCCCATCCTGAAGTTCTTAGTAAGCGGAGAGCTACCAACCGATGAGACCTTGGCTCGGCAAGTGCAACGCAGAGCAGCAGCCTACACTATAGTCAATAGAGAGCTGGTCAGGCGCAGCATCACCGGTGTCTACCAGCGCTGCATCGAGTCAGAGCAAGGCCAAGCAATTCTCGAAGACATCCATCACGGCGAGTGCGGCCATCATGCAGCCTCAAGAGCACTCGTCGCCAAAGCCTTCTGACACGGTTTCTTCTAGCCGACTGCCCTAGAAGAGGCCAAGGAATTAGTTCAAAAATGCAAGGGGTGCCAGGTGTTCCGCTCCAAGCCGCTTCAACCGGCTTCTGCACTCAAGACTATCCCCATCGCCTGGCCCTTTGCTGTTTGGGACCTGGACATGGTGGGACCATTCAAAACGGCACGAGGTGGCCTAACTCACTTACTTGTCGCGGTGGACAAGTTCACCAAGTGGATAGAAGCAAAACCCATCAAGAAGTTGAATGGTCCTACTGCAATGACTTTCATCGCCGACATCACGACTCGGTACGGCGTACCACACAGCATCATCACCGACATCGGCACAAATTTTTGTAAAGGTGCCCTGGCCCGTTTCTGCGAGATGCAAGGCATCCAACTGGACTTAGCGTCCGTTGCCCATCCGCAGTCAAACGGCCAGGTGGAGCGAGCGAACGGCCTCATCCTCGTCGGCATCAAGCCTCATTGGTCGAACCATTGGGCGTTGCCGTTCGCTGGCTTGAGGAGTTGCTACCGTCCTCTCGAGTCTCTGCGACGACTCCAAACAAGTCAAGCGGCTTCACACCCTTCTTCCTCATCTACGGATTGCGAAGCCGTCATCCCAACGGATATGAGTTCGACTCTCCGCGAGTCACCATGTACACCAAGAGGAAGCGGAAGAAGCACGTCAAGGCAGCGTCGTCTGCTGGAAGAGGGCGGCTGTTGGCACTCAGCCGGTCCGGCATCTACCGGCGAGCTCGCGCGCTACTACAACAAGAAGGTCAAGCCAAGATCATTCCTACAGGGCGACCTTGTGCTCGGCTGATCCAACGAACAGCCGCCCGGCCTAAAGCTATCGACGCCTTTGGAAAGGCCCATTCATCATCGACAAAGTCTGAGCAGCGACTCCTACTACGATCGGCCTTTCGAAGCCACGAGCACGCAAGAGGGACGACTCCGGCAAAGAGACGGAACGACCATGGAATGTGAATCTCCTCCGAAGATTTTACAGTTGATGCAGTATGTACCACGCCACCCTTTGTGTCTAAAGTACCAAGACTCCGGGCCCCCCGAGACGAGCTCAGGGACTGCCCTCTTTTGTTATCCGTATGATAAGAGTTATGCCTTTGAGTATGTTACTCTTTGTTATGCTATTTGGCACCGGGCTCGACTAGTCGGCCCGGGGACTCGCCGCCTTTGGGCTATGAAATGCTTCTGCGAGTCGGACAAGTAACGTGCGGTGCCTAAGCCGTCTCTGTCGAAGCCGTGGCTTCGCATGAAAGCGACTGTTTGGTGGGCAGGAGTAAGGAAGAACGGGCGCCCACACGAAAAAATGGCTAAGGACCCAAAGCATAAACATAGTTTAAAATCGGCTTCCAGCCCGTCTCGTAAAACCGACTCTTAAGTAGTCGGCTTGCCGCTTCCTACCCAACTTGCTTAATGACTCTAAAAAATGGCCAAGTACTTGCCTTCTCAAAGTAGCCAAGCACTTGACCTAGACGGCAGTCCACGGAGCGGTTACCCGATGGGCAAGGCGGCATCTAAGGGAAGACGGCAAAGGAAAAAGCCACAAGAGCAATACGCAAGGAGGGATAAAATTAGAATAATATTTACACAAGCTTAGGCCCTTGGCGGATCTTGAGACAGAGGTTGAGAATACACCCGCTGGTGGAATTGTACAAATTAACAAGTCCTTTTAAAGACTAGCAAAACAGATAAAAAAAAGGCAAGGCAGCGGCCTAAGAAACAGCGAGATGGGGTTGGAAGGCGGAGGCGGCGTCGGCGCCGGGCGGCCGGGTCTCGGCTTGATCGTCTCCGGCGGCCAGCCCAGACGGGGCGGCTCGTTCTTGGGGCGCAGTCGGTGAGGCTGGTCACCCGCTCCATCTTCTGGCGCCTCCATGTCGTCTCCGTCCTCCGCCTCGTCTTCATCCTCGGCGCTGGGGTCGATCACCTCCGCCGAGTCCTCATCGTCGTTCGGGTTCATCCCGAACCACTCCGGCGGTGCCTCCCCACCGTCTTCAGCCCGCTCAGGGACGAAGACGCTGGTGTCCGTGTAGTCGGCAATCGCCGCCCAGACGCCGACAAGCGTCCTCCATGACCAGCAGCTCCGCTGGGCCTCTGGCGGGCGTGGCCAGCTGGTCGAGATCCAGCCACGGATACCACGCCTTGCGAACTCGTGGCTCGGCGAGCTCTAGCCGAGCCGCGAACCCTTCGAGCCTCAAGGCGGCCAGCGCGACCTCCGGCCGTCGGCGGTCCGGTGGGAGTCTGCAGAACCGGCATATCCGGCCCTGAGCAGCGACCGCTGGCGCGACACTGCTGAAGGCGGGCGCAGCATCCGATGGGCGGCAGCGAGACGAGCCTCAATGCTCGGGAGCTGCTCGTCAAGGGTCCGGGCGTTAGCTGCGACCTCGGCACCACCGCCCTTGGCGCCTCGCGATCAGCCTCGATAAGCGATTGGCCGCTGCGAGTGACCGGGAAGAAGTCTACCAAGAAGAAGAAGAAGCAATTCAGAAAAACAGGAGTCGGCCTGACCCATAGTCAGCGACCCAAAAGAAAAAGTAAAAAGCAAACTCACCATCGACGATATCCTCGATTTCGTGGGCCGGAGGCAGCAGCGCCTCCACAGCCGGTCCGGAGGGCGCTCGCTCTCAAATTCGGCTAGAAAGCGGCCTCTTTCTTCTCCGCCTCGTCTGCGCCGCCTTGAGCAGCTCCACATGCTCGCTTGATTCGTAGCTGCCAGCAGTCGCTCTGCAGCGAGCTTGCGCCTCCTCCTCCTTGCACGCATAAGCGGTGTTGGCTGTACCCAGCTGCCACCGAAGAGTGGCGCTGGCCTCGAAGAATAAAAAAGAAGAAGGGCGAAGTCGTCGGCTAAGAAGGTCACCAGGAAGATCCGGCCCATTGCAAGCGGCGATCGTCCCGAATCTCGGGGACTATAGCCCGCGAGTGCGCCAGCGCGCCCCCGCGAAGAAGAAAACTCACCTTGGCTCCTTGCCAAGTCGGCAATCGCTTGCTCAGCTCCTCAACGTTGCGGTTGAAGGCGGTGGCAGCGGAGGTTGTGATACTCCTGCGACAAGAGTTTGAGACAAAGGTAAAACTTGGAAGTGCATAAATAGAGTTCGAGCCGCTGCTCAGCCGGCCCGAAACTTCAGGGACTACACAAAGTGGGTCTTGTTGGCGCGCCTCACAGAGAAGAAGAAAGAAAAAGTTCAAAAGAAACATACCCTTACGGCGGATCGCGATGCAGTGCGCCTTGGAAGGTTACGGATGGCGTCACCCTCAGCTCGCAGCTTCGTTTGGGCGTCCGAAGTTACGTGTTCAGCGAGGCCGTACCGCCTCCTCGCCCCACCCAATGGTATGGCGCTTATCGTCCTCGGCATCGAGAATTGCCGAGCTGGCGGCGCCCGGTCTCCAAGAGGCGTGGCGCCGAAGTCGCCTTCTCAAGGCGGCGTCGCTGTTGGCGGCGACTTGAAGAAGCAACTGCGCCACGGACCTCGTCGTCGATCGGCGGCACAGCGGGTCCGCCCGACCATTGCCTCGGCTCTCGGACCCGCGATTGGCGGCGGGGTGTGCGCGGCCGTGCCGATAGGGAGGCCTTGCCACCTTCCTCTCTGACGAGGACCTCTCCACCGACTCCCTCCGTGCCCCATGAACTCTGGCGGCGGTGGCGCGAGAGCTCAGCGGGGTGGCGAACAACGCCGGCCCAGGCGCGCGGCCTCCCTCGGCTCGCCTCTTAGCTGCAGTGGCGGCCCGACCTCCTCCGGCTTCTCTGGCGGAAGCCGCCGCCTTCTCATCCTCCGCCTTCTCGGACATCGGCCTCCTCCTCGTCGCGCTTCTCCTGCGCATTCCGCTCCGTCGCCTCCCGGGCTGGCATGAGATCAACCCCCGAGTATTGGCGGGCGTCTCGCCGTCCCCATGACCGAGGCGGCGGCGACCCTCTCCAAGGTGAGGGAGCCACGATGAGAAAAAAGACATGTAAAGACTTGGACAAGACAGACGGAAGAAAACAAGACAAAATAAAAATACTTACAAGGAGACCAGCGGTGGCTTCTTCACTTCCTTGAGCGGTTAGCCTTGCGACCGCCTCTTGTATTTGGGGTCGCGGCCGTCCCCCAATTTCTTGGCCCGGCCGCTGGCAGACTCGGCCCGGCCGGTGCTTCGCGCCGCCTCGACCACCAAAGCGGCGGAGGAACTCGCGCTGGATGGCGGACTTCTGCTGGCGGCGGGGGCGACTTCCTTCTGCGCCGTCGTTGTTAGGCTAGTCGGCGAATGTGGCCGAAGGCCTGTGGTCGTCGGCCCCTCCTCCTCCCTCGGCGTCGGTCTCCATCGCCGCCACCCCCAAGTCGGGGTCATCGGCGTCGCTCTCCGCCCGATCGTGGGCCGAATTCACGAGCGGCCCAGCAGTGCCGCCGAGGGGCTGCATGAGGATTCTGAATCGGAAAGGACCAAGGAAAATTAGAGCGGATTGGTGAAGAAGAAACAAAGAAGCAGAGATGACTTACTGCGAGGCGGGGTTGGCGCCAGTGACGGCTCCTTGCCGAACTGCCATTCTTCCGTGAGGCCGCAGTTCGCCGGAAGTTCACCGTGTCCACCACCTCCGCGTGGGGCATGTCTTTGGAACCACACCCGGTTTGGGGTCTCGGCGGGCTCATCGGCGGATCGGATGAGGTCGGCCTTGAAGAGGAAGGACTCGACACGCCATCTTGGCGGCTAGCAGTCCACCGCGGTCAGGCCCTCCATTGCGTCATCACGCGAACCCGCGTGATGGGCGTTACTGCGGAGGTCGGCGTCCGGGCCGATGGGACCGGTGGGAATCGCCCGCCAACTTCGCCCGCCGCGTAAAGCGGCTAGTTGAACCGATCGCCCTCTGGCGACGTTCTTATTTATAAATGCGTGTGCTGCCACATCTTCACCGACTTTATGAGGGGTGGCGGGGAAGGGGTTCTCGGGCACCGGCCTCCTCATGGCGATGAGCAGCGCGCCTGAAGCCGAGCCGCAGCAGGCGACGTGGGTTCCGAGCTTGGCGGAAGAATTCCCCCACAGCTTCGATGGTGGGGAGAGCGGCAGAAAGCCCTCGCATAAGGATGCAGAAGGCTGAGCAACACCACCGTGTTGGGGGTGAGGTGATCGGTGGAGCCGTGGAACTCGAGGCAGCGGAAGAAGCCGCTGCGGCAGCCCTAGCCAGCGCATGAGTGCGAGTGGAATATGACCCGCTCGCCCTCCTCGGTGCCAGCGTCCGCCGCTGCGGGCGGCGGAGTCCGCACTAGGTGGCTGCGGGGATGCGGCGCGTTTGGCGGAGAAACTCAATGATGTCATCGTCGGCGATGGAGCCGTCCCTGCGCGGGCGGCGGTGGGGGGGCGGCGGAGGAGGAGCTCATCTCCAGCGGCGCAGCGAGGTTGGCCAGCGGCGAGGCGAGAAGAAGGAAGCGAGGAAGAGTGGAGTGCGCGTGCGTGCCGCCCTCCCTCCTCCCGCCTACTTATAGGCGCCTAGGCTGTGAAGCGAGGCGGCGTGGGATGCGCTGGCGCCCGTCCCCACGCCCCATGATTTAACCACGGCGTTCTGCTTGGCGATAACGGCGTGAAACTCTTTCGCCCTGCGGCGCGGTGGATCCGCTTTGTCTTGCCCGGCGGTAATAGTGCGAGCCCCTCGTGGTCTGTCTTGTCCGCGCGTGGGCTGGCGGTAGCCCCGCCTCGTGGCGTCCGTGGCGGGCCGCAGCAGCAGCTGCTGGAAGCTTATCGAACCGCCGCCCGGATCACCCGCGACCTTGAAACCTTTGGGGAGTAAGGCGGGCCCTGCAAGTCCGACTCGGCGAGTTGGCTCAAGATGGAGGCAAGCGAGCGAGTCGATTCTTCGCCAAGGGATGAAGCTGTTGAGGCTCCTCGACATGTTGCCCTGGCGCCTCACCAACGGGGACTCTTTGTCGGAGTAATGGGCCGCAGGTAGGCAAACCCGAGCCCTGGACCTTTCAAAACATCGGGGAAAACTAGCCTCAAGACCCCAAGACAAAAGGCGCCGAGAGTCGGCTGACAGTGCCCGGCCCTCCCAGTAGAGTCCAGAGGCGGCCTCAAGGCGAGCCGACTCAAGCCGGCTCTGAGGAGTCGTCTGCGACTCCGTCCATCCCCCCACTGGCGACTACAGGCGGGATGGGATAAAGCCGCCTCGCGGCCCCTCCTGCCCAGCTCATAAAGCGAGCATGGCCATGAGCGCCGTCAAGCGGAGATCTCCGTCCGTGGCAGCCTTATGCCCCCTGGCCACGGCGTCGCCCGTAAGCAGATTCCTGTACCCATGGCTGGCTGTCACATGCGACCGAGCGGCGGGACCGCTTTGTCGCCGGGAGTCTGAAAGACAGCGAGCGCTAAAAGCGGACCCGTTGGAGTCGGCCTCAGAGTCGGCGGCCCTCCCACGAGCTCCGTCGCCATTAACCGGACAAGGCAGGGAATGGCAGCGGTGATCCCCGCCGGATGGCGGCCTTTATTTCCATGACCCAGCGATAAGCTCACGTCATTAGAAGAGTAGCTCTGATGACCCGGCCGGCAAGACCCTTGTGCTGGCGAGCTATCGCCCATATGCTGGACCGTCGGCGGGGCCCACTAGTCGGCGGGCCCGAATTGGCGGAGAAGGCAGACGACTTAAGAGGCCAGCGGGTGGGACCAGCGTGCCCTGATGCATTGTACCCCGAAGTGAGGCCTATCTAAACCCCGGGCACCCATGCAAATGGTTGGAACCTAGTAGTTGACACACACACATAGAGGGAAGAGAAAGGCTAGTGCCCTTCTCCTTCCTCACCCGAACAACTCAAGGAGCAATCTTGTACTCACCTTGCGATAGTGATCATCGGAGACCCCTTGAGCAGCGATAGGGGTGTTATCTCCTCGGAGAGCCACGAAGCTGGGTAAGGTTTGCCGGCATGCATGTCTTCGCCTCATCCCGTTTCCAGGCACCGGCGACGTTCTACTCGCCCCCTCCATGATAAGCCATCCATTGGCATATGTCGCACCCAACCCCCGACAAAGTTGGATAGCCAAGATGATGCAACCAGACAAGCTTGCACCCATGTTTTCAAGTCTACACTGCGACAGTATCGGTATAACTTGAGGAAAAATCACTTTGAAGGCAAGGATAACAGCGAACTTTCCCAAACATCTCTAGTGGAAAATATATGGGATGAAGACTGGAGGGGCCTTGTTAAACACTAGTCTGATCCGAAGTATCAGATACGTTATATATATGTGATCAGATCACATGTTGAAGTCCTATTTATGCATGTGCCACACAAATCTATCTTCTTGTAGGTGAACTGTTCAAAGAACAAGGCCAACCGTACGGAAGTGAAATTCAACGAGCGACATGATCTCGTAGCTATATTGCTGCTTGTGAGGCTCTTGTAATTAGCGATGTTTCACTCTTTCGTTGTACCATATTATCGGATCTATATTGACTTGTTCGAAATGCAGAGGAAAGCCCACAAGGACCAAAAAGTACCTGAACCAAATGCTATGGAAATCTTCAAGGACTATCACACCAGTAAGAAGAAGGGCATGACTACACCAGTCAAAGCCGCTGTTGTAAGTCCTTAATCCTCATGCCTTTTAACTACTACATACTCTGACTTGTGCCTTGAACTGCATGGTTTGTAACCAATGTCTATTACTCTTTTCAATTTTATACACAATTGTCTTAGCATATCATTGCACCTTACAAGGTTTAAAAGAGAGGAGTGATGTTCCTTTGATCTTGACCCGTAATCTAGTTCGTCTTTGGACTTTCCCACACAGCGTTACAATTGCATGTTTATGCATTCTCGGTTGTTTTGTGATATGAATGATGTCATACTATGCTTACAGTATTATAAACTTGTCTCTTTATCCTTAGCCCTCAATACAATGTGAAGAAATAGACAATACATTAGCGATGGTACATGGTCATATGTTTGGAAACTGGTTTTATTATGTACTTTGCAATAAAATACAACTAATATTTTACATGGGT
Organism: Aegilops longissima; assembly: GCA_021605205.1. Classification (NCBI taxonomy): domain Eukaryota; kingdom Viridiplantae; phylum Streptophyta; class Magnoliopsida; order Poales; family Poaceae; genus Aegilops; species Aegilops longissima. Next base: position 165,494,984 of record CM038682.1, read on the forward strand.
TCACGAATAAGTTTTGTATATAGACCAAAGCTATTTTGTTTGGTTTGCTGCCTCCTTAATATCTTACATTACGGTACTACTAATGTAAAACCTCAACTTTTCATGAGCTATGGAAAAATGGTGGAACCGCCACCTTACGAAGGTGGCGAGGCAACTCTAACCGCAATGTCGCTCTTGCTGCGTGGGTTGATACATATCATGTGATTGCAAAAGCACGTTCCTGCGTAATACATGGTTTGTTGTTAAGGCAATATCGTCCAAACTGCCTCATGATCAAGATATGCAAGCTCAAAGCAATGTTGTATCTGCGCTCCAAACACAAGTCCATTCCCTAACTGAGACCCTTTATGAAACAAGGAGAGACGTTGTTCGATGTCGTCAAGCTATGCATGGTTTTGAAACCAGACAATTAGACATTTGCTATGTTGTTTAGGAGCCTAGGGGAAATGAAGGCGAGGGTTATGGTGCTCCATCAGACAATACAAAATGAAAACATAACAGTCAGGTCAAATGAAAAACCACGAACTTACGGTGGTGCATTTATACATTAGGCATTAAGTTTTATGCCAACCTTCATACATTATATAGTTGTAATTTATTTTGGTGCGATACAGAATTTATTCTTAATGTGCAGCCACCGGCCGAAGAAAACAGCAAGCCATTTTTGTATAGTGTAGGGTGTTCCCTATTGCACTGGTGGCAATCTTTGATGCCGAGTGGATGTAATTTGTGCAATCGCCTTAATAGCCTAGCGTTAATTTCGGCCTTATTTATTTCCTAGTCTCCTTTTTCCCTGGTTTGCTAGTGGTCACAACAACCATGGGCCATATACGGGCCATAGGATCCATGGGTCTCCTAGGGGCCGTAGGATCCATGGGTCTCCTATGGGCCGTCGATAAATGGGCCTCCAACAAGGCCGTAGAATCGGTGGGCCTCGGGTCATCAGATAAATGGGTCTACATGGGCCGTAAGCAGGCGTGGTGGTATTGGCCCAGCATGGTAATGAGCGGTCGATTAACGGTAGTAGGACAACAAAGGCTTAATTACTGTCACGGGCATAACGGGTGCGTTAATGGGCGAGAATATAGGGCCGAAATGGAAATGGCATAGCAGGTTAACGAGGCCAGCGGGCGACTCTTGCCATGGGCCTAATTTGGCGCATTACGAACGAGGCCGATGTGGGCCGACTCTTGCCATAGGCGAATTTGGCCCGATTAGGGGAACATGCGATGTGGTCGGAAGTAATTGAGGGCTGAAAAGGGCCCAATATCGTATGGGCCGTCAATGGGCGAAAGCTAACACGAGTGGAAGCGGCCCATGTAAATCACGGGCTGTTAATGGTACTAAAAGAAAATTACTGTTCATTATGGGCTAGAGTCACAGTGGGCTTGTAAAGTGCGAAAGATATGAAGGCCTCATATGGGCGAAAGGCGTAAAGTGGTCCATACATGGGCGAAAGTGAAATGAAATTTGGTGTTATATTAGGCGGCCCACATGGCGTGGTTGGGCGATTTCCTTTAGGGCCCTAACGGGCCGTGAGTTCACCGAAGCGTAAAATGGGCTATTGCGAAGAAGCGTTAACGGGCTTTTCATGGGCCAGCCCGTTAACTTTGACCAAGTCAAGCGGGCGGCTTTGTAAGCTAAATGGGTCGATGGTAGGCTCGGCGTGTGCCGACATATCATAGGCACCTATCTCACCTTGGCGGTGACCGTTTTGTCGGCCAATAAAATTTTACGTGGAAATTTCCCATTGGTGGGGCTGTTAACAGGTTATTGGATCCAAACCCGACCCAATAGCCGCGGCATTCCGTTACGGTGGATGCCACGTGTCGGTCACCCTTGATGAAAGCACTTACAGTGGCGCGCGATTTATCGTCATGGAAGTGGACACTTCGTGATGATAATTTTGGTAATGTCATGGAACACTTATACGACCACAGGTATGACTATCTTGATTACATCATAAAATTGTCATGGATGTACATGCATGACAAAAAAAGCGACCTCTGTGAAAACACGTATCATCAGAAAGTGTATTTTTTGTAGTGTGGTGGAATAATCTTGTTACACATTGGTCTCATTTGCGCGTAAAGTCTTGTCTATGATATCACATCACAATTTGAACTACATTTTGCATTTGCCTTAATGTCTCACTTGTATGAAAACTGTTAGCGGAAGAACATTCGTTCTCAAGGGACCATAGAATCTTGCAACTATACTTTTGCTTTGCATTGCTCTTGTGAGTACCTCTTGCCCTTTATGACCATACTTACTTTCATAGCTGTTTGATTATGTAGCATCCTTTGCACATATTAGCCTCATAATCGTCCATTTGGTGGACATTATAAGATCGGTATGGACTCTTACATAAATTTAGAATCAACAATGCTTTGGAAGAGGTTTAGCTCTGCAGTCCTCTTGTAAGGACTAAGCGTAGTCTATCCTTTGTGCTTACATTACTTGACTACTCCCTCCGTCCCATAATAAAAGAAGAGCGTTTTATGCGGCACACCGGTGTTCAAAACACTCTTGTATTATGGGAAGAGAGGATCAGTTCATTAATGTAGCATTCTGCATCTTATCTCCCTCGCCCACCATTTACTAAAAAGATCAGATCTATATTTAATCTTACCAACAAAAGTAGAATACATAAACAATGCCGGTCATGAAGTAGCCCATTGCTCTTGTCATTACATTTTGTCCTGTTAACTTGTACTTCCGAGGATTGGTAGTTGATTATGTAGCATCAATCTGCATCTTATCTTCATTATCCTCTATCCCTTCGGTATTATCATATCTATAATTACTCTCTACAAAATTTAGAGTGCAGCAGATGCTTATGAAGAAGATTACATGCTGAAATTAAGTGAGTTATCCTTCCCTTGACATGGAGAAGGGAATTATAAAGTCGGTATTGCGCTAATGTAAGTCATTCCTTGAAAGCCTTTATCCTCAACTGACTGTTTAATTTCTCATACTCCCTATCGTTTACTTTGCTGTTTAGTTTATTTGTTTCTACCAAAATGCATGTTACATAAGAACCGTAAGTTCTAAGTTTTACTTGTAAAACCAAATTCCTTATTACTACCATGCACATTACTTGATACT
>CM038682.1:168383960-168438740 GCA_021605205.1 Aegilops longissima
AGAAGGCCCGGCAAGACCCTTGCCGGATGACAGCAAGGCCCCCGCAAGACCCTTTGTGGGGATGGCAGCAGCCGCAAGAAGAAGACCCTTTGCCGGGCTCCTGCAAGGCCCTTGCCAAGGATGACCAAGGCCACCATCACGCCCAAGACGAAGTCACACCTCCAAATAGCTGTCAAGATGTGCATTGCCGACCCAACCAGTTGGGCAGGCGCCGCGGGCGGGCATGCAGATCTTCGTGGAGACTCCACCACCGCGCCACCTCAGCCGCGTGCTCGCCACATGGCACCACAAGCACCGTGGCCAGGCGCGGTCAATGCGAGAAGGAGCGGTGATTTGACGGACGGGCTCTCCCCGACCTCGATAAAGCAGGATGATTCAAGCAAGGCGATAAATGCGCCTTTGTTGTGTAATACGAGGGATAAACTCGTGATTATCGCATTCATTTCCACCTCCCGTGTGCCACCGTGGGCAGCCCTTTCCTATAAAAAGGAGGCCCGCTTACCAGGAGAAGGATTCGCTTTTTGGAGCTCCTCACTTCTATAGCTAGTTCAAGAACAGAAATATACAATCCACCAAAGCAGAGTAGGGTTTACGCACTCGCGTCCCGAACCTCGATAAACGAACTGCAGTGCTATCTGCTTGATCCGCTTTTCTCACGACTTCGCGCTTCAACCGCAGAGAGGGATTTCGTGATCCCATAGGTGTCGCTTCCCACCGACACCGCTCCTGGTCTTTTGTTCCACGGACGCCACCAGTCGGCGTCCGAGATGTCGCGCCTTGGTCTCGGCGGGGAGGTAGGTCGTCATTTTGCCGTCGTGGCGCATTCGGTGGCAACCGCCTCGCTTCGCTTTCGGCGCTGCCGAGGAGCCGCTGGACGCTGCCGCCATCAAAGCGATGTTCTTCGCCTCGAAATTGTCCAGTTGGCCCGCCGCCGCTGGGCGTCTTTCAGATATTCTCAGCAGCGTGGCGAACAGGGCAACTCGCTTCAACAGGTTGGCGATGGCCACGCCAAGGCTGCTGGACCGCCCCAAGGCGGTTAGAAGCGGAGCAAGGCACCACCCACAGCCTAGCGTCCATCTCGCGGCTGGTAGGCTTCGATAGGCGCCTCATGCTGGCCAGCTTTTGGCGCTTTCGACGAAGCTGAAGGCGGCGCGCTCCAGCCGTCTTTGTCGGCGCGCTTCGAATGGGCGCAGCCAGTCTTGCAGCACCGCCGAAGCGGTCATGAGCTCCTCCGCCGGAGTGCTCGCCATGACCGATGACGAACACCTCTGTGACGGTGCTTCCGCCACTCTTCGCACGAGGTAGCGGCTCGTCGTAGACCACCACGTTGGTGGGGAACGCGTCGAGCGACGCGGTGTCGGAGTCGACCAACATCGGATCGGTGGAGCCTACGGACTCCAAGTCCCCAGCTGGCTCGCTGGTGACGTGGAGTTGATTGAGGAGGCCCGCGAGTAGGCTCTCGGGGCCTACCATGCCCGCGTCGGATGCGGGCTCGTCGGAGAGGCGAATCTCGCCAACAAGATCGGCGAGGCAACTGGCTGCGCAGGCGATTTCCGCGCCAAGCACTGCATCGGCGCAGACTCCGTCTAGCGTGTCAGGCTGGCTGTGCTCGCCAGGGAGGAAAAGGGTTCCCATCCAGAACAGGTCTCCAGACGATGGTGCACCTCGCCCCACGGTGGGCGCCACATGTCGGGGGTTAGTGCGATATATGCCAATGGATGGCTTATCATGGTGGGAGCGAGAACGCCGCCGGTGCCCGAAGCAGTGATGAGGCGTTGACACGAACGCCGCGCATTTTACCTAGGGTTCGGGCTGTCCTAGGAGATAACACCTTAGTCCTGCTTCTGCGGGTCTCCGATGATCACTAAGGCAAAGTGAGTACAAGGTTGCTCCTTGAGTCTGTATGCCGGAGGTAGGAGAAAGCAAGGCCAGCTCTCTCCTCCTATATGATCTGGTCTAGTTCTAATGGGTTGGAACCTTTGCATGGGTGCCCTGGGGTTTATATAGGCCTACCCCTGTGGGTACAATGGTAATCCGGCTGGGCGCAGGCCCGCCGTGCCGCCTTCGTCGCCGCCCTTCTCCGCCGATCGGGGCCCGCCGACTGGTCCGGTGACGGAGCCGACAGTCCGTGGTCCGCTGCTTATGGTCTTGCTGGCTGCTGATTATTATAGCCGCGGCGTCAATGACGCTGGCTTGGTCATAGGTCGTGGCTATAGCTCCGCCGCCCGGGCGGGCGACATCGTAGCCACCCCCGCCTCGCTCCGGGTTAATGGCGCGTGGGTCCCGTGGGAGGGGCAGGCCGACTCCCGGGGGCCGACTCCCAACAGGTCCGACTGGCGGCGCTCTCGCCGTCTTCTGGACTCTCGCTGACTGGTGGGACCCATCATCCCCAGGTCGTACAGACAGGCCGTCGTGGGTGCAGGACTCTGCCCACTAGTGCCGATGTCAAGGATGGCATGGCAACAGTGCCACGCCGGACGGAGATCTCCGTGGGTATAGAGCACTGTGGCCACGCCAGCCTCTGGAAAGGGGAGGGAGTGGGCTTCACTATAGCCACTCCCCGTCCCATCCCCCTTGATGAGGGCATGGGTATCCGTTGGTGCCGTGGGCCGACTTCCCGTGGCCGGCTTCTCTAGAAGCCGCCGGATAGGAGTCGGCCTGTCCTGAACTCGCCTCCAGGATTCGGCCGCGAGTGGGCAGCCGGCTGTTCCTCCAGCCGGTTTCCAGAAGGCGGCTCTTCGTCTTGGTGTTTGAGGGACGCAGTCTGCCCCGATGTCTTGAAAGGTTCTGGGCTCCTGATTATCCTACCCGTGGCCCATTACTCCGACAACCCGCCTGTTGGGCCCACCTGTCATCCATGCATAGGTAGGAGCAGTAACTCAATGAAGCTGCGTCCCTCCCTCGCCCATGAGCGTGGTGGCTGGCAGGACTAGGAGAAGCTGCTCGCTACACTTTCCCTCCGCACGCTGTGGACATGTAGCGCTTCAATCGGTGTCGATGGCCGAAGCATATCTGTAGTACTCCTCCACTTCAAGAGTACTCCATCATTGTTCGACTTCTGATGAGGCGAAGAACCAAGCGCAGCCCTGACGCTCATGTGAGCTTTCATGTGTAGAGTAGTCTAGGATAGCGTGTAACGTGGTGCTCTAAGCTTAAAATCGCTGGGTCGGCTCCATGCTTTTTTTATTAAAATAATCTTCCGCCCTACCTTTCATCCCGGTGATTGTAGTTTGCACGCCATGTGGTCAAGACAGGAATATATATTTTAATTTGTGGTGGGGTAAATGTTAGAGGTTGCAGCAAATGGAGTATTGTACACTGCAGGTCTTTCAGCCAAGTTTAGAGGCAACCATGTGGGGCCAGTGCTATGATGTGTCATGTCAACTTGTACAACAAGGAGAAGATTGATTTTACTACTACACGCCTTCTCCCTCGCCCATGCGTGCGGTGGCTCGCAGACGAGGACATGCTTTTGCTTATACTAATACTACAACAAGCTATCCAACAAGTTGTGTATCACTACTCAGTTTTGCCATTAGAAGTACAACTACTCAAAAATGCTATCGATCCATGAGATGCCTGCTCAAAAATGCAATTAGATATCTCAAAAATGCCATCATTAAGTTAGATGTTTGCTCAAAAATGCCGTTAGCCATTGTAATTTTCACGTCAAACTCGTAGACCATGTTACATGACAAAAATAAGCCGATTCTCACAATGATAAGTGTGGCCCCGCTTGTCAGGAGTAACCAAGCGAACAATTTTAAAGGAAAATAAGAACGCTGTTGGGATCAAGTAGGCCCCACACTTTATTTTACTGTAGTGAGTGATACGTCTCCAACGTATCTATAATTTTTGATTGCTCCATGCTATATTATCTACTGTTTTAGACCATATTGGGCTTTATTTTCCACTTTTATATTACTTTCGGGACTAACCTATTAACCGGAGGCCCAACCCAGAATTGTTGTTTTTTGCCTATTTCAGTGTTTCGAAGAAACGGAATATCAAACAGAGTCCAAATGGAATGAAACCTTCGGGAACGTGATTTGCTCATTAGATAAGATCCAGGAGACTTGGACCCTCCGTCAAGAAAGCCACGAGGCGGTCACGAGGGTGGAGGGCGAGCCCACCCCCTAGGGCGTGCCCCCTGCCTCGTGGGCCCCTCGAAGCTCCACCGACGTACTCCTTCCTCCTATATATACCTACACGCACTTCAAACGATCGACACGAGCCAAAACCTAATTCCACTGCCGCAACTTTGTGTATCCACAAGATCCCATCTCGGGGCCTTTTCCGGAGCTCCACCGGAAGGGGAATCCACCATGGAGGGCTTCTACATCATCACCATAGCCCCTCCGATGAAGTGTGAGTAGTTTACCTTAGACCTTCGGGTCCATAGTTAGTAGCTAGATGGCTTCTTCTCTCTTTTTGAATCTCAATACAATGTTTCTCCCCCTCTCTCGTGGAGATCTATTCGATGTAATCTTGTTTTTGCGGAGTGTTTGTTGAGATCGATGAATTGTGGGTTTATGATCAAGATTATCTATGAACAATATTTGAATCTTCTCTGAATTATTTTATGTGTGATTGGTTATCTTTCAAGTCTCTTCGAATTATCAGTTTGGTTTGGCCTACTAGATTGGTTTTTCTTGCAATGGGAGAAGTGCTTAGCTTTGGGTTCAATCTTGCGGTGTCCTTTCCCAGTGACAGTAGGGGCAGCAAGGCACGTATTGTATTGTTGCCATCGAGGATAACGAGATGGGGTTTATATCATATTGCATGAATTTATCCCTCTACATCATGTCATCTTGCTTAAGGCGTTACTCTGTTTTGTTGAACTTAATACTCTAGATGCATGCTGGATAGCGGTCGATGAGTGGAGTAATAGTAGTAGATGCAGGCAGGAGTCGGTCTACTTGTCTCGGACGTGATGACTATATACATGATCATACCTAGATATTCTCATAACTATGCTCAATTCTGTCAATTGCTCAACAGTAATTTGTTCACCTACCGTAGAAATACATATACTCTTGGAGAAGCCACTAGTGAAATCTATGGCCCCCGGGTCTATTCTCATCATATCAATCTCCAATCACTTTATTATTACTTTGCTTTTACTTTTGCCTTTTATTTTACCTTGCTTCTTTATATCAAAAATACCAAAAATATTATCTATCATCTCTATCAGATCTCACTCTCGTAAGTGACCGTGAAGGGATTGACAACCCCTAATCGCGTTGGTTGCGTTGAGCTACTCGCTTTGTGTAGGTACAAGGACTCAAGCATGGCCTCCTCTTTGGATTGATACCTTGGTTCTCAAAAACTGAGGGAAATACTTACACTACTTTGCTGCATCATCCTCTCCTCTTCGGGGAAATCCAACGCAGTGCTCAAGAGGTAGCAGTGAGACAGAGGGAGAGCTGGCATGTTGGTCCATCGGTAATTATGTCATTATAACATGGAAAAAGAGATTTGAGTCACAATAATGGTGTCCAGCACAACACACCCCTCAAATAATACTAAGCACCCTGAAATTCTTTGACAAAACTAAGCCCCCTGAAATTCTTTGACAACTAAACTGCTGGCTATAGGATGTTGGTCATATATATTGTACGTATCTAATGTGAAGAAACAAGTGGTAGTCGTAGTACTATACCAACTAAAAGATGAACTGTAAGAAATACTAGTATGTACGTACTGAAGAGTTAAGGTAACGAGAAGAAACATAACATAGTTCTGCTGGGGGCTTAGCACAACACACCCCTCAAATAAAACTGTCGGATGTGGGGTTCCGGCAAAACCCTTAAGGTTCAAACTCTGGGGTGCGTGCGAAGTTCTTTCCCTCCTATCGATCCACGCCCTAGCTCACTAAATTCTCGTGGACGAACTCGACGAACTCACAACACAGAAAGACATGAGATTTATACTGGTTCGGGCCACCGTTGTGGTGTAATACCCTACTCCTGTGTGGTGGTGGTGGATTGCCTCTTGGGCTGATGATGAACAGTACAAGGGGAAGAACAACCTCCTGAGGTTGAGGTGTTCTTGTGCTTGTCTAACTTGTGTGGAGAGGACTCGATGCCCTCCACTGTGGTGGCTAGTTCTACTTATATAGGCCCTAGTCCTCTCCCCAAATATTGTGCGGGAATGGAGCCAACAACGGCGAGGAAATTTGAAGGGGGACTATCCTGACAAAAGTGGTCTTCGCCTGCAAAAGGCTCTGGTGGTGACGCCGTCTTGGGCACCATGGTGGCCTCCATCTTGTCGTCCTGCTGGTCTTCGGTCTCGTTGAACAGATATGAAAACCTTTGCCTGATGCCTCGGTACTCCGCGCCTGCGCCTGCCGCCTTAACACTAAATAGGAAACAAGGACGCTGCGCGCGTTGGCGCCCGCCTGGTGTCGATCGTCATGGCTCACGTCACGAGTGCCTCGCGAGGTTTGCCTCGCCTTGATATCTCCGCTCCTCGCGAGCCTGCCAGGAGAGGCCGCTCCGGAGGAGGTCTTGTGTCGTCCGCTTCGCGAGGCTTGGCCCCTCGCAAGGGTCTTGAATGCTTTGTCGATGAAGATGGGCCGTACGGCCCGCTAGCTTAGCCACGTCGTGGGCCGCAGGCAGGTATGTCTGGGGACCCCCGTTCCCAGAATGCCGACAAAAACTAAGCACACTAGAAATTAAACTAAGCAACTAATCCGGTAGACACTGCATTAGAACCACCATGAGCAACGACACTGTCACCTTACCCGGAGTCCTTGTCCATGTCCTCGACTTCGTCCTTGTCCCTCTTCCTCTTGGCCGATACTTCTTTGCTTGAACCGCACACCTGGCTCTTGCTCTTCATCCAACCCTTGTTGATATTGAAACAAAGGTAGCCATCCGTTGCAGCGTAGTGGATGTGGTCTATATCTAGTACATTCCACTGCCATGCACGATGAAACATGTGCGGAGGTTTCTTCAGTTTACCGTACGAAGGATGAACCATGGCTAATTCCTCGTTCCTGTATTGCTTCACCCTGTATGCAAAAGCTCGGGCGTGGCCCCAAAAGATTGTGAGAGCATTTTGAGAGGGGGATCCCCTCATGTAAACAAACCTTGATTTCTACCCCTTTATGCTGAACCGAGCATGCGTTTTGGTTGGTCATGAGTCTGATGGCAAGTTTTGCCGCTGTGGCTTACCTTAGCTAGGGCAGGCCCTGAATCAGATTGTAAGGTCGAGAGCCGCCATGGGGCTCCTGAAGGGTCTGCTGACTCACCCGAGTGGGCCTTGCGAGGTTCCTGCATCGATCGGCACGCGTGGTGCGTGTGCTGTGCCCAGCCCCACTCAAGAGGGGCCCGCGAGGGGGAGACGGCGAGCGTGAGCTCCAGAACAAGGCGAGAACCAGATGGCAAGAAATCGCTTGAACGAGAAAATTCACCCCCTGTCGGTGGGAACGACACCTATGGGATCACAAGAATCCCTACTACGGTTGCGGGGCGCGGGGTCGTGAGAAGAGCGGATCAAACAGATAGCACACGATTCGTTTATACAGGTTCGGGCCGCGAGGATGCGTAAAACCCTACTCCTGCTTTGGTGGATTGTATATATGTGTTCTTGAGCTAGCTATGGGGCGTGAGGAGCTCCAAAAAGCCGAATCCTCCTCCTGGTCGCCTTGGGCCTCCTTTTATAGGGAAAGGGGTTGCCACAGTGGCACACAGGAGGTGGAAAGGGTAAAGTGATGCGAGGTTATCCCTCGCATTACATGTCAAGGCGCATTTAATGCGTCTAGCTTAGGTGTCCTTGCTTTATCAGGGATGGGGGAGAGCCCTGTCTCGTCCGTCGCCGCTCCCTCTTGCGTTGACACGCGCCTTGGCCAGCGGTGCCCGCGGTGCCATGTAGGCAGGCAGGCAGCTGAGGTGGCGCAGTGGTGGGTCTCCACGAAGATCCGCATGTCGCCACGCAAGTGCCTGCCCAGCTGGTTGGGTCGGCGGCTGCATTCGAATGGCGGCGGGGATCTGATTGGCGTGGGCCTGATGGTGGCCCCACGGGTGTTCTTGGCAAGGGCCTTGCTGCGTCCCCGGCAAGGGTCTTGCCGCGGCCCCGGCAAGGGTCTTGTCGGGGCCCCGGCAAGGGTCCTGCCGTGGCGCCTGCTGTCATCCCCGGCAAGGCTCTTTCCAGGGGCCTTGTGGTCCTCCTTGGCTGGGATCTCGCCAAGGATCATCATCTTCTAAAGTGTGTATCTGATCTTAAATGTCTTCACAAAGATCTACGTGCCACCACGGGGATGTCTCCCGAATCCTTGCCCCATGGGGGCAATGGACTCAAGGGCGACTCACTCCGTAGGTGTGGGGCGAGCTGCCACGGCAAGGGTCTTCCCAGGTTTGCTAAAACCACCTCCCGGCAAGGATCTTGCCGGGGGAGTCCACTTCGTCCCCTTTGCTCTTTGTGGTCTTGGTCTTGGCGTCGTTCTGCTTCTCTTGAGCTTCGGCCTTACCTTGGCTCACCTCCCTTTCCGTGCTCGGTGTGGTGGTGCCCGTGGCTCGGACTGCCCGTGCACGGTTATAGGGGTACAAAAAGTGTACCCCCCTTTTTGTACACCGACAGGAGCCCCCGGGCCTGGGCCACACATAAGCGCAACGCATTGTTGGGCTAGGCCCAAAAATGGTGCGCGGGCAGGCGGGGCGGTTTTTACCGCGGTAAGTTCCTTCGCACGCTGCGCTTCCCATGCTTCCTGCGCGTGGCGTGGCGTGGGGAGGCGTGTGTGACGTGGGCGGCATGCGTGGGGCTGAGCTCTGCACGCATGCGTCACGTCGGAGTAAAGGGGGCGGTTCGCGCCTTCCCCATAAACGGGGGGAGGCGTGGAGGCGCGACCCATTTACTGAATGGGGTCGAGGCGTGGTCTTCGAGGCGTCCACTCCCCATGATCACGGGGTGGGGAGAGGTCGCCTCACCCGTCGCCTCGGTCCTGCACGCCTGCCACGTGGCTCTCATGCGCTTGGGGTGGCGAATGGTGGAGGCGGGAAACCGGGCCGCCGCGGGCTGGGGCAGCGGGTCGGTCCCAGTTCCCCGCGCCTTCCGCGTCTTGATTGGCTGAGCGGGGCGGCCGAGCCCCCACCCTGTTCCTTTATAAAGAGCGGGAGGGGGGATGGCGTCCCACATTCTTTCATCTCCTCCTTTCTTCAACTTCTGCTCCCCCTTCCATCCGCCATGGAGAGAGGGAACCTTGGTCCTCCAACGGTGGCGGCGAGGGTCGCCGCTCGACAACGCGTCCCTCCTTCTCCTGCACCTGCGGTGGCAGAGCCAGCCGCGAGGGGAAGGGGGAGAGGGCGAGGCCGTGGGCGAGGCCGAGGCGCTCGGGGAAGAGGAGGACCGGGCGGCGCGCCGGCCTCGCCTCCGCCAGCAGTTCCTCCCCCCATGGAGGGCCACGTCGGGGATGACCCTTCCGAGTTCTTCGTCAGGCTGCACCTGCCGCCTCGCCGTCGCCTTCGTCTCCCGACTCCATTCGCGCGGGAGATGGAGCTGGATCCGCCGGAATCATTGCGGCTGCACATGAGGGGCTGTGGGATCAGCGGCACACGGGTTCGCGTCGACTTCCCAGCCCCTCATGTGATGTATCTTCGTCGGGGATGGAAGACGTTCGCTCATATCCACCGCTTGACGGAGGGGCTCACTCTCCATTTCAAGCTGATGGAGGGCGGCCTCCTCTCCGTCAAGGTCTTCGGGCTCTTCGGGACCCGTGCAAGGTGCTGCGTGGAGAGCTCTTCTGATAGCGAAGACTCCTCCTCCGGCGGGAGTGACGAGGAGGACGGCGGCAGCGACGACGAGGGTAGCAGGCGGCAGGATGGCCAGGTCCGACAAGGTGTCGGGCGCCGCTCCATGCGGCACCGGCGACCCCATCATCCGTGTTGCCGGCTCCCTGAACTTCTCGGGGTCGTCTCCTTGGGCGGCTGGCGTTGGGAGGCTGCGGAAGAGGAAGAGGGCGGGCGGCAAGGCTGTCAAATCGAGTGCGGCACCGACGCCTTCGACGATCTTGGCGTCCTGCCGCCTCGTCTTCGAGCTCTGCTTCCGGCGTCGCCATCACCATCCAGCCTTCGGACGGCCACCGAGATGTTCTCTTGGTGTCTTCTGCCACCCGTAGCTCGCGTAGGTGCCCCTTTTGCCCTTTTCGCCTCCTTGACCTGCCTCCTGAGGAGAGGGACAGGAAAGGGATTACGGGCACCTTATCTCTTTTTAGTTTGTAAGCCTCCGGGCCTTAGCTGAATTTAAAACTTGTAATCCCATCATTCATGTTTTTCATTCCCTATGGACTGTACCTGAGTGGAATGTTTTTAATGAAATAGGGATGCTTGCCGGGTCATTTTTTTGCGCGTAGAACCCACGTCAAGGAGTAAATCCTTGATATCAATAAGATCAACATTTCCTTGCCCGGCAGCAGGCCTTGCCGTCTTCCCACATCGCTTGACCTTTCTCACGCCTTTGGCGGAGGCAGGGATGAGGTGGGTTCAGGCTCCTTGTTTCATCCTTTTGCTGCCGCGACTACGACCAAACCTGGCCCCAGGAACGAGCCCTAGGGCCTAGAGTTTAGGGGAGCACGCTAGCTTTAGGAAGGAACGAGGCTTCAGACACCTCAATCCATAAGGGAATGCATGATAAGGGATGAAGAACTTATCTGAAGCTGTAGCCCCCGGCAACTCTGGTTTGCCGTGGGTGAATCTTTGCACTTGCAGCCCCCGTCAATACTGGCTTGCCGGGGTCTAGATGCTGGTCTGTCCCTCTTCTCTTTTTTGTCCTCAAGTGATCCGGCAAGGATATCTGTGAGTCCTGCGAACCAAAGAAGATGAAAGAACGGCAAAGAGACGCACACTCGACCTCTAAGCTAGGGGTTATTCGCCGCTAAGCACTATCAACCCTAACCAAGGACGAGACTCGACCTAGCATGCATGCTATAACTTAGGGCGCCAACGCTTCATTTATATATGCTCAGGTCTGCGCTGGCTTTGTACAAAGGTTACATGCATCATCGGCAATGCTTGTACAAAAGGTGGCTTGCCGGGGCCCGGCAAGCCGCATACTCTGGTAAAACTTGGGAAGATGCTCAATGTTCCAGGAGTTACTCACCGGAACGACATCTTCGGTCTCCAGACGGACTGCGCCGGGCCTGGTGACTCGTGTTACCCGATAAGGGCCTTTCCACTTTGGCGTCAACTTGTTGGAATTCTTGGCCGATTGAACACGCCGAAGGACAAGGTCGCCTTCCTCAAGGCTTCGGGCATGAACCTTGCGGCTATGGTAGCGGCACAAGGCCTGCTGGTAGCGTGCTGCTCTCACAGCCGCCCGAAGACGATCTTCCTCAAGGAGCACTGCGTCATCTTGCCGTAGTTGCTCTTTCTCAAGATCATCATAAGCGAGCACTAGAGGTGACCCATATATGAGTTCAGTGGGGAGAACTGCTTCTGCCCCGTATACTAGGGCAAAAGGTGTCTGGCCGGTGGCTCGATTTGTCGTCGTCCTGATCGACCAAAGAACCGTCAGCAACTCATCCATCCAGCGCCTTCCACTCTTGTGCAGTATCAAAGGTCTTGGTCCTTAAGCCTCGCAGTACTTCGACATTTTCCCTCTCAGCTTGACCATTGCTTCGTGGGTGAGCAACGAAAGCGAAACAGACTTTGCTGCCGAGGTCTTGGGTATATTGCATGAAGGTGCGGCTTGTGAACTGTGTGCCGTTGTCGGTGATAACCCTGTTGGGTACGCCAAAACAGCACACTAGTCCCTTGAAGAACTTGACGGCTGACTGAGCTGTGACTTTCCTCACTGCCTCCACCTCCGGCCACTTTGTGAACTTCTCGATTGCAATGTACAAGTACTCAAAGCCCTCGACAGCATGGGGGAAAGGGCCCAGTATGTCGAGCCCCCAGACCGAGAAGGGCCAGGAGGGAGGAGTGGTTTGAAGGGCTTGAGCTGGCTGATGAAGCTTCTTTGAATGGGCCGACACGCTTCACACCGGTGACTAGTGTAAATGCGCATCTGGAGGCGGTGGGCGAAGAAGCCTTGCCGAAATGCCTTGCGGCAAGGGCCCTTGACCGATGTGGGATCCACATATGCCTCCGTGTATCTCCCGCCAACAGCTCGATCCTTCCTCCCGAGGGATACACTTCAATTTCACACGTTGGGCCTCTTTACATGCAGGGCGTCATCGATTTAACTGGTACATGGTAAGCGACGGGCTACTTTCCGCTTCTTCCTGCTCCTCGGGAAGTTCCCTGTTGGAGAATCGGACGGTATCTTGTGCCTGGCGCTGGAGCACAGGGCTCGGCGGCGAGACTAAAGGCATTTCCTCCGCTATAGGAGGCGGCTGTCTTGATGGCAAGAGCTTGCCGCTCCGCCGAGCTAGCCGTCCGTGGCGGGCTCGGTGTCCCCGGCAACATCCTTGCCGGCGGACTCGGGAGCTCGGCAGGAAAGTACTTGCGGGCCTGATTTCCTCCTCTTGTTACTGCTCGCTTGATGGATCAACGGATGGCTGAGTTAGCTGAAGCACAAAGGTACCTGGTTTCACAGGGTAGCTTGAGGCAGCAGCGTTTTGACAGTGGTCGGCGATATCGTTCTCCGCTCGGGAACGTATTCAGCCTGTATACCGTCAAAACGCTCTTCCAGCTTTCTCACTTCATCGAGGTAGGCCTTCATCAACGGGCTCTGGTAATCCTTGTTGATTTGCTTGACGACAAGCTGCGAGTCGCCCCTGACGATGAGTTTCTTGATTCCGAGGTCCGCCGTGATCCTGAGACCGGCAAGCAGCTCTTCGTACTCTGCCGTATTGTTGGTTGGCGCCTCCACGGGAAGTGCATCGGATCACGTGCTTGAGGTGCTCTCCGTAAGCGCGACAAGCGATCGCCAGCCCGGCGCCTTGTAAGGAGAAAGCTCCATCAAAGAACATGATCCAATCGCAACTTGCCTCCTTGCCGGGGAGAGCGGTCTCTTGGGCTTCTTCGTCAGGCGGTGCGGTCCATTCTGCAATGAACTCCGCTAGGACTCGGCTCTGAATCGTCGAAGTACTTTCAAACTTGATGCCAAAGTTGGACAGCTCCAGTGCCCATTCCACAATTCTTCCCGTTGCATCTGGATTGTGCAATATCCGTTGCAGAGGGAGGCGAGTGACGACAGTGATCTCATGTGCCTGGAAGTAGTGACGCAGCTTCCTCGAGGCCATAAGAAGGCCGAAGAGCAGCTTCTGCACGCCGGAGTACCTTGATCTAGCCCCCTGCAGGAGGGAACTAACAAAGTAGACCGGGTGCTGCATCATTTTCTTCTTCGGCGGCACTTCAACTGGTTGTGTCATCTCTGCATTGGTGGTGTCGGGCTCTGTCGCTGCCATTACCTCGTCGTCAACCTCTCTCTGTGCCACTAGTGCGGCGGTGACCACCTGGTTCGTTGCCGCCAGGTATAGCAGCAACGGATCCTGTGGCCTAGGCGCAACTAGTATTGGTGCGGAGGAGAGGTACCTCTTCAAATCTTGCAATGCTGCTTCGGCTTCTGGCGTCCACTCCATCGGGCCCGCCTTTTTCAGGATCTTGAAAAAGGGGAGGGCGCGCTTCGGCAGATTTGGAAATGAACCTGCCCATG
Organism: Aegilops longissima; assembly: GCA_021605205.1. NCBI lineage: Eukaryota > Viridiplantae > Streptophyta > Magnoliopsida > Poales > Poaceae > Aegilops > Aegilops longissima. Next base: position 168,397,557 of record CM038682.1, read on the forward strand.
GCGGCGACGCAACCAGCAAGCCGATGCACATCCTTGATTCGCTTGGGTGCTTCAATCTACTCTATAGCTTTGATCTTGTCCGGATTGGCCTCTATCCCACGCTTTGACACAAAGAACCCGAGAAGCTTGCCTGACGGGACGCCAAAGACGCACTTCTCAGGGTTCAGCTTGAGATTGATCTTGCGCAGGTTTGCAAATGTTTCTTGCAAATCCGATATGAGGGTTGCCCTGTCCTTGGTTTTGACCACTATGTCATCCATATAAGCTTCCATATTTCTATGAAGCTGGGGTTCAAAACCAATCTGGACCGCCCTTGCAAACGTCGAACCAGCACTCTTCAACGCGAAAGGCATCCGCATGAAACAATACGTACCACATGGGGTGATGAATGTTGTTTTCTCTTCGTCTTCTCTTGTCATGAAGATCTGGTGGTAGCCGGAGTAGGCGTCGAGGAATGACAACAGATCACACCCAGCCGCGGAGTCAGCAATCTGGTCGATGCGCGGCAACGGGAAGGGGTCTTTAGGACAAGCCTTATTGATATATGTGTAATCAATAAACAGTCTCCACTTCCCATTCGCCTTGCGCATTACGACCGGATTGGCCAACCACGTTGGATGGAGCACTCCTCTTACCAAGCCCGCTGCTTCTAGTTTCCGGATCTCTTCTGTGATGAACTCTTGTCATTCCGAAGCTTGCTTTCTGACCTTCTGCTTGACGGGCCACGCATGAGGACAGACAGCAAGGTGGTGCTCAATCACCTCCCTGGGAACGCCGGGGATGTCGGAAGCTTGCCATGCAAACACGTCGACATTCGCCCGCAGGAAGGTGACGAGCGCGTCTTCCTATTTGTCATCAAGGGTGGAGCTTATGGTGAAAGATCCTCCTGTGCCGTCCTTATTGACAGAAACCTTCTTGGTTCCCGGCTGTATGGCCCTGGGCTCCTTGTTTCCGCCGGTGGAGCTCTCTGGCACGTCCTCGACGGCAGCGCTACACTCAGAAGAGGTGCGCTTGCCGGAGTGGGTGTCCGAGGTCTCACCGGTCTTCTTCTTCTTCTTCTTCCCTCCCGGGGTCCCAGCGGCACGAGAAAGTGCCCTAGTGGCGGCAGCTGCTGCAACTGCTTGCTGGTATAGTTGGTCAGCGCAAATCAGCGCATCTTTCTTATCGGAGGGGATGGTGATGATCGTCACAGGTCCTGGCATCTTCAGGGTGTTGTAGGCGTAGTGTGACGCCGCCCTGAACTTGGCCAGCGCTGGGCGGCCAAGGATCCTGTTGTAGGGCAAGGGGATATTGGCAACATCAAACACGATCCTCTCCGTCTTGTAGTTCAGGTTGCTTCCAAAAGTCACGGGCAGCGTGACCTTTCCCTTGGGTTGGCTTCTTCCCGGGTTGACCCCCTGAAACGTGCCCGTTTCTTCGAGGTCTCCATCGGGAATCTGCAGTTTCTCGATCACGGCAGGCGAGATCAAGTTCAGACCGGCCCCGCCATCGACTAGCATCTTTGTCACCTTGAGGTTGCGTATTGTTGGTGAAACCAACAATGGCAAGCACCCGACCGCAGTAGTGCGACCAGGATGATCCTCAGTGTCAAAAATGATAGGTGTGCTGGACCACTTTAGCGGCCTTTGGGCATCAAACAACGGCTCTGCCGCTGTAATCTCTCGCGCCCACTGTTTAAGCCGGCGGTGAGAAGTATGCAGCGAGGCGCCGCCGTCGACGCACATGGCCTCTGTAGCTTTCTGAAACTCTTGGTCGCCGGATTCGTCGTCCTCTTCGCGACCGTCATCTTCTGGCTTTCTGTCACGACCCCGGGCGGGCCTCTCCTGTTATTTATCCTTGCCGCGACGGCCCGCCTGGCTGTCGCGCTTCTTGCCGGACCCCTCAGCACCGTCTTGGCCCTTCTCCTTGTCCCGCCTCTCATATTCAGCCCTCTGCTTCTCAGCGAGGAGCTCAACTTGTCGGCAGTCTTGGAGAGCATGGCCTTTGGTGCGATGGATCTTGCAGTATTGCTTGTCGGAGTTTCCTGGCTTCTCGGCAACTGCCAAGGCCCATCTGCCTTGGTTTTCTTGGTGGAGCCGGTGTCGTCAGATCCCTCGACGGAAAGCACGGCTTTACCTTTGCGCTTCCTGTTGCGGCGCCGGCCCTTCTTCGCTGGGGCGGCAGTGTCCTCATCTGAGGAGTCAGTTTCCATGCTGGCATCTTCGCCGGGGTACTTCCTTCCCTCTTCAGCCCGGGCACATCTGTCAGCAAGAACATAGAGTTCTGCTACATCTTTCACCTTGTTCATTGCAAGCTCTTCGCGCATCTTGCGGTTACGCACGTTCGATGGAGCAGCGATGATGGCGGCGAAGCGAACATCGAGGATATTATCTTGATCCGGCTGAACCTCTGTATATACTTGCGGAGACTCTCACCTCCCTTCTGGGGAATGACATGCAAGTCGCTCGCTTGGCCATGGGCTTGGTGGCCTCCAGTAAAGGCGCCCACGAACTCATGGCACAAATCCAACCAGGAGGAAATAGAGTCTACCGGCAAGTGCATCAACCATGACATGCTGTTGGGTTTAAGAGCCAACGGAAAGTAATTCGCAAGCACCTTATCGTCACGGGCTCCGGCAGCTTGCATCGCGATGGTGTAGATGCTGAGGAACTCGGACGGGTGGGTCTTGCCGCTGTACTTTTCGCCCACGTCAGGTTTGAAGGTGCTGTGAGTGGGCCACTGGAACTGCCGCAGCTCACGGGTAAAAGCCGGATAGCCTACCTCGTAAGGTAGGCCTCCAGGGCTCTCCGGTGCCGGGTGGTTCACAGCTGGCCCTGCTCGCCTGTCCGATTGGTGGTGCGCTCTGCGCCGGCGCTTGATAGTGGTTCGAGCGTCTTCATGTTCTTGTTCCCGAAGAACTTGGTGCTGGTCACAGTGGGTCCGCGGGTCGGATGACGCTATGGAGATTTCGTCGCCCGTAACGTAGCGACGGGCTGGCGTCCGCGGTACCGGGCGGGGAGGAGGCGAGTGCACCGTGGTCGCGGCGCCGCCGGCTCTCCTGCCACTGGTGCGTGGGACTCCGTCGGAGCGTCGACCCGGGGGCTCCACCGGACTTGGTTCGTCTTTGTTGGCCACCGCAACAAGGCTTCGGATAGTGGCTCTCCATTCGTCGAGTTTCCCTGTAGTGGGAGGAAAATCGAGGAGCAACTGCACGCGCGCCAGGGCTTCTGCTGGCGTTGGTGGCAGCGAAACCTGCACGGATCGCGACGTGCTTCGACTTCTGACCATGTCAGAAGGAGCTCTATCACGACCCCGCGGTGGCATGCCATCTTCACCAGCGCCTCGGCGAGCGGGCAGGTCTTCTACATCCCGGGAGTGGTGCTCGGGGCTCTTTCCGTGGCGACCCCCGGGGTCTTCGGCGTGATCACGCCGCTCGTCGTGCGCCGCTTGAGAGGAGCGCGTCGTCGGCGCCGGCGTGGGAGTCTTGGAAGCCCTCGCGTCGCCCGCGGGCGGGGTGGCAGCAATCTTGGAAGGCCCCGCGCCACCCGCGGAGGGCCTGGCTCCGTCTTTGGATTTGGCGGCGTGTGGCCCGTTACCAGGCGCACGAGCATCGCCGCCTCCCAAACTCCGGCTTCTGGGACGGTGTTGGTGTTCGCGAACGGCGCCCCGGGTCCTTTCTGCGACCGGTCCGCTGCTCGCCCGCGTCGGGACGGGATGTCCGGCTTCCGACGGGCCAACCGCCACCGTCGTCTTCTTCTTGGGCGCCATGACGATGAAGAAGCGTCGAACTAACTTCTAGAGCCGATTCTCGCAACTGCGCCCCCTACCTGGCGCGCCAAAGATGTCGGTGGGAACAACACCTATGGGATCACAAGAATCCCTACTACGGTTGCGGGGCGCGGGGTCGTGAGAAGAGCGGATCAAACAGATAGCACACTGTTCGTTTATCCAGGTTCAGGCCGCGAGGATGCGTAAAACCCTACTCCTGCTTTGGTGGATTGTATATCTGTGTTCTTGAGCTAGCTATGGGGCGTGAGGAGCTCCAAAAAGCCGAATCCTCCTCCTGGTCGCCTTGGGCCTCCTTTTATAGGGAAAGGGGTTGCCACAGTGGCACACAGGAGGTGGAAAGGGTACAGTGATGCGAGGTTATCCCTCGCATTACATGTTAAGGCGCATTTAATGCGTCTTGCTTAGGTGTCCTTGCTTTATCAGGGACAGGGGAGAGCCCTGTCTCGTCCGTCGCCGCTCCCTCTTGCGTTGACACGCGCCCTGGCCAGCGGTGCCCGCGGTGCCATGTAGGCAGGCAGGCAGCTGAGGTGGCGCAGTGGTGGGTCTCCACGAAGATCCGCATGTCGCCACGCAGGTGCCTGCCCAGCTGGTTGGGTCGGCAGCTGCATGCGAACGGCGGCGGGGGTCTGATTGGCGTGGGCCTGATGGTGGCCCCATGGGTGTTCTTGGCAAGGTCCTTGCCGCGGCCCCGGCAAGGGTCTTGCCGGGGCCCCGGCAAGGTTCCTGCTGTTGCGCCTGCTGTCATCCCTGGCAAGGCTCTTGCCGGGGGCCTTGTGGTCCTCCTTGGCTGGGATCCCGCCAAGGATCATCATCTTGTAAAGTGTGTATCTGATCTTGAATGTCTTCACAAAGATCTGCGTGCCACCACGGGGATGTCTCCCGAATCCTTGCCCCATGGGGGCAATGGACTCAAGGGCGACTCACTCCGTAGGTGTGGGGCGAGCTGCCACGGCAAGGGTCTTGCCAGGTTTGCTAAAACCGCCTCCCGGCAAGGATCTTGCCGGGGGAGTCCACTTCGTCCCCTTTGATCTTTGTGGTCTTGGTCTTGGCGTCGTTCTACTTCTCTTGAGCTTCGGCCTTACCTTGGCTCACCTCCCTTGTCGTGCTCGGTGTGGTGGTGCCCGTGGCTCGGACTGCCCGTGCACGGTTATAGGGGTAAAAAAAGTGTACCCCCCTTTTTGTACACCGACACCCCCCGCACGTAATGACAAAAACTTGACTTCAACTTAAATCCAAATCCAGAAAGCAAGGCTATAGAACAAGAGATCCAAAGCAAATAGCCGCGTCCGTCGCCTACTCTAGTGTTCTGGTCTTCGAGTCTTCTCACCAGCACGGAGCTAAGTGCTACCACTAGGCGTGGGAGGGAGCCCCAGGGCCTGAGGCCGGCACCCCTGAGACTCCGGGGCGTGTACAGCCCTACTCATTATTACGTGAGAGTGTCACAGGCGGCGAGCTTCACAAGCACTGGGCCTTCTTCACAGGAACCAGCCTTGCTTCATATCGCCAGACGAGGGACCCGCCTTGCGCCTCCCTCGACCACCTTTGAGCCGACCGGCAACCTGGATGACACAAAGAGGGAAAAGGGGACGTCAACGGTGCCCCCGGCGACCACGGGTCCTCTGCCGGGGGAAGGCTCGCCGGCACCTCCCCGGCAGAGGGCCTACCTCCAAACGTTGCCTGGCTTTGCGCGATGTGGGGAGGGGCCTTGCTCCTGGCTCCCTCCGCGTGGCCCCCAGCGTGCTTCCCCCGGCGGAAGGGATGCTGCTGTGTCGGGGTCGTCGACCGATGTTGTGACCTGATTCACTTCCAGCCCATGGTTAGCGTAAACCTGCCCCTGAGAGATTAGTGGTACCCTGAAGTTGTCGTTGCTGGCACGATCGTCGCAGTTCTCCGTTGGTTCCTGAAGGCTTCAACTTCCAGCGTCCCTTCTTCCCAATCCTCTCCGAGGAACGAGCCAGGGTCGTCCTCTGGTGCGTACTCCTAGTCCATCACGCGGGGCACATAGGCTTCCTGGGCCGTTACCCTGAACACCTCGCCGTAGTGCCCCACACTCCATGTTGCCCCGCCCAATGTGGCATCCCGAGGATGGTAACGCGGCATCCCACTAGGACCATGGCAGGCGACGCTTGTACCCATGCTTGTCGCGGGCGGCATGGGGGCGGTGGAGCCCCGGCGCCGCCGGCCGTGCTGGTGTTGACGAAGCCCCCAGGCGCACCCGATGGCGCGTGGTTGCGGCGAGGCCCTCCGTGAGACCCCGTAGTGGCCTGAGAAGGAAGCTGATAGCAGAAGGGCGGCGTTCCCCATGCCGCCGCATCCAGCAGCTCGGCAACTGACACGTCTCCAACTTATCTATAATTTATGAAGTATTCATGCTATTATATTATCCATCTTGGATGTTTATGGGCTTTATTATCCGCTTTTATATTACTTTTGGGACTAACCTATTGACCCAGAGCCCAGTGCCAGTTCCTGTTTTTCCCCTTGTTTCAGTGTTTCAAAGAAAAGGAATATCAAACAGAGTCGAAACGGAATGAAATCAACTAGAGAAGTTATTTTTGGAAGGAAAGCTACCGGAAAAACTTGGAGTGCACGTCAGGAAAGAAACGAGGGAGCCACGAGGCAGGGGGCGCGCCCTCCCCCCAGGCACGCCCTCCACCCTCGTGGGCCCCTCGTGGCTCCCCTGACGTACTTCTTCCTCCTATATATACCCATACACCCTAAAACGATCGGGGAACAGAATAGATCGGGAGTTCCGCCGCCGCAAGCCTCTGTAGCCACCAAAACCAAATCGGGACCCTGTTCCGGCGCCCTGCCGGAGGGGGGATCCCTCACCGGTGGCCATCTTCATCATCCCGACGGTCTCCATGACGAGGAGGGAGTAGTTCACCCTCGGGGATGAGGGTATGTACCAGTAGCTATGTGTTTGATCTCTCTCTCTCTCTCTCTCTCTCTCTCGTGTTCTTGATTTGGCACGATCTTGATGTATCGCGAACTTTGCTATTATAGTTGGATCTTATGGTTCATCTCCCCCTCTACTCTCTTGTAATGGATTGAGTTTTCCCTTTGAAGTTATCTTATCGGATTGAGTCTTTAATGATTTGAGAACACTTGATGTATGTCTTGCCGTGCGTATCTGTGGTGACAATAGGATATCACGTGATTCACTTGATGTATGTTTTGGTGATCAACTTGCGGGTTCCGCCCATGAACCTATGCATAGGGGTTGGCACACGTTTTCGTCGTGATTCTCTGGTAGAAACTTTGGGGCACTCTTTGAGGTTCTATGTGTTGGATGAATAGATGAATCTGAGATTGTGTGATCCATATCGTATAATCATACCCACGGATACTTGAGGTGACATTGGAGTATCTAGGTGACATTAGGGTTTTGGTTGATTTGTGTCTTAAGGTGTTATTCTAGTACAAACTCTAGGGCTGTTTGTGACACTTATAGGAATAGCCCAATGGATTGATTGGAAAGAATAACTTTGAGGTGGTTTCGTACCCTACCATAACCTCTTCGCTTGTTCTCCGCTATTAGTGACTTTGGAGTTTCTCTTTGTTGCATGTTGAGGGATAGTTATATGATCCAATTATGTTATTATTGTTGAGAGAACTTGCATTAGTGAAAGTATGAACCCTAGGCCTTGTTTCCTATCATTGCATTACCATTTACGCTCACTTTTACCACTTGTTACCTTGCTGTTTTTATATTTTCAGATTACAAATACCTATATCTACCATCCATATTGCACTTGTATCACCATCTCTTCGCCGAACTAGTGCACCTATACAATTTAGCATTGTATAGGGTGTGTTGGGGACACAAGAGTCTCTTTGCTATTTGGTTGCAGGGTTGCTTGAGAGAGACCATCTTCATCCTACGCCTCCCATGGATTGATAAACCTTAGGTCATCCACTTGAGGGAAATTTGCTACTGTCCTACAAACCTCTGCACTTGGAGGCCCAACAACGTCTACAAGAAGAAGGTTGCGTAGAAGACATCAAGCTCTTTTCTGGCGCCGTTGCCGCGGAGGTAAGTGCCTGAAGGTATATCTTTAGATCTTGCAATCGAATCTTTTTGCTTCTTGTTTTAGCACTAGTTAGTTTATAAAAGAAAACTATAAAAAAATTGAATTGAGTTTGTCTCATATGCTTCATCTTTTCAATATCTTTCGTGAGTATGATGGGAAGGAAAATTGTGCGCAAGTACTAGAAGAAGAATTACATAGAATGCTTGGTATAAAATATGTGAATGATGATCATGATTGCAATGTTGTTATTACGAATTCTTTGAATATCCATGATACTAATGATGATTGCACTAGTTATGATGAAAATATCTCCTATAAGCATGTCAATTTCTGTGGAGTGCATTGAGTTTGCAAGTACACTACAAATAGGGAAGATAGATATTGCAAGAGGCATAAGCATGTAGAAACTAAATTGTTGCAAGAAAGGCTAGATGATTGTCCTGAAAAATTAAATTTTCTTGGCCGTACTTGTGGACTTTGCAATGAAAGTGGTCATTTAGCTATACGATGCAAATTGTTTCACGATCTAATCGTGTCCAAAAATTGTGATGAGTTGATTTCCCTTGCAAATTATAATGAACTTGGCTTTCTTATGGGTTATGAAGAAATGAAACGTTTAACTAATGATCTTCCAGAATTTTCCCGTTACAAACTTCTTGGCTTTGATCTAGAAGAAATTTATATGTATTGTGTGGTGAATTCCATTGAAAATCCTTATATTGCCAAATACATAAAGAAAAGAAAACAAATAGAGGATGAAGAGAATACTAACGAAAGTGAAGAGACTTCCCAATATCCTCCTATTATTTCTTATGATGAATCAGGTAATGAGGAGGAGCCTTCTATTCAACCAATCTCATTACTAAGGAGCTCCAAAACGAGGATTGAACCCACACATGATGTGGTGAAGAAGAAGAAAAGAAAAAGGAAGAGAGGTAAAAATATATCTCTCCCAAATAATGTTGCTCCTATTATTGTTGTGCCTCATGAAAATGAATCAAAAATAATTGTGGAAGATGATGCACTTGATGATGATCTTGTTATGCCTATTGCTTGTTGTAATGATTATGATTGGGAAGATAATGATACTTCTTCTGATCTTGAAAATCTTTTTGGCACTTGCTTGGAAGAATATGATAATTTCTATACTATTGGTGCTATCCATACTATTAATGATGAGAGTGATTATGCATATGATATGAAAAGGCCCAAGCTTGGGGATGTTATGTTTGATGAATATGATGTTTTTGAGAATATATTTGCTGCAATTAATGTTTGTCCCAAGATTGGGGATGCTATGTTTAATGAAGATGATATTTTTAGCCTCTCAAGTTTTGATATGCAAAGTTGTTATGATGATAGCATGCCTTCTACCTATGATGATTATATTGATGAAAGTGGGTTTGGAAGAGTGTCAACTTTAGGAAGTAGTGATCCCACTATTTTGGAGGATGTTGAATCTTATAATATTTATGAAAGTGGATTTGGAGAGGTCATGACTTTATTTACTGATGTATCCACTATCTTGGAAGAGGTTTCAATCGATTATGATGAGAACAAAGTTGCTACTTATGATGATTATTGTGATGAAACTTATGATATAAAAAGTAGTGATGATTATATTTATAAAACTTGTCATGGTTATGATTCCCTTTTCTGAACATTACTCTTTTAATGTGGAAACAATTTATAGTATTCAAGTCTCTAATGAAACTCCCACTATTCCGAAGAATTTTGCTTATGTGGAGAGTAATAAAATTTCTATGCAAGTAGATCATGAAAAGAATGCTTTAGGTGCTGATTATATTGTTGAATTCATTCATGATGCTACTGAAAATTATTATGAGAGAGGACCATATGCTTCTACATATTGCAATAATATCAAGTTTCCTCTCTATGTGCTTAAAGTTTTGAAGTTATGCTTGTTTTGCCTTCCTATGCTAGTTGATTATTGTTCCCATAAGTTGGTTGCTCACAAAATCCCTATGCATAGGAAGTGGGTTATACTTAAATGTGTTAGTCATATTCTTCATGATGCTCTCTTTATGTTTCAATTCTTATCTTTTATGCGAGCATCATTGAAATCATCATGCCTAGCTAGGGGCATTAAATGATAGCACTTGTTGGGAGGCAACCCAATTTTATTTTAGTTTCTTGCCTTTTGGTTCTGTTTAGGAATAAATAATCCATATAGCTTATGGTTAGATGTGTTTTCATGTTTTAATTAGTGTTTGTGCCAAGTAGAACCTTTGGGAAGACTTGGGTGAAGTCTTTATGATCATGCTGTAAAAAATAGAAACTTTAGCGCTCACGAGATTAGCTTCAACTTTTTTACTGGAGAGTGATATTTAGTTGATTATTTTTTAAGATGATTACTAAACAAATTCCTCAGGTCCGCCAATTTATTTTAGAATTTTTGGAGTTCCAGAAGTTTGCGTTAGTTACATATTACTACAGACTGTTCTGTTTTTGACAGATTCTGTTTTTCGTGTGTTGTTTGCTTATTTTGATGAATCTATGGCTAGTAAAATAGTTTATAAACCATAGAGAAGTTGGAATACAGTAGTTTTAACACCAATATAAATAAAGAATGAGTTCATTACAGTACCTTGAAGTGGTGTTTTGTTTTCTTTCGCTAACGGAGCTCACGAGTTTTCTGTTAAGTTTTGTGTTGTGAAGTTTTCAAGTTTTGGGTAAAGATTCGATGGACTACGGAATAAGGAGTGGCAAGAGCCTAAACTTGGGGATGCCCAAGGCACCCCAAGGTAATATTCAAGGATAACCAATAGCCTAAGCTTGGGGATGCCCCGGGTGGCATCCCCTCTTTCATTTTCGTTCATCGGTAACTTTACTTGGAGCTATATTTTCATTCACCACGTGATATGTGTTTTTCTTGGAGCGTCATGTCATTTTTATTTTGTTTTGATTGCTGTTTGAATAAAAAACTAAGATCTGAATTCTTAAATGAGAGAGAGTCTTCACATAGCTACATAATTATTTAACTACTCAATGATCTTCACTTATATCTTTTTGGAGTAGTTTGTCATTTACTCGTGTGCTTCACTTACATCCTATGAGTAAATGGTTGAATGATTTGAATGTAATATATCTGAAATTATACATGTTTCATATTCTTATCCCATGGGGAGTAATGACCTCACATATAAGAAGTAGAGGTGGTAAATTTATTGAAGGTTAGCAAACTTTGTATTGGTTACTTGAACAATTCATGAAAGAATATTGAAGGAAGGGAAGTTTCACATATAAATATACTATCATGGACATCTTTTGTAATTGTGAGCACTTATTAAAATATGACATGATAAAAGGTTGATGTTGGACAAGGAAGACAACGTAATGGGTTATGTTTTCTTATATCCGAAATAAAGTATATTGTCATGGATCGTCTAACACGTTGAGCATGCCTTTCCCCCTCATGCTAGCCAAATTCCTTGCACCAAGTAGAGATACTACTTGTGCATGCAAACTCCTTGAACCAAGTTTCTTCCATGAGTGTCAACCATATCTACCTATATGCGGTATTTACCTATCGTTCCAAGTAAATTTGCATGTGCCAAACTCTAAACCTTCAAATAATAATCTGTTTTGTATGCCGAATCGCTCATGTAGCGACTATGGGTTAGCAGTATCTTCCATGCTAGGTGGGTTATTCTCACGATGAGTGGACTCCGCTCATCATTCACGAGAAAATGGCTGGTAATCGATGCCCAGTCCATGATCAAAAGATCAAAATCAAATAAAAATAATTGCAAACAAAACTCCCCCGGGTTTGATGTTAGTTGGAGGCACCCGTTGTTTCGGGCAAGCCATGGATTGATGATTGTTGGTGGAGGGGAGTAAAAATCTTTACCTTTCGTTTTGGGAACCGCCTATAATGTATGTAGTATGGAAGATATTGGGAACTCTTGGTCGTTATGTTGACAATGAAAGCATACCTCTCAAAATTATATTCATCTCTGTTTTTGCTTCGAGCTCTGGCACCTCTGCAAATCCCTGCTTCCCTTTGCGAAGGGCCTATCTTTTACTTTTATGCAAGAGTCATGGTGATCTTCACCTTTCCCTTTTTCATTTTATCCTTTGGCAAGCACCTCGTGTTGGAAATATTTTGATATATATATATATATATATATATATATATATATATATATATATATATATATATATATATATATATATATATATATAGATGTAAGGCATCATGAACTATTATTGTTGACATTACGCTTGAGTTAAAAGGATGGGAGGCGAATCTATAAGCCCCTATCTTTCTCTGTGTCTGATTAAAACTTTGAACCCATAAATATCGCGTGAGTGTTAGCAATTGTGAAAGACTAAATGATAGTTGAGTATGTGGAGTTTGCTACATTAAAGCTCTAACATAGACTCTTCCTGAAAATGGGATGAATTGTAATTGTTTGATGACTAATAACATGGTTTGTTAGTTTTCAAGAAAGTTTATGATCTATACTTTAACATGTGAATAGCTTGTTACTTGTTCATGAAAAGTTTTATGAGTTGAGCTACTGTTATGACATATAATGATGCTAGAAAAGGTGATTGAAATTATCATTGATCAAATTTATGCACCTGCTAGCATTCACACTTCATAAATTATTTCTTTTATCATTTACCTACTCGAAGACGAGTAGGAATTAAGCTTGGGGATGCTGATACGTCTCCAAGGTATCTATAATTTATGAAGTATTCATGCTATTATATTATCCATCTTGGATGTTTATGGGCTTTATTATCCACTTTTATATTACTTTTGGGACTAACCTATTGACCCAGAGCCCAGTGCCAGTTCCTGTTTTTTCCCTTGTTTCAGTGTTTCGAAGAAAAGGAATATCAAACGGAGTCGAAACGGAATGAAATCAACTGGAGAAGTTATTTTTGGAAGAAAGCTACCGGAAAAAATTGGAGTGCACGTCAGGAAAGAAACGAGGGAGCCACGAGGCAGGGGGCACGCCCTCCCCCCCAGGCGCGCCCTCCACCCTCGTGGGCCCCTCATGGCTCCCCTGATGTACTTCTTCCTCCTATATATACCCATATACCCTAAAACGATCGGGGAACATAATAGATCGGGAGTTTCGCCGCTGCAAGCCTGTGTAGCCACCAAAACCCAATCGGGATCCTGTTCCGGCACCCTGCCGGAGGGGGGATCCCTCACCGGTGGCCATCTTCATCATCCCAGCGCTCTCCATGACGAGGAGGGAGTAGTTCACCCTCGGGGCTGAGGGTATGTACCAGTAGCTATGTGTTTGGTCTCTCTCTCTCTCTCTCGTGTTCTTGATTTGGCACGATCTTGATGTATCGCGAGCTTTGCTATTATAGTTGGATCTTATGTTTCTTCTCCCCCTCTACTCTCTTGTAATGGATTGAGTTTTCCCTTTGAAGTTATCTTATCGGATTGAGTCTTTAATGCTTTGAGAACACTTGATGTATGTCTTGCCGTGCATATCTGTGGTGACAATGGGATATCACGTGATTCACTTGATGTATGTTTTGGTGATCAACTTGCAGGTTCCGCCCATGAACCTATGCATAGGGGTTGGCACACGTTTTCGTCGTGATTCTCCGGTAGAAACTTTGGGGGCACTCTTTGAGGTTCTATGTGTTGGATGAATAGATGAATCTGAGATTGTGTGATGCATATCGTATAATCATACCCACGGATACTTGAGGTGACATTGGAGTATCTAGGTGACATTAGGGTTTTGGTTGATTTGTGTCTTAAGGTGTTATTCTAGTATGAACTCTAGGGCTGTTTGTGACACTTATAGGAATAGCCCAATGGATTGATTGGAAAGAATAACTTTGAGGTGGTTTCGTACCCTACCATAATATCTTTGTTTGTTCTCCGCTATTAGTGACTTTGGAGTGACTCTTTGTTGCATGTTGAGGGATAGTTATATGATCCAATTATGTTATTATTGTTGAGAGAACTGGCACTAGTGAAATTATGAACCCTAGGCCTTGTTTCCTATCATTGCAATCCCGTTTACGCTCACTTTTACCACTTTGTTACCTTGCTGTTTTTATATTTTCAGATTACAAATACCTATATCTACAATCCATATTGCACTTGTATCACAATCTCTTCACCGAACTAGTGCACCTATACAATTTACCATTGTATTGGGTGTGTTGGGGACACAAGAGACTCTTTGCTATTTGGTTGCAGGGTTGCTTGAGAGAGACCATCTTCATCCTACGCCTCCCACGGATTGATAAACCTTAGGTCATCCACTTGAGGGAAATTTTCTATTGTCCTACAAACCTGTGCACTTGGAGGCCCAACAATGTCTACAAGAAGAAGGTTGCGTAGTAGACATCAGCAACGCGCTCCAGTAGTGCATCCCGGCCGCTCTCCATCAGCCGGCAGCGCAGCAGCTCTCGCGCCACCATGAGCGCTGCTCGCATGTTTGCCTGCTCCCGCCTGAGTGCGGCGCCGTTGCTGCGGCGTGGCTTGCCGCCCTTGCAGCGGCTCGTACTTTCCGTGGGGTGAGGGTAGACGACGCCTGGCTGCACCGCCCGTGCCCCGCATCGTTGGACGGTGTTCGCGCCGCCTGGAGCACGGGGTCGAGGTCTTCTTGGGCAGGTGACACCGCTCGGGCTGGCCAAGCTGCACAGCGGTCGGAGTCTGGCCTTGGATTTTCGGACATCGGGGCGTGGAGCGTCGGTGGAATGGTCGGCGAGGAAGAGGCTCCGGCACACCCCTACCTGGTGCGCCAAATGTCCGATGTGGGGTTCCGGCAAAACACTTAAGGTTCAAACTCTGGGGTGCGTGCGAAGTTCTTTCCCTCCTATTGATCCATGCCCTAGCTCACCAAGATCTCGCGGCTGAACTCGACGAACTCACAACACAGAAAGACACGAGATTTATACTGGTTCGGGCCACCTTTGTGGTGTAATACCCTACTCCAGTGTGGTGGTGGTGGATTGCCTCTTCGGCTGATGATGAACAGTACAAGGGGAACAACCTCCTGAGGTTGAGGTGTTCTTGTGCTTGTCTAACTTGTGTGGAGAGGACTCGATGCCCTCCACTGTGGTGGCTAGTTCTACTTATATAGGCCCTGGTCCTCTCCCCAAATATTGTGCGGGAAGGGAGCCAACAACGGCGGGCAAATTTGAAGGGGGACAGCGAGTACAAGGTATCCTGACAAAAGTGGTCTTCGCCTGCAAAAGGCACTGGTGGTGACACCGTATTGGGCTGCATGGTGTCCTCCATCTTTCCGTCCTGGTGGTCTTCAGTCTCGTTGCACCGATATGGAAACCTTTGACTGATGCCTCGGTACTCTGCGCCTGCGCCTGCCTCCTTAACACCAAAGAGGAAACAAGGATGCTGCGTGCGCTGGCGCCCGCCTGGTGTCGATCGTCATGGCTCACGTCACGAGTGCCTCGCGAGGTTTTCCTCGCCTTGATATCTCCGGTCCTCACGAGCCTGCCAGGAGAGGCTGCTCCGGAGGAGGTCTTGTGTCGTCCGCTTCGCGAGGCTTGGCCCCTCACGAGGGTCTTGAATGCTTTTACAATGAAGATGGGTCGTACGGCCCGCTAGCTTAGCCACCCCGTGGGCCGCAGGTAGACAAGTCTGGGGACCCCCGTTCCCAGAACGCCGACAAAAACTAAGCACACCAGAAATTAAACTAAGCAACTAATCCGGTAGACACTGCATTAGAACCACCATGAGCAACGACACTATCACCTTACTCGGAGTCCTTGTCCACGTCCTCGAATTCGTCCGTGTCCCTCTTCCTCTTGGCCGATACTTCTTTTCTTGAACCGCACACTTGGCTCTTGCTCTTCATCCAACCCTTGTAGATACTGAAACAAAGGTAGCCATCCGTTGCAACATAGTGGATGTGCTCTATATCTAGTACATTCCACTGCCATGCACGATGAAACGTGTGCGGAGGTTTCTTCAGTTTACCGTACGAAGGATGAACCATGGCTCCTGCTAGGATCAGCATTGAACGCTTATCCGGGAGGAAACCAGCCCATTATTCTGGAGGTCGAAGGGTTTGCCAACAACGAGGTCTATCCGTTCTAGGACTCTTATGTCATTCGTAAAGTCTAAAGTAACGAATTTGACTCGGCCGCCCTTGAGGAACTTTCAAAATTCCTCGCACAATGTCGGCATGGCATATGTGGTAGACCAAGCATAAGTCATGCATGCAAACCTGGATCACATCGGGCTTCTTCCTCTCTTCCTCCTTTAGATTCTTCTCTTTTCCAAGGACTGTTGTGTACTCAACATCTAGCCCAGTGACCCACTCATCATTTGAGTTTTCAAACATGCGTCTGAAGTGATCAAGGCATCCTTTCACCATGGCGGAAGAATGGGTGTAGATGACGTTGAACTCATTACCGTTGATGGTTCTAACCTTGTACTCACCGCCGACCATGAAGATATGGGACGCCATGGATTTGGGAGGAGGGTTAGGACTAGTGTAACTGCCGTAATGTGAAAGCACAGGACGACTAGGAGCGGTTTATCGATTGTAAAAATGTCGAGTGGGGGGGGGGGTGAGGGAGTCTTGGACTAAGGGGTCCTCGGGCGTGTGGCCTGTTATCCATAGGCCGGACTGATGGGCTGCGAAGACACGAAGACCGAAGACCATACCCGTGTCCGGACTGGACTCTACTTGGCGTGGAAGGCAAGCTTGGCGACCAATTATGAAGATTCCTTCTTATGTAACCGACTCCATGTAAACCCTAGATTCCCCCGGTGTCTATATAAACCGGAGGGATTAGTCCGGAAAGGACGCCGCGTATACTCATTACCATAGTCATAGGCTAGACTTCTAGGGTTTAGCTATTACGATCTCGTGGTAGATTAACTCTTGTAATACTCATATTCATCAAGATCAATCAAGAAGGAAGTAGGGTATTACCTCCAGAGAGAGGGCCCGAACTTGGGTAAACATCATGTCCCCCGTCTCCTGTTACCATCGATCCTAGACGCACAGTTCGGGACCCCGTACCCGAGATCCGCCGGTTTTGACACCGACATTGGTGCTTTCATTGAGAGTTTCACTTTGCCATCGGCAAAGGGCTCGATGGCCCCTTTGATCGTCAGTAATGACGTCGTCCAGGGAGAAACCTTCCTCCCTGGACAGATCTTCGTATTCGTCGGCTTCGTACTGCGGGCCAACTCGCTTGGCCATCTGGAGCAGATCGACAGCTACGCCCCTGGCCACCAGGTCAGATTCGGGAGCTTGAATTACGTTGCGGACATCAGTGGAGACTTGATCTTTGACGGATTCGAGACCGCGGCAACTGCTCCCCATCGCCCCGATGAACATGGGTTAAACCTGTCATCAGGCCGCATCCAGGAGATAGCTCCCGTATCGGCTCCGGCCTTAAATCCGAAGTAGTTCAAGTCATCCGAGGATGGGAAGCTCAACCCCATCACGGGGGCTACCGATTCCGCGGCGCTGGAGCCGCACGCAGATTCCACTTCATACGGAATCTGCATCAACGGAACCTCGGACTCGCCCCCAATGTCGAGCCCCGAACCCTGCGAGCCCGCGTACACCGAACTCAATCATCTATCGATCTTCAAGTTCAGCGCCGCAGATGTCTTACAACACTCCCCCATGGGCGACATACTAAACTCGCTAAAAAACATGTCCCTGGCGGACGACCCGTCTCCGAACTATGTCCGGTTCAAACTTACGGCGGATGACGGAGAATTTTGCTTCCCACCCGCCACCCACTTCATAGCCACTGTTGAAGATATAACCAACACGCCCGATCCCCGCTCCGAAGACGTTGACGGTGGGGACGACGGTGAGGGGCAAGGCCAGAGCCTACTACCCGCTAGACACGGGATGAGCACTTCTTGGTATGACGTGTGTATGATAGACACACCTTACGGCGCTCTCGATGATGAGAAGGAGGATCCGGTCGAGGATAAACCACCGGGTACACAGCCTGGACAACGGCGCTCTGGGCCTCATCGCCCAAAAGAAAACACTGCCACCACCAGAGAAGACGATACTCCGGACAATGAAGACCCTGTTGAGGTAGAATCCAAGCAGGAGGAGCAGGAAGGCGGGCAAGACAGCCCTGACAAACAGGTCACATGTGGGGACTCGAAGGACAACAATTATCTCCCCCCTCTCCGAGGAGGAGGAGATCCTCGGCAACGAGGATTTTATCGTGCTAACGGAACCTCTCGAGCAGGAGCGCTTTAAATGTCGGCTTTATAGCCACTGCAAGGAGCCTAAGAAAGAAGCAGCTACAGCTCCAAGCAAGCCAAGATTTGCTCAATGACAGATGGACCGAGGTCTTGGCCGCCGAAGAATACGGCCTTAGCAGCCCAGTCAAAAGCCACCCCAAGAATAGGTGGCTCCAGCAATACGATGGCAGGGCAATGGAGCCCATGCCACCATCGAACAACGCGGCGGGCTGACCAGAGTTCGGTCCAGACAAAGCAGTAGCCCAAGCAGAGCACCATACCAACCCATCCGGCCATCAAAGCAAAAATAAAACAGCTCGGGGAAATACCTGCGATATCAACAAAGACAGGGAGGGTAGAGCAGGACGCACAAGATCGATGCACAGATCACGAAGATATACCCCGACCGACGATGACGTCGCCTATTCGGACGCTATAAAGCGGACCATGCCCGGCCCGAGCACCTTAAACGGAGCCCACCGGAGGTGCTTCATAGTGTGGCCCAGCATAGAGGAGCCGCACACCCTCTCTGCTTCACCAACGAAGTAATAGAGCATGAATTTCTAGACGGGTTTAAACCAATTAACATCGAATCATACGATGGGACAACAGATCCCACAGTATGGATCGAGGATTACCTTCTCCATATTCACATGCCCCACGGAGACGACCTCCACGCCATCAAATACCTGCCTCTCAAGCTGGAAGGGCCAGCTCGATAATGGCTAAACAGCTTGCCAAAAAATTCTATTGGCAACTGGGAAGATTTGGAAGACGCCTTTCGAGACAACTTCTAGGGAACATATGTCCGGCCATTATGCGCCGATGACTTAAGTCACATTGTCCAAAATCCCGGTGAGTCAGCCAGGGAGCTCTGGACCAGGTTCTTAGTCAAAAAGAACCAAATTGTCGATTGTCCAGACGCAGAAGCCCTTGCGGCCTTCAAACAAAGCGTCCGGGATGAATGGCTAGCGCATCACCTCGGCCATGAAGGACCCAAATCAATGACATCCCTTACCGCTCTAATGAACCGCTTCTGCGCGGGGGAAGACAACTGGCTTGATCGTAAAAGCAACAACGACAGCGGCCCGGGCACTTCCGAAATCCGAGATGGCAACGGCAAGCCACGGCGAACCGAACACAACAGTCGCAGTAATATACACGGTACAGCGGTGAACGCCGGATTTCACAATCCGAAGCCTGGTCAACGGAAGAAGCCACTAAAGGCAAACCAGGATGGACCATCCACCCTAGACAGGATATTGGACCGACCTTGTCAGATTCACGGTCACCCTGATAGGCCAGCTAATCATACCAACCGTAACTGTTGAGTCTTCAAGCAGGCAGGCAAGCTTAACGCTGATCACAAGGGGAGGAGACCACCGGGAGATAAAGACGACGGATTGGCTCGCCAGCAAAACACCAGGGGGCAGAAACAGTTCCCCTCCGATGTTCGACCACTCCCGGAACGTAAATAGCAGTTCGGCTTCCGCCACCCACCTACTGTACTGGCGAAATTTGCACCCCGCACACATCACTACGCACTCAAGATACCATGGGCATCATCGGAAGCACAATACGGACAACCCTACAAGCATTCCCGTAATGTTTTTTTATATGTTTTTCTCATTTTTTCTGTATCATCCTTAAAGAACAGGTGACCAACTGGACAACATTTACAACGGGCTCTATCGGAGTTCAGATCCGTACACTCACCTAAGGGGCTACTTCCATTAAGGATCCCCCTCCCCGAGGATGGGCGACGCAGATGTGCGACAGGAGGTCCAAAATTACTTTTTGTAGACCGCACTCTTTATTCCGAGCCTGTACTATGCCCTTTCACCCTCTGATCCCGACCACGAGCATGTCAAATAGCCGGTGTCAGTGTCAAAATCGGCGGATCTTGGGTAGGGGGTCCCGAACTGTGCGTCTAAGGCGGATGGTAACAGGAGGCGGGGGACACGATGTTTACCCAGGTTCGGGCCCTCTCGATGGAGGTAATACCCTACTTCCTGCTTGACTGATCTTGATGATATGAGTATTACAATGATCTACCACGAGATCATAGAGGCTAAACCCTAGACGCTAGCCTATGGTATGATTGTTGTCGTCCTACGGACAAAACCCTCCGGTTTATATATACACCGGAGGGGGCTAGGGTTACACAGAGTCGGTTACAAGGGAGGAGATCTACATATCCGTATTGCCAAGCTTGTCTTCCACGCCAAGGAGAGTCCCATCCGGACACGGGACGAAGTCTTCAATCTTGTATCTTCATAGTCCAACAGTCCAGCCAAAGGATATAGTCCGGCTGTCCAAGGACCCCCTAATCCGGGATTCCCTCAGTAGCCCCTGAACTAGGCTTCAATGACGATGAGTCCGGCACGCAGATTATCTTCGGCTTTGCAAGGCGGGTTCCTCCTCCGAATACTCCATAGAAGATTTTGAACATAAGGACAGTGTCCGGCTCTTGCAAAACAAATTCCATATACCACCGTAGAGAGAATAATATTTCCACAAGTCTAATCTGCTGACAACCTTTCATAACGTGACATAATACCGTGGTCTGGTCATGACGAACCGTTTTTCCGAGCCTGCCACTGCACGTGTCGCGAGGCAGTTTTATTGGCACATCTTGTCGAAGCAGAGATCGTGTCCCTCTTATCACAGGATTCTCATCAATACGGGTGCGGGTAACCCAAGCGCGCCATTAATTACGGTGCTTGGGGGATAAGCGGTTTTACCGGGCAAGTGGGGAGCCGCAGAATACCTGCTGCCTTTATAAGGGGATAAGAACACCCATTCGCAACCACGCCTTCTTCTTCCTGATCCACTTTCCTCCGCCTGAGCTCTAGCGCCCAAGTGTTCGTCTCCTCTGCCCACAAAGGCCTTCCAAAAATGTCTGGATCCGGAGCAGGATGCAAGTGGATGGCCTCTACCGTCCGGGAGAAGGATATCAAAAAGCTTCGGGAGGCCGGTGTTGGGGAACGTAGTAATTTCAAAAAATTTCCTACGCACACGCAAGATCATGGTGATGCATAGCAACGAGAGGGGAGAGTGTGTCCATGTACCCTCATAGACCGAAAGCGGAAGCATTAGCACAACGCGGTTGATGTAGTCGTACGTCTTCACGATGCGACCGATCAAGTACCGAACGCACGGCACCTCCGAGTTCAGCACACGTTCAACTCGATGACGTCCCTCGAACTCCGATCCAGCCGAGCTTTGAGGGAGAGTTCCGTCAGCACGACGGCGTGTTGACAATGATGATGTTCTACCAACACCGGGCTTCGCCTAAGCACCGCTATGATATGACCGAGGTGGATTATGGTGGAGGGGGGCACCGCACACGGCTAAGAGATCCAAGGGATCAATTGTTGTGTCTCCAAGGGGTGCCCCCCTCCCCGTATATAAAGGAGTGGAGGAGGGGGAAGGCCGGCCCTCTCTATGGCGCGCCCTAGGAGGAGTCCTACTCCCACCGGGAGTAGGATTCCCCCCTTCCAAGTAGTAGGAGTAGGAGTCAAGGAAAGGGGAGAGAGAAGAGAAGGAAGGAGGGGGCGCAGCCCCTCCCCCTAGTCCAATTCGGACTAGGCCTTGGCGGGTGCGCAGCCTCTCCTCTTTCTTTCCCCTAAAGCCCAATAAGGCCAATATACTTCCCGGCGAATTCCCGTAACTCTCCGGTACTTCGAAAAATACCCGAACCACTCAGAACCTTTCCGATGTCCGAATATAGTCGTCCAATATATCGATCTTTACGTCTCAATCATTTCGAGACTCCTCGTCATGTCCACGATCTCATCCGGGACTCCGAACTACCTTTGGTACATCAAAACACATAAACTCATAATATAACCGTCATCGAACTTTAAGCGTGCGGACCCTACGAGTTCGAGAACAATGTAGACATGACCGAGACATGTCTCCGGTCAATAACCAATAGCAGAACCTGGATGCTCATATTGGCTCGCACATATTCTACGAAGATCTTTATCGGTCAAACTGCATAACAACATACGTTGTTCCCTTTGTCATCGGTATGTTACACGCCCGAGATTTGATCGTCGGTATCTCAATACCTAGTTCAATCTGGTTACCGGCAAGTCTTTTTACTCGTTCCGTAATACATCATTCCGCAACTAACTCATTAGTTGCAATGCTTGCAAGGCTTATAGTGATGTGCATTACTGAGTGGGCCCAGAGATACCTCTCCGACAATCGGAGTGACAAATCCTAATCTCGAAATACGCCAACTCAACAAGAACCTTCGAAGACACCTGTAGAGCACCTTTTGTCGGATTTTGGGTTCCGGCAGACCCTTGAGGTTCGAACACTGGGGTGCGTGTGGAGATTTCGCCTTCTACCTACCTGCACCCCACCGCCTCGCTAAGATCTAAGTTATGGAAACAACAGCACAAGAGACACAAAGTTTATACTAGTTCGGGCCACCATTGTGGTGTAATACCCTACTCTAGTTTGTGGTGTGGTAGATTGCCTCTTGGGCTGATGATGATGAGCAATACAAGTTAGAACAGCCTCGCGAGGGTCTGTTCTTGGCTGGGGCGATGAACTGCTAGGAGGAGTTCAGACACCCTTCTCTCTCTCTGTGTGTGATGCTACTCAATCCGATCCCAACTCGTTTCTGGATTCTCTCTACCCTGGGGGTGGCTATTCCTATTTATAGGCAAAGGCCGGGCCTCTTCCCAAATATTGAGCGGGAAGGGCGCCAACAATTGGCCATTTTGAAGGGGAACATCTCGTACACTTATCCTGACTAAAGTTGGTCCTCGCCTGCCAAAGGCTCTGGTGGTGACGCTGGCTTGGGCTCCACAATGACTTCCTCCCTGCCGTTGGGCTGATCTTGGTCTCGTTGCACCGAAACGGGTGCCTTTGCTTGATGCTCTCGCCTGCGCTTGCTCCCTTTGCACCAAAGAGGAAAGGAGGACACTGCGTGGGCTGGCGCCCTTGGTCCTCATGGCTTGCATCACGGGCACCTCGTGAGGTACCCCGCCTTGATCTCTCCGCCTCCTCACGAGCCAGCCTGATGAGGCCGTGCCTGAGGAAGCTCCTTGTCGTCCGCCCCGCGAGGCTTGGCCCCTCGCGAGGGTCTTGGGTCCGTGTTGATGAAGATGGGCCGTGCTGGGCCCCCTTTTGAGCCACGCCGCAGGCCGCAGGCAGGCAAGTCTGGGGACCCCCGTTCCCAGAACGCCGATAGTAGGCCCCGGGCCCAAGGCGCTCCCGGACTTGGCTGCAGAGGCGAAGGGCAAGAGCGGCGCCCGCTGGGCCCCTAACAGCCATGCGCCTTGGGCGCCGCGTGGCAGTTGATTGGGCGTGGGCGTCTCCACTTCCCCACGACGCCTCGGCAACTGCACGGATTGGACAAGTCCCTGCATGCAAAGCGGGTCATGACTACCTACGATCTTGGAGGCCGACGGTTGGCCCTCGCCGGCTATAAGTACGGAGTGGCGCGCGCCCTTCTAGTTCATCCCCCCTTGCTTCCCCTTCTTCTTCATGGCTCCGTCGAGGAGGTTCTCGGCCGCAGAGAAGGGGAAGGCTCGCCAGGTCGAGCCTGCCTCTCCCCCGCCCAAGCGTGGCCGAGGGCGCCCTCACAAACATCTTGTGGCTACCACGGCAGCTCCCCGCGGCCGTGGAGATGATTTCCAGCACGGTGACGGGCGGACAGCCGCGGCCGGGGGGCGCGCTTCGGTCGCGCGTTCCCCTAGGCCGCGCTTTCGTGCTGCGGAGCCGACTAGCACCCGGCTTCAACTTCCTCGCTTCCTCCTCGGCGAGCTCCCGGCCGGCGCCCCGGGCGGCCTCTGGCTTCAGGCAGACGGCTGCTGCAGCCGGGCCTCATGGGTTTCACTGGAGGTCTCCGCAGCCGGGAGCCTGGCCTTGATCCGCGGTTGGCAGACGTTTGCCCGCGGGCGTGGCCTGAGCCGTCGGTGCACCCTGCAGTTCAAGTTCGACGGCGATGCCACCCTCTACGTGAGGGTGTTTGGGAAAGATGGTCGCCGTGCAGGGTGCTGCCCTGAGGACGACGACCGCGGCCGGGGACCCAGCCCCGGCGATGATGGAGAGGACAACGCTCGCGTGATTGGCGGCGCTCAGGGTTCCTCAAGCTTCACCGGTTCTTCTTCAGGCGGCGACTCTTCTAGCAGTGGCCGCGGTCAGCCTCCACGCCGTCGCACCTGCTTGGAAGGTGGTAGCGCGTCTGCCCGCCGTCGCGCCTCGGTGAAGCGCGAGAGGGAGTCTGCCTGAGCCCCGGAGGCAGCTCGAGTCTTCCCTGCAGGCCGGTGTGAGGCGAGCTGTGCCTGATTTGCTCTTCCATTCCTTTTTCCTGCGTAAAAAGACAGTAGCGTGGATCCCCGAAGGGGCGTGTTTGGGTTATTGTTGTTAATCATCGCTTTGCTTCCATTATTGTGCCTTCCGGCTATGTGCCCGCGCGTGGATAGTTCCCGACCCCAGCCATGGGGGGGTTACCGACCAGCCCTCAGTTCAGAGTGTCGCGCGTGCCCGTGGGGCACGGATCGAGGGGTGCTCTGTAATGGACCCAGTCACAAAACCTTTGAACGACTAGGACATAAACACTCACGAGGGCGCTGCTGCCCTCGCGAGGCCTTGCATAAGAGAAATCGAGGCAGAGAGTGAAAAGTCGAAGAACCACAAGTCAAAGACGGTAACAGCTTCAACAAAACTTCAATAACGAACAAGCCAATGCGGAAAGCAATGAAAAAGCCGCCCGCACCTAATCTAGTCTTCGACGTCTTCTCACCAGCATGAGCTAAGTGCTACCACTGGGCGTGGAGGGAGCCCTGGGGCCTTAGGCCGGGCGCTCACGAGACCCCGAGCGGTACAGCCCCAACTCATTATTACGTGAGAGTGTCACGGGCGGCGAGCTTCACAGGCGTTGGCCTTCTTCACAGGCTCCGGGCCTTTCTTGGGGGAAGCAAGCTTCACGGGGATTTGCCCTCTTCACAAGCTTTGTGCCTTTTCCAAAACGCGACAGCTTCACAGGCATTCGCCTTCTTCACAGGCTCTGGGCCTTTTCCAAAAAGGATAATCTTCACAGGCATTCGCCTTCTTCACAGGCTCTGGGCCTTTTCCAAAAAGGATAATCTTCACAGGAATTCGCCTTCTTCACAGGCTCTCGGCCTTTTCCAAAAAGGATAATCTTCACAGGCATTCGCCTTCTTCACAGGCTCTGGGCCTTTTCCAAAAGGACAATCTTCATAGGCGTTCGCCTTCTTCACAGGCTCTGGGCCTTTTTAGGGGTAGAACCTCCGGAGGTGCTGGATGTTCCATGCGTTCTGGACTGGCACCCCCTCCTGAGTCTCCAAGCGCATGGAGCCAGGCCTGGAAACATGAACAACCTTGAACGGGCCCTCCCACATGGGAGAGAGCTTGTGCAGTCCCTCCCAGGAGAGAACCCGCCTGAGCACGAGGTCTCCTACCTCGAGAGTTCTGGGGCGGATGTTGCGGCAGTGGTATCGTCGCAGTGCTTGTTGGTACCTCGCCGCAGCTGCTGCTTCGGCGACGCTCCTCCCAAAGACGAGGTCCATCCCCCGCATGGCGTCCTGCTGCGCCTCGTCGAACGCCAGGACCCGTGCGAAGCGACGTCTGACCTCGAGAGGGAGGACCGCTTCGGCTCCGTAGACCAGGAAGAACGGGGTCTCTCCAGTCGGCTTGGTCGCGGTTGTGCGGATGGACCACAACACGGACTGAAGCTCATCGTACCAACCTCTGCCGCAGGCCTCCAGCTTCTTCTTGAACGTCCTGGTCTTGAGGCCCCTCAGGACCTCTGCGTTGGCCCGCTCGGCCTGGCAGTTGCTTCGGAGGTGCGCCACTGAAGCGTAGCATATCTGCGTTCCAAAGTTAGCACAATATGTTTTGAAGAGGTTACTGGTGAACTGCGAACCGTTGTTTGTGATGATGCGGTTCGGCACCCCGAACCGGCTCACGATGCCCCTGATGAACTTGACCGCAGAACCCGCGGGGATGGTGCAGACGGCCTCTGCTTCAGCCCACTTGGTGAACTTGTCCACGGCGACGTAGAGGTAGCGGTAGCCCCCTGGCGCCCGAGGAAACGGGCCCAGGATGTCCAGCCCCCAGACTGCGAACGGCCACGAAAGTGGTATAGTCTGCATGCCTCCTGCCGGCTGATGGATCTGCTTGGCGTGGAACTGGCAGGCCTCACAAGCCTTCACCAGTTCGACGGCGTCATTGAGTGCGGTAGGCCAATAAAACCCACTGCGGAACGCCTTGCCGACGAGGGTCTGTGATGATGAATGATGTCCACAGTCTCCATCGTGTATATCTGCCAGCAGTTCTTTTCCTTGCTCCCTGGAGATGCAGCGCAAGGATACATTGTTTGGTCGCTTCCGGTAGAGATCTCCATCCTTGATGCAGTATGCCGTGGCCAGCCGTGCCACACGCTCCGCTTCCTACTCCTTCTCCGGCAGGGTCCCTTGTGTTAAGTAACTCCGTAGTCTGCGATCCAAGA
This sequence comes from Aegilops longissima, assembly GCA_021605205.1. Lineage (NCBI taxonomy): Eukaryota > Viridiplantae > Streptophyta > Magnoliopsida > Poales > Poaceae > Aegilops > Aegilops longissima. The sequence goes on from CM038682.1 coordinate 168,424,060, forward strand.
CTCTCCCGAGGTTCCATCGTCGAGGAGCAGGCGTGCTCTCGAGGCGGGGCCACGCACCGGGCCCCGAGGCGGTGGCTGGGGAGCTCCTCCCGAGGCTGAGCCGTGTCTGACAATGACGGCAAGGCTGAGGGCTTCAAGAGCCGCTCCTCGAAGATGCCAGGCTCCTGAGGTAACCGCCTGGACACCCGTTTGGCGATGTCGTCGGCCTCCTGATTGTTGCCACGGGGCACATGCCGCAACTCCAACCCCCAGAACTGCTTCTCCATCCTGCGGACCTCCGCAAGGTAGGCTTCCATGTGCTCATCTTTCGGCTCGTACACCTTGTTAGAGAAATTGACAAGGAGCTGCGAATTGCCCTTGATGGTGAGGCGTTTCACCCCCAGGGGAGCTGCGGCCTTCAAGCCCGCTATTAGACCTTCATACTCTGCTATGTTGTTGGAGACCTTTTCACCTTGCTGGAAACAGAGCTGTACAGCGTAGTAGAGCTTGTCCTGAGTGGGCGATATAAGCACCGCCCCAGCCCCAGCGCCATGCCTGGAGAACGCCCCATCCAAGTACATGACCCAGCCTTCTGGCGCCTCGCTTCCCGGGGAGAGGGATCGATCCTCGTCGGCCTTGAGGCCTGGTGCCTCCGTCCATTCTGCCACAAAATCCGCTAATGCTGCTCCCTTGATGACTCTAGTCGTGTTGAATTCGAGCTGAAACGCTTGCAGTTCTATGTTTCACTCAGCGACCCTTTCGGCTGAGTTAGGGCTCCTGAGCACTCTCTCCAAGGGGTATGACGAGATGACCTTGATGGGGTGACCCTGAAAATAGTGCTGCAACTTGCGCGAGGCCACCAGTAGCGCGAGGAGGAGCTTCTGAGGCATGGGGTACCGTGCCCTTGCGTCCCGCAACACCGTCTTGCCAATGGCACACCGGGTGCTCAACGAGGTTGGGTGCGTCAGTGCCGGTGGCGCCCTCCGGAGACCATGGCGCTTCCTGAGGCGATGAGGCCTCCGGAGGCTGGCCATCTGGGAGTGGGGCCTCTTCCGCCTCTGGTGCACTCCTCTGCGGCGGCTGATCCTCCTCAGCCGTGGTGGCGGTTTCTGTGGGCCTTCCTTGTTCTTGTTTTGCCTTGTCCCGGGCTGCTGCTATGGTTTTGATTCGACGCTCCTCCCTAACCGCCACCAGGGCTGCGCTGGCGGAGTAGGGAGTGGCGGGAGGTAAAGCACCAGGGGCTCTTGAGGGCGCGGAGCCACCATGACCGGAGGGCTGGTCAGGTATCTCTTGAGATCTTGGAACGCCTTGTCGGCCTCTTCAGTCCATTCAAAGGGCCCCTTTTTCTTCATTAGCTGGAAGAAAGGCAGCGCTCGCTCCCCCAACTTGGAGATGAAGCGCCCTAGCGCGGTCACGCGCCCAGTGAGCTTCTGCATTTCTATGAGGGTCTTTGGCGGGCTCATGTCCTCGACCGCCTTGACCTTTTCCGGGTTAGCCTCGATGCCTCGGTGGGACACGAGGAAACCCAAGAGCTTGCCCGAGGGGACTCCGAACACACACTTCTCTGGGTTGAGCTGCAGGTTCACTGCGTTGAGGCTTGCGAAGGTTTCCTCCAGGTCTTGTATCAGGGTCCTGGCCTCCCGAGACTTCCCCACAATGTCATCGATGTAAGCCTGAACATTCTTCCCGAGCTGCGGGCCCAAGGTGATGTGCATCAGCCGCTGAAAGCTCGCCCCTGCGTTACGCAGCCCAAATGGCATGCATGTGTAGCAGTACACCCCACACGGGGTTAGGAAGGCTGTCTTCTCGACGTCTTCTACCGCCATCTTGATCTGGTGATACCCAGAGAAGGCATCCAAGAAGCATAGCAGGTCGCATTCTGCGGTGGAATCGACGATCTGGTCGATGCGAGGGAGCGGGAACGGATCTTGCGGGCATGCCTTGTTGAGGTTGGTGAAGTCGACACACATGCGCTCCTTCCCTCCCTTCTTTGGCACAACGACAGGGTTGGCCAACCAATCCGGATATCGGACCTCGCGAATGACCCCAGCGGCTTCTAGTTTGCGGGTCTCTTGGACGATGAAGGCCTGCTTTTCTGTGGACTGCCGCCTTGCCTTCGCGCTTCACGAGCGCACGCTGGCGCTGCTGAGGTGATGCTCGACACGCTCCTAGGGATCCCCGCCAACTGGTCAGGCTCCCAAGCGAATACCTTCTTGTTCGCGCGCAAGAACTTGACTAGGGCCTCCTCCTGCTCGGGCTCGAGGTTGGCGCCTATGGTGAAAGTGGCGTTGGTGGACCCGTCCTCGTCGACAGGTATCTGCTTGGTTTCTGCCTTGTCTTGGGTGAACAACTGTTTCTTCTTGGCGGGTGTAGCCCCCTTGGGCTCGGGGGTCTCCGAGTCGGCGGGCTGTGCCGACGCCGCCGTCTTGAAGGCGAGCTTGAGCACTCGCAGCGCGTCTCCGGTGTCCCCGTGCACGGTGAGGACACCGCTGCTCCCGGGCATCTTCATGAGGTTGTACGCCGGGTGCGTCGTGGCCATGAACAGGGCCAGCGCTGGATAGCCGAGGATGGCGTTGTAGGGGAGGCCGATGGGGGCGATGTCGAAGTTGATCAGCTCCGTGCGGAAGTTGTCGTAGGTGCCGAGGGTTACTGGGAGCCGGATCTGTCCCAAGGAGATGGATGACCGGCCCCCAACGCCTGAGAAGGGCCGCCTGGGTTGCAGCCGTTCCAGGGGTATGCAGAGGAGGTTGAAGGCCTCAACTGAGAGCACGTTGAGGCCGGCGCCGCCATCGATGAGAGTTCTGGTGACGGCCACCTGGCAGATGGTGGGGGTGCATAGCATGGGGAGCGCACCCGAGCAGGCCGAGTTGGAGGGGTGGTCCTCCGAGCTGAAGGTCAGGCCGGCCTTGGGCGCCGCCTGGTCCGGGAGAGCCCCCTGCCGCGTGGAAGCGGCGCTGACCCGGCGGATGAACGGCTTGACGTGGTGACTTGTAGGCGGCGCCTGCGAGCCGCCCAGGAGGGCCGCGACGACCGGGGGTGTTGGTGTAGCATGGTGGGCGAGGAAGAGGCTGCGGAGCTCTTCCCAAGAGGCCACGGAGGCTGCCGGCAGGTGGAGCAACCATGCGCGCGGAGCGCCGGTGAGGGCCATGGGAAGCCAGTTGGCCATGACCCTATCATCACCTCCAGCTTCGAGGATGGCCTCCTCGTACGCCAGCAAGAAGGCCAGCGGATCAGTCGCGCCGTTGTAGCGCGGCGGCGTCGTTGGCTTGAACTTGTCCGACCACCGTACCCGTTGCAGGGCTGGGGCTAGGGCTCGGAGCCCCCTGGCCCCCCTGCTGGCACCGGCGGCCGGAGCGGGCGACGCGCTACCCATCGCGAGGCAAGTCGTGGCGGTGGCGGAAGGGAAAACTCCGGTGCACCCCCTACCTGGCGCGCCAAATGTCGGATTTCGGGTTCCGGCAGACCCTTGAGGTTCGAACACTGGGGTGCGCGCGGAGATTTCGCCTTCTACCTACCTGCACCCCACCGCCTCGCTAAGATCTAAGCTATGGAAAGAACATCACAAGAGACACAGGGTTTATACTAGTTCGGGCCACCATTGTGGTGTAATACCCTACTCTCGTTTGTGGTGTGGTGGATTGCCTCTTGGGCTGATGATGATGAGCAATACAAGGAAGAACAGCCTCGCAAGGGTCTGTTCTTGGCTGGGGCGATGAACAGCTAGGAGGAGTTCAGTCACCTTTCTCTCTCTCTCTCTCTCTGTGATGCTACTCAATCCGATCCCAGCTCGTTTCTGGATTCTCTCTACCCTGGGGGTGGCTAGTCCTATTTATAGGCAAAGGCCCTGGGCCTCTTCCCAAATATTGAGCGGGAAGGGCGCCAACAATTGGCCATTTTGAAGGGGAACATCTGGTACACTTATCCTGACTAAAGTTGGTCCTTGCCTGCCAAAGGCTCTGGTGGTGACGCTGGCTTGGGCTCCACAATGACTTCCTCCCTGCCGTTGGTCTAGTCTTGGTCTCGTTGCACCGAAACGTGTGCCTTTGCTTGATGCTCTCGCCTGCGCTTGCTCCCTTTGAACCAAAGAGGAAAGGAGGACACTGCGCGGGCTGGCGCCCGCCTGGCGCCCTTGGTCCTCATGGCTTGCGTCACGGGCACCTCGTGAGGTACCCCGCCTTGATCTCTCCGCCTCCTCGCGAGCCAGCCTGATGAGGCCGTGCCTGAGGAAGCTCCTTGTCGTCCGCCCCGCGAGGCTTGGCCCCTCACGAGGGTCTTGGGTCCGTGTTGATGAAGATGAGCCGTGCTGGGCCCCCTTTTGAGCCACGCCGCAGGCCGCAGGCAGGCAAGTCTGGGGACCCCCGTTCCCAGAACGCCAACACCTTTATAATCACCCAGTTACGTTGTGACGTTTGGTAGGACACAAAGTGTTCCTCCGGTAAACGGGAGTTGCATAATCTCATAGTCATAGGAACATGTATAACTCATGAAGAAAGCAATAGCAGAATACTAAACGATCGTGTGCTAAGCTAACGGAATGGGTCAAGTCAATCACATCATTCTCCTAATGATGTGATCCCGTTAATCAAATGACAACTCATGTCTATGGTTAGGAAACTTAACCATCTTTGATTAACGAGCTAGTCAAGTAGAGGCATACTAGTGACACTATGTTTGTCTATGTATTCACACATGTATTATGATTCCGGTTAATACAATTCTAGCATGAATAATAAACATTAATCATGAAATAAGGAAATAAATAATAACTTTATTATTGCCTCTAGGGCATATTTCCTTCAGTCTCCCACTTGCACTAGAGTCAATAATCAAGTTCACATCGCCATGTGATTTAACATCAATAGTTCACATCTTTATGTGGTTAACACCCATAGTTCACATCGATATGTGACCAACACCCAAAGGTTTTACTAGAGTCAGTAATCTAGTTGACATCGCTATGTGATTAACTCACAAAGAGTACTAAGGTGTGATCATGTTTTGCTTGTGAGAGAAGTTTAGTCAATGAGTCTGCCATATTCAAATCCGTATGTATTTTGCAAATTTCTATGTCTACAATGCTCTGCAGGGAGCTACTTTAGCTAATTGCTCCCACTTTCAATATGTATCCAGATGAAGACTTAGAGTCATTCGGATCGATTAAAACTTGTATCGACGTAACCCTTTTACTTACCTAACCTTTTGTCACCTCCATAACCGAGAAACATATCCTTATTCCACTAAGGATAATTTTGACCGCTGTCCAAAGGATCTACTCCTAGATCACTATTGTACTCCTTGCCAAAATCAGTGTAGGGTATACAATAGATCTGGTACATAGCAGGCATACTTTATAGAACCTATGGCTGAGGCATAGGGAATGACTTTCATTCTCTTTCTATCTTCTACCATGGTCGGGCTTTGAGTCTTACTCAATTTCACACCTTGTAACACAGGCAAGAACTCTTTCTTCGACTGTTCCATTTTGAACTACTTCAAAATCTTGTCAAGGTATGTATTCATTGAAAAAACTTATCAAGTGTTTTGATCTATCTCTATAGATCTTGATGCTCAATATGTAAGCAGCTTCACCGAGGTCTTTCTTTGAAAAACTCCTTTCAAACACTCCTTTATGCTTTCCAGAAAATTCTACATCATTTCTGATCAACAATATGTCACTTACATATACTTATCAAAAAGGTTGTAGTGCTCCCACTCATTCTCTTGAAAATACAGGCTTCACCGCAAGTCTGTATAAAACTATATGCTTTGATCAACTTATCAAAGTGTATATTCCAACTCCGAGATGCTTGCACCAGTCCATAGATGGATCGCAGGAGCTTGCACATTTTGTTAGTACCTTTAGGATTGACAAAACCTTCTGGTTGCATCATATACAACTCTTCTTTTAAAAATCCATTAAGGAATGCAGGTTTGACATCCATTTGCCAAATTTCATAAAATGCGGCAATTCCTAACATGATGCGGACAGACTTAAGCATCGCTACGAGTGAGAAAATCTCATCATAGTCAACACCTTGAACTTTTCGAAAACCTTTTGCAATAATTCTAGCTTTGTAGATAGTAACACTACTATCACCGTCCGTCTCCCTCTTGAAGATCCATTTAATCTCAATGGCTCGCTGATCATTTGGGCAAGTCAATCAAAGTCCATACTTTGTTCTCATACATGGATCCCATCTCAGATTTCATGGCCTCAAGCCATTTTGCGGAATCTGGGCTCAGCATCGCATCTTCATAGTTTCGTAGGTTCGTCATGGTCTAGTAACATGACCTCCAAAACAGGATTACCGTACTACTCTGGTGCGGATCTCACTCTGGTTAACCTACGAGGTTCAGTAGTAACTTGATCTGAAGTTACATGATCATCATCAATAGCTTCCTCATTAATTAGTGTAGGAGTCACAGGAACATATTTCTGTGATGAACTACTTTCCATGAAGGGAGCAGGTACAGTTACCTCATCAAGTTCTACTTTCCTCCGACTCACTTCTTTCGAGAGAAACTCCTCCTCTAGAAAGGATCCATTCTTAGCAACGAATGTCTTGCCTTCAAATCTGAAGGTGTACCCAACAGTTTCCTTTGGGTATCCTATGAAGACACATTTCTCCGATTTGGGTTTGAGCTTGTCAGGATTGAGGGAGTCCTGGATTAGGGGGTCTCCGGACAGCCGGACTATATCCTTTGGCCGGACTGTTGGACTATGGAGATACCAGATTGAAGACTTCGTCCCGTGTCTGGATGGGACTCTCCTTGGCGTGGAAGGCAAGCTTGGCAATACAGATATGTAGATCCTCCCTTGTAACCGACTCTGTGTAACCCTAGCCCCCTCCGGTGTCTATATAAACCGGAGGGTTTTGTCCGTAGAACCGACAACAATCATACCATAGGCTAGATTCTAGGGTTTAGCCTCTACGATCTCGTGGTAGATCAACTCTTGTAATACTCATATTATCAAGATCAATCAAGCAAGAAGTAGGGTATCACCTCCATCGAGAGGGCCCGAACCTGGGTAAACATCATGTCCCCCGCCTCCTGTTACCACCCGCCTTAGACGCACAGTTCGGGACCCCCTACCCGAGATCCGTCGGTTTTGACACCGACATTGGTGCTTCATTGAGAGTTCCACTGTTCCGTCACCGCAAGGCTTGATGGCTCCTTCGATCATCGACAATGATGCAATCCAAGGTGAGGTTTACCTCCCCGGACAGATCTTCGTATTCGGCGGCTTCGTACTGCAGGCCGATTCACTTGGCCATCTGGAGCAGATCGAAAGCTACGCCCCTGGCCATCAGGTCAGGTTTGGAAGTTTGAACTACACTTCCGACATCCGCGGAGACTTGATCTTCGACGGATTCGAGACCATGCCAGGTGCGCCGCATGATCATGACGAGCATGATTTAGCTCTGCCGTCGAACAGTGTTAGGAAGATCACACCTGCAATTACTCTGGCTTTCAATCCGGAGCAAATTACGCCATCCGAGGATGGGTGGATAGACCCCGCCAAGGAGACCGCACTCTCAGCGGCGATAGAGCCGGATACTGACTTCACCCCTTACGAGAGCCGTGTTGCCGAACCATTGGATTCGTCCTCAGCCACAGGCTCCGAGCCGCCCGCGTCCATGCCCATCGAATCCGATTGGGCGCCGATCATGGAGTTCACCTCCGCGGATATCTTTCAGCACTCGCCTTTCGGAGACGTGCTAAAGTCATTAAGGTCTCTCTCCTTGTCAGGAGAACCTTGGCCGAACTATGTCCGGTGATGACCCACAAGTATAGGGGATTTATCGTAGTCCTTTCGATAAGTAAGAGTGTCAAACCCAACGAGGAGCAGAAGGAAATGATAAGCGGTTTTCAGCAAGGTATTCTCTGCAAGTACTGAAATAAGTGGTAACAGATCAGTTTTGTGATAGGATATGTAACGAGCAACAAGTAACAAAAGTAAATAAAGTGCAGCAAGGTGGCCCAATCCTTTTTATAGCAAAGGACAAGCCTGGACAAACTCTTATATGGAGAAAAGCGCTCCTGAGGACACATGGGAATATCGTCAAGCTAGTTTTCATCACGTTCATATGATTCGCGTTCGGTACTTTGATAATTTGATATGTGGGTGGACCGGTGCTTGGGTGATGTCTAACTTGAACAAGCATCCCACTTATGATTAACCTCTATTGCAAGCATGCACAACTACAACAAAAGTATTAAGGTAAACCTAACCATAGCATGAAACATATGGATCCAAATCAGCCCCTTACGAAGCAACACATAAACTAGGGTTTAAGCTTCTGTCACTCTAGCAACCCATCATCTACTTATTACTTCCCAATGCCTTCCTCTAGGCCCAAATAATGTTGAAGTGTTATGTAGTCGACGTTCACATAACACCACTAGAGGCTAGACAACATACATCTCATCAAAATATCGAACGAATACCAAATTCACATGACTACTAATAGCAAGACTTCTCCCATGTCCTCAGGAACAAACGTAACTACTCACAAAGCATATTCATGTTCATAATCAGAGGGGTATTAAAGGATCTGAACAGATGATCTTCCACCAAGTAAACCAACTAGCATCAACTACAAGGAGTAATCAACACTACTAGCAACCTACTAGTACCAATCCCGGACTTGGAGACAAGGATTGGATACAAGAGATGAACTAGGGTTTTGAGATGAGATGGTGCTGGTGAAGATGTTGATGGAGATTGCCCACTCCCGATGAGAGGAGCGTTGGTGATGACGATGGCGATGATTTCCCCCTCCCGGAGGGAAGTGTCCCCGGCAGAACAGCTCTGCCGGAGCCCTAGATTGGTTCCGCCAAGGTTCCGCCTCGTGGTGATGGAGTTTCGTCCCGAAAGGTTGCTTATGATTTTTTCCTCGACGAAAGACATCATATAGCAGAAGATGGCCATCGGAGAGCCAGCAGGGGGGCCACGAGGCAGGGGGGGCGCACCCTGGGGGTATGGCGCGCCCCCACCCTCGTGGCCTGGTGGGCCCCCCTCTGGTGAACTTCTTCCGCTCAATATTTTTTATTATTTCCAAAAATTACTTTCGTGGAGTTTAAGGACTTTTGGAGTTGTGCAGAATAGGTCTCTAATATGTGCTCCTTTTCCAGCCCAGAATTCCAGCTACCGGCATTCTCCCTCCTTTTGTAAACCTTGTAAAATAAGAGAGAATAGGCATAAGTATTGTGACATAACGTGTAATAGCAGCCCATAAAGCAATAAATATCAATATAAAAACATGATGCAAAATGGACGTATCAACTCCCCCAAGCTTAGACCTCGCTTGTCCTCAAGCGGAAGCCGATAATGATAAATATGTCCCCATGTTTAGAGGTAGAGGTGTCGATAAAAAAATACGAACATGAAGGCATCATGATAATTCTCATAACAACAACATATATAGATATTGTCATATGATTTCTTATGCTCAAGTAATAATCTATTCACAATGCAAAAGTATGAATCATAAACTTTATTGAGAATCAACAGACTATAATCTCAGTCATTGAAGCAATTCAATTTATCATAACATCAGAAAGAGTCTATGTCAGAGCTTTATAGCAAGTCCACATAATCAACTATCATTTAGTCTTTCATAATTGCTAACACTCATGCGATACTTGTGGTTACGGAGTTTTAATCGGACACGGAGAAAGATAGGGGCTTATAGTTTCGCCACCCAACCTTTTACCTCAAGGGTAATGTCAACAATAATAACTCATGCTCCCCTACATCCAATTAGATATATCTATCAGGATCTTTCCAACACACTGTGCTTGCCAAAGGATAAAATGAAAAAGGAAAGGTGAAGATCACCATGACTCTTGCATAAGGTAGAAGAAAATAAATAAAAGATAGGCCCTTCGCAGAGGGAAGCAGAGGTTGCCATGCGCTTTTATGGTTGGATGCACAAAATCTTAATGCGAAAGAACGTCACTTTATATTGCCCCTTGTGATATGAACCTTTATTATGTAGTCTGTCGCTTTTATTTCTTCCACATCACAACATCGTATAAAGCTTATTTTCTCCCACACAAATAAGTCATACATATTTAGAGAGCAATTTCTATTGCTTTGCACCGATGACAACTTACTTGAATGATCTTACTCAATCCATAGGTAGATATGGTGGACTCTCATGGCAAAACTGGTTTAAGGGTTTATGGAAGCACAAGTAGTATCTCTACTTGGTGCTGAGAATTTGGCTAGCATGAGGGGGAAAGGCAAGCTCAACATGTTCGATGATCCATGACAACATACTTTATCTTGGATATAAGAAAACATAACCCATTACGTTGTCTTCCTTGTCCAAAATCAACTCTTTAGCATGTCATATTTTAGTGAGTGCTCCCAATCTATACCTACTAATAAACCAAGGTGCGTTTCACTAATTTTTTCATCCGTTCACCTATTATTTTTATTAATTTTTTATTGCTATATCCGAGGTGGTACTAAATATGAAAAATGTGTTCTGCGCTCGTACAAATTCCTAGGCTTTTGTGGTGCTATGCTATCTGGATTTTATGGCCACATTGGGCCTCCCGGTGCTGGCCAGCAAAAGGACCTAAGGGGGGTCACCAGGATTGCTGGGAGCCAGGTGTCAATGTAACAGCAGAAATAAAATGCAAAACAAAATATTGGGAGTCCAAGGTATTGATCCCAGGTCTGCAGGGTTTGCAAATGAGTCGCGCAAACCAACGGGCCATGCATGTGTTTGTGAACAAATTGCAACTCCGTATTTTAAGTACGAACCAACTTATTTACGAGAATCAAACACAAGGCATGGCCCCCGTTGTGCTCGATGCTCGACAACAGCGAGCTGTTGGGGTTTGCCTGAGTGTCATAGGGACGCGCGTGGCGTAGCGTTAGGCGCATGGGTGCGCAGGTGAGCGCGTGGAAGTGCACCAGCAGCAAGGAGCGGCTGAACTAGAGCTCGTGGCCGTGGGAGTTCATGGCGGCCAGTAGCGGAGGCAGGAATCGTAAATTTATGATCTTGAGGGGGGGCCGATTAAGAAAACATAACAAAAAAATTACTGTTCACGCCCAAAATACAAAGAAGTGACTAATGTTGGGGAGGGCCGGGGTCCCTGCTGCCCCCTGCCTCCGCCACTGATGGCGGCAACCTAGGCCGCGCGGATCGACGGCTATGTGGACAAATGAGACTGGAGAGAGAGATGGAGAGGAGCTTAGCTTCGCCGTAGGGGTTCATCTAGAGTCGTACGAGGTCGACTGTGACGCGGAAAACATTCCCGTCGAAACTGTAAATATAAGGATGTCGGAGCCAACCCGAGGGGGCCCTGTATACGCGAAAGACTGTTGGCGGGAGTCTAACTGCCACCGAAACCTTCATGGCTCGCTCCCATCCGCCCTTCCCCGACATCGGCCGCCCGCCCCGGCAGCCGCGCTCGCCCACCGCCGGTCCCTGGACGACCCCGTTGCGCCATCCGCCCCAACCGCTGCGCTCGCCCACTCGCCCTCTACCACGGCCGCCGCATCTATTCGAAGCCGGCCGTCTCGGACGGAGCGAGCTAGCTAGCTAGCTCAATCGATTCGAACGGAGCTAGCTAGCTGAATCGATTCGATCCATTCGAACAGCTATCTAGCTAGCTTGATGCGTGTACGCCTTGTCCACGACTCGCGGCGGGTAGATGCGGTCCTGGGGCGCCAGCTCGCGGCGTCGGTGCCCGAGACTGCGGCGAAGAGCAGATGGGCGACGGGGGATTGGCCAGCCGGAGGGGCAGACGACGTGTGGCGGCAGCGGGCAGAAGGGGCAGCGGTGGGTCGTGCCTCGACCAGTCCATGCGTGAGGAGGAAGAGAAAAAAATATATAGAAAATGTGGGTCCCACGCCTATTTACTGGTTGATTTACAGTTTCTATTTTGCAGTGTCTGTTTTCGACCCTTATATGAGATATGCCGCGAACTGTAAACGCAATTTTACAGTTTGCGATATAAGGGGTCTGCTGGAGATGCTCGTATAGCAGTTCCATCAATGGTTAAGATGGCCATACTTCATGTGCTTATATTTTTTCTCCCGTTGGAACGCACGGGCATATTTGCTAGTCATAAAAGATGTCAATGATAATATATTTATATGTGTAACCTGTCTTTCCTTATTACTTCCTATTAATTGCAACGATGACCAAAGCTATGTTTGCCAACTCCCAATAATTTTTAATCATCATACTCTTTCTATGTGAAGTCATTACTCTCAATAAGATCAATATGAACTCTTTGTTTCTTTTTATTCTCTTTCTTTTATTCACTCAAGATCATGGCAAAACAATCAGGCCCTTGAATCAACACTAATCTTTATTATAAAGCTCACGGACTCGATTACATAGAGAGATCATAAAGCAAAAACTCAAAACTAGATCATGCCATAAACTTTATTCTACTAGATTAAGATACTACTAATAGGATCGAACTAAGAAAAATGGTAAAGATAGGAGTGTGATGGTGATACGATACCGGGGCACCTCACCCAAGCTTGGCAGTTGCCAAGGGGAGTGCCCATACCCATGTGATTATGTGTCCTTCTTTAGTGTTGGTGAAGAAGATGGAGGTGTTGTTGGATCGTCGCACATCGAACGTAAGAGGTCCTCCAGCTTACGGATAATGCCCTTGAGTGCAACGATATGCTCCTTCAACAAAATATTTTCACATGTGAGATACTTGTTCTGTATACGAGCTAACTCAATCATATTGAAAGCTTCGATCTCAATTGGGGTAAGGAGATTGTGATCAAGTTGAAGGATGTCTTCTGCTACCGGAACTTGATCCTCCGTGGCCTTCTTGATCCCTTCATCCTTGTTGATCTCCATGAATTCTTCCCTCTTCAGCTCTATCTTCATTAGCCAAGCATCGTTGTCACCATTGTTTACAATCCGCATGAAAACACAAATCCTGCCTGACTTGGCCAATAAAAGATACCTAGCATGACACATCAGCTACGCCATCTGAGCCTGTCCACTTGCTAGTCAGGAAAAATAACCGCTCCGTTCCGTGGGCTTCTTTCACAGCTCTCTTCACGCTCGCTTTACGAGTGCAACCAAGTTCAATAAACTGTTCATGCTAATTCATAGACTATGCTGGTTTCTATCTAAGAGTCATGTGAGACGCTTCCTTCTCATACACATCTGAAGCAACGTTTGATCATCTGCATTAGAGAGTTTTGCAGGTCCTTGAGAGAACGTTATCCGATCGATTATGACTTGACCATGGTCCGAGGTGAAATTGGTCCTGGTCCATAAAACGAAAGGTGCTTTGGGCAAGCGCAAGAAGTCGTCTCAAGGGGAGTTCCATAGGAATGTTCAACTTTGATCAACCTTGGTTTGGTCCCATGCCTAAAAAGATGTAAGGTCAAAACAAAATAGGGTGATATAACCCATGCCGCCTAAGAATGTCTTGGCGTAATCCCTACTATGGCTTCCTCAAGGATCCAAATGCTAAGAGGGTCCGAGCCATAATGGATTGATGTGACCGTAGCGGTGATCGGAATCGATCTGAATGAGGCAGTTATGGGACTTATCTTATATAACAATATATATGGAGGAAGGAAAGCGAGACCGTACTTCTTTTGCCAGGCCTGTTCTTACATAAGGTTCCCGCAGAAGATCAAGTTGGTGAGCTGTGTGATGGGAAACCTTCCCTTGCGGTTCGGAGAGCATCAAGACGAATGAGAGGTTCACCACCACATCATTGCAAGGGGAGCTCGCTCGATTCGCAGATTGGCCTGACTCGTAATTCACTTTTGACTCTGTGTTCGATAGCCTGACCGTAGTGATGTTAATTGTGGTTACATTCATAAGTAGCTTGGTCCATCTTTATTCCATTTCATATATGTCCGAGGATCCGCATAGCCCTCGATTTATGTGTTATTTATCCATTTTATTTTTTATGCTAATGTTGGTGACCGGAGATAACTTTCTTCAATTATTCTTGGGATGGGAGGGAGTAGGTCTTGCTTCATATTTGTTAATTCATTTCTGGTTTACACGACTTCAAAGGGATAAAGCTGCTATAAAAGCTATGCTTGTCAATCGAGTAGTTGATTTTGGATTAGCTCTTGGGATTTTGGTTGTTTTACTCTCTTTCAAACAGTAGACTTTTCAACCATTTTTGCTTGTGCTAGTGCTCCCGAAATGAATGGATTTTTGCAATGTGAGATTGAATGCCATAACTCTGATTTGTATTTTACTTTTTATTGGTGCTGTTGGGAAATCTGCACGATAGGATTGCATACTTGGTTACCCGATGCAATGGAGGGTCCCACCAATGATTCTGCTTTGATTCATGCAGCTACTATGGTCATCCTTGGCGTTTTCATGATAGCAAGGTGCTCCCTTTATTTGAATACTCACCTCGGCTTTGATTGTTATTACTTTTGCAGGAGCTATGACGCTCATTCCTTGCGGCAACCATCGGAATATTACAGAACGATCTAAAGAGGGTCATAGCTTATTCAACTTGTAGTCAATTAGGGTATATGATCTTTGCTTGCGGCATCTCTAACTATTCGGTTAGCGTCTTTCACTTAATGAATCACGCGTTTTTCAAAGCATTACTCTTCCTGAGTGCGGGTTCGGTGATTCATGCCATGTCGGATGAGCAAGATATGCGGAAGATGGGGGGGGGCTTGCCTCCTCCTTTCCTTTGAGCTATGCCATGATGCT
>CM038682.1:168439208-168458164 GCA_021605205.1 Aegilops longissima
TGGAAGAACCCTCGAAGCCTGTCCCCGACGACGATGCCCCCTGGGCGAAAGGAAAGGGGCCGCCATTCTCTTTCGTTCCTTAATCGTTCCGATCATTTCTCTCATTCCCTTTTGTTTGTTTTTTCAGGTTGGTTCGTTTCCTCCTCCTATCTACGCAATTCTCTGTCTTCGTTCGTGATCATCTTAGGCAAAAGGATAGGTATAAATTTTGTGGAGGGGCGGCCAGAAAGGGCGATTCCCCTTTTCCATTGAAGTAGGGAAGGGGTGATTGATCTTTTTGAATCAGGCCTTCTGACCAAGTGGTGGTATAAGCTTCATTGCGGATGAAAAGAAGTCCTTATGAGCGGAGCTACAAAAGGAAGTTCAAGCTCAAGAAATCCTCTCAATAGGGATTGGGCAAGCAAGCTGTTTGTTTATTTGATCTTACCCGGCTGTGAGACGGGACGTGAAGTCAACCAAGTACATGTGTGTTCATAGTGTCCCCGCACCTTCCTCCTAGCTGAGTATGGATGCTGAAGTTAGCTGGAGTGTGGGGCGAAAAGTGGTAGATGGAACTCCTATTTACCGTGATTTCTTCTTGCACTTCCAACTTGAAGAGGAAGAAGCATCTCTCTTTGCATCTTCAATAGATAGGAAAAAGGATCTTGACCTGAAGCCTTCGACCAAAGAAAGGGAGACTTGGTGAAGTCAGAGGTGGTTTTCCTTCCCTAGATTCATGGAAGGACTTTTTGAAGTTTGAGTGAGGAAGGAAAGCGGGAAAGGTCCGACATAAAGGAAAGGTTTGCGAGGCTTAACGATTTAGAATATAGCTGTTGAGGTGGCACCTGTTCCCCCGGGGCAGGGGTATATGCCCGTGGCTTTCTTTTGTCACTTCTTTCAGATCAATGAAGTGGAAAAGTAATATAGTAAGGGACCCTTGTTTACAAAGAAAGATGTCACTCCAAGAACTCGAAGTCAAGCATCTTCGGGAATATCCAGATTAGTCTTCAACTAGAGAAAGGATAGGAATCTCCTTTGCTGAGTTTTCTTATCCAGCGGATGTAGCGGTAAAAGATTCTATTCTTTCCGCGGTCTAGTTACGTCTTTCCTCTCCCTATCTAAAGAGCTCTATTAACATAGACCCTCTCCTGACTCTCTATCATTTTAAGAAAGCAGCAAATCCTTCTCTCTATTCTACTATCCGATCTCGTCTGTTGAAAATCGATCTGAAATATGGTCATATCTTCGTTATCCCAATAGTAAACCTTCTTACTTCTCTTCGCATCTCGAAAGACGCAAAAGATCTGTTATTAGCTTATTTATAAGCTGTCGAAGGTCCTTAAAAGCCTTGATTTGTGGCTTACGACTTACTTGCCTTTTTTCCTTAAAGCCTATATAGACAGACATAGACCGAGGGCATTCGGGCATCCATGCTCCTGGCAATGGCAAGATCCGAGATGTCAGTTGCTTGTCTTCAAGCCTCAACCTTATTCTGACTCCTACTAGGGCAATCAGGTTTAAGTTAAGCCCGAACAGCTTAGTTTTCCACTTCTCTTCCGACACAAGCTTCTTTGCCAAGCCTTCCCCATCAACTGGAAATCCAGTAAGAAAGGCAAGGGGCGCAATGGCAAGGCAATCTCAAATCATAATGGGAGTTTTATTTAGGTTTATTTAGATAGATTCGCCTTTGGGGTTGTTACAGAATCGGTTCTTCAAGAAGGAGCTCTTAGTACGGTGGATGCACCGAATGCAAGCTGTAAGGAAGAATAATTCTCTTAGCAGACAAGAATGAAATTCAATTAGTCCCACACTTCCCGCAGGAATCAAAGAGTACGCAAGCACATTCATTTAATGGGAAAGCTTTCCTTGGCTAGGCCCCTATGAAGAAAGATGCCAATTCCCAAAAGCAGTAACAATAGCAATAGCAGTAGGAATAGCATTAGGAATTAAGACCGTCAGGCCTCATTCATCAAAGTAGCAGTCCTTAGGGGCTGAAAAAGATCCCAGATTCCCCGCAACAAGCTTGGAAAGGAAGAAGACATGAAGGGAGGAGTTCCGCTTAGCCTTTGCTCCTCTTTGATAGAAGTAGCTCTTTTGTTTGCCAGAATGGCTTGTTAGCAAGAAAATGCCTTCTTAGGAAGTGAAGAAGAATACGCCTGCTTGAGAATGCCCTCTTGTTGTTCTCGAAAGATGGAGGGGGGCAGATTTCACTAAGGAAAGGAACTGAACTAATGGACGAGGAGGAAGAGAATACAGAAAAATTGCCGACATTCAAGCATACTATAGATGTTCCAGAACTGCTAAAGGGAAGTTTTAGTCGAAAGGACAACTAAGCGAAAGGCCTTCTTAGAAAGGCAGAGTGACAGGTAATGCCCTATTTCCTAACAGTGAAATCTAAGATTAGACAAGAAAGAAGCTAAAGGCTAGGCAAAGAAGACGAGGGAGAAATCGTAGGTGAAAACGTTGGGTTACCAACTCGGGTGGGTTCTCACACCAAAGTTCCTTTGTTTCGGGCAAGCCCAATTACAAACAAAAGAGAAGGTCGGTCCCGTACTCAAACCAAATCAGAAGGGCGGTACTCACTCGGATGGAAGAATCCCAGGTCAGTCCCATACCCGAACAAAGGCTAGACCGAAGGTCCCGTCCCACGGGTTAGGTGCTTAGCTGAAGGTGGAAGGAGAAGCCAAGGCAAGAGCAAGGGTTGAAAGACAATATAGAAGAATTCCATCTCCCCTATTTGTTCCATTCTCAATGGTTGGTCAATTTGAGATGAACTACGGGAATCTATATATGGACTTCAAGGTCAATCAACCCATGCAAGGAAACTCGACGAAATTTGTTTTTTGATGGATTCAAGCAAAGAATGAGAATTATGGCTTGGCTAGGGAAGCAGTAGTAGTGACAGAGGTCGAGCTTTGAGATGAAAAGAGGGCTGAGTCGTCTAGCTTTTATTCCAAAATCACGTATCACCGATCAGCCTATTCGAGAGGAGCTGCTTGCCTTGCCCACTTCAATAAGGAAGACTCCATCCATCTAACCCATATCCATTGGAACCAGAAGCGAGTGGTAAAGTCACCCTTTGGCTAAAAAAACGATTTGTATGCGTGGCGCAACACACACATCTGCAAAAGAAGAGAAAGAACAAAAAGAACCAGGCCCACAAGACGACAAGTGGATTGAATATCCTTTGCTTTCGTCACCGGTGCTATTGAATCCGCATTTAGAAGAAAGAGCTTTGGGACTGAATTTCTTTGAGTGGGGCTTGCCCATTAATTAGATCACCTGAGTAAGCCAAGAAAGACGAAAGCGATGGATGTATGTGACAAAGAGAACTTATGAACATGAAAGCCAGCCTGTTCCCTAAATATTTTAGGAAGCGAAGAAGACAGAAAAAAGTTTGGTAATCTTCTCCCTTTGGTAGGCATTTACCCAAGGCACTGATATTATGAGTCTCTCGATTATACGTGAAATAGGGAGTTCAAGGTCTCATTCGTCTTTCTTGGCCTATGTGAATATGAGCCAATTCCGGAAAGTGAATAATTCACTATTGAAAGTGCAAGTCGACGTTCCTGATATGAAAGTGAAAGTGGAGTGAAATCTGGATATGAAGGTTCAAGTCCAGTTCCAATCTGGATATCAAAGTGAAAGCGGAGTGAAAGTGAAAGTGAAAGTCTAGTCGAGAAGGGAAAAAGCCTGGAGGGGAACAGGACCGTGACTCTTCTAAACCATTACATGACGGAGAAGTCCATTCTCGTCATGATCGATCCACGTCCTACCATAGTGCCCGGAGAACCTGCTTCTAGAAGATTCTATAGTGATCCACTGGAATCGGCCTCGGGTGACGCCTCCCTAGTCGTCGAAAGATTTCATCCCTCGCTCGGTCGTTAAGGTGGGGTGAAAACTGCAATTAATGCTCTATCTCCG
This sequence comes from Aegilops longissima, assembly GCA_021605205.1. Lineage (NCBI taxonomy): Eukaryota > Viridiplantae > Streptophyta > Magnoliopsida > Poales > Poaceae > Aegilops > Aegilops longissima. Next base: position 168,443,112 of record CM038682.1, read on the forward strand.
TCATAGAATATGGGATACTCACTTTCAATGGCCTCACATCCCCGAGCCTCGGTGGCCTGCCCTTCCAATCGGGTTATAACGGTCCGGTATCAGCAACACCAGCCAATCGTGTTGGTACGGTGGGTTCCCCATACCCACTATTCGGAAAAAAAGCTTGCCATAGCAGCTCAAACCTCCGATCGGAAATGGGAGTTCTAACGGTCCTAACCCCAATTCCAAACAAATTGATTGAACCGAGGTTCGTGCAGGGAGAGAATAGAAACTAATAACAATGGAGCAAGAAAACGGATGCGCTAACGCATAACGGCTTTCAGCTTAGTTGCTCAATCCGTTGCTTGTTTGGTTCGAGGTTGAGCTCACCCGCCGCCCCACGCCGATAGTCTTCCTAACTTCTATGCCCTTTTTTTGCTCTAAGGTAAGGTCCTTCAAGAACAGAATTGCAGTCGCAACGGGCTCTGGTGAATATTGTCCGCCCGTATGAGCCGGGCTGTGAATATTTATAGGTCGGTGTCTTTACTTGAAAAAGCACAATACTACACTACAACAATTTGAAGAAATCCATAAGTGACTCTAATTTGAATTCACTAGTCATGTTGAGTTTTTTTATTTCAATATAAAAATCTGCCAATCCCAATATTCCCACATTTCATTACGGTCCAAAGTGTCCATTCCCGAATGAAAGAAATGAGCTTGCCCTTCACTCACTTCGAATGACTCCTTTAGCACTCTCTTTTTAGATCAAAAATAGAAACAGTTTACCTTTACCATACCTTCCAAGCAAGAGTGTTTTATTGCAAGATTAAGTTATTCTTGAACAAAGAGAAATTCTCATTATAAAGGATGAGAGAAATTGAAGCACTTTTTCTTATTCTAGCGAGCGGAATTGAATTGGTCTAATTTAGGACTTTCCAATCGATTTTATCTTACCTAATTCTATCTCGCCTGGGGTAGGTACGTCATAAGCTCGGGCAGCTATCTTATTCCAAAGAATATAGCTCCCTAAAAGGTTGCCGATACCATACCTCTATTGAACCCTACTGGATCCAATTGTTTAAGTGTTTAGTCGAGAGGAACCACATTGACACCATGCTTGTGCTAAGCCACAACTCCATCAAACTAATCTGGATTTCTTCTTGTTTACCAATAATGGGGCATCTGCCTAACCCTATCAAACCTCTCTGCAACTACTTCTCTCTGTTCTCAGCAGCCCGCAGGATTTTTCGAGTCTCAAAGTCCTATTAGAACTCCCGCTTGCTCCTTTGGAGCCAAATGGATCAATTTGGTAAGATAATACAAGAATCGTATTTGGTTGGGTTCTAACTCGTTGTTCATCTGGCGCTGGTGTGATACCGTGAAGAAGCGAGTAGTTGACAGTCGGGAAGTAGATTCCTTTAAGGAGAGAAATTCATTGGTTTAGCCGTTAGGCGGAGCTTCTTCACGCCATGAGCGGAACAGCCCAGCAGCTTAACGTGCTCTTGGCACAAAGGTAATAGAATGGGAGTCTGACGACACCGGTACTCGGGATCTCCTGCTTGAAGAAGCAAGGAATTTCAATTACTCAGCCGTTGAATAAAATAAACTAGATACCCATGTTTCCAATATTTACTTCTCTTTACTTGCACCTAGCCTAAGCATAAAGTAGATTTGCTGCACAAGCTCAAGTGGAGGAGGAAGCAGGGGTGGCGAACAAAATGTTGGTATGGAAGATCTCTTGCTCCCTTTGAAGGGTTCTTAGATTACCAAGTAAGGGAGGAGGTAGGTACCATGGTTTCCTTCTTTATTGAATACCATGAACGCGAGTAAACATTTAAGTGAGAAGTTAGGTAGCGTTGCCAATGGCCAAAGCCTTTACTCTTTACTTCTTGACTATAGTAATAGTAAATAATGTCACTAGATTTAGGCATAAATACTAGCCAGTACCATTTCCCAAACTTGATTTCCTTTTATGCACCTGTTTATGCACTGGTCATTGTTCACGAACTAAGGCGGCTTAGCAGCCTTTCTTTGGGCCGTATGAAGGAAGTACTTCAGCGAATGGGTAGGTTGCCAACCCAACATTATAGGCGGAAATTCTCCTTTCTCCAAGTATGCTCATTAGACCGATAGGTGAGTAGCTAGTATAGTAGTAGCCAATACTAAAAACCGATAGTAGAAGGGTCGGTGGATGGCCCTTGCGAAAGTGGCCACGCCGCATCCCTTCAGTAGCCAATCCTTTTTGTCAACGATGCAGTTCGCTTGGAACATGGCACAAGGTGTGACGTTCCGAGCGGTGGAGGACAACCTGTTTGTTGTTCCAGTTTTCTGCCTTGGCGACTGGCAGAAGCTCATGGAAGAAGGGCCGTGGCTGTTCCGCAACCATGGCGTGTAAATAAGCCTTACAACGGGATGGCTAACCCGCGATCTGTGGTTCTGAACCAGATTCACATCTGGTCGCAGATTCATAAGATCCCGGAACTGTTCCGCCTGGAAAACCTGGTGCGGGATCTGGCTAATAAGAAGCAACAATAGAGAATCTCGCCTAGCTCGAGGCTGCGCCTCAGTGCCCTCTGTAAGTACTTTCTAGTAAAAAGAACAACCTTTCAAAGCACATACCATTATGGCTAGCTAAAACGAAAGAATGAGAGTACAAGGTATGGGTCTACGCTTCCAGCTTGCTCTAGAAAAACGGAAATGGGATCTCTCTCTGGTGGGAGCCTGGCAGCGGGGAAAACGGCACCTGCAGGGGTCCAGGTCTCCATGATGAACAACCACGACTTTGATCTTAACGAGCTGCCGCCTGAGCATGAGCAGCTCATTCAGGAGCAACCACTGTTGAAAATAGCGAGCCTCTAGAGGATGACGCTGATACATCATTTGATTTGTTTCGGGATGCAGAAGAACAACCTGATGAGTACAATTATGATTATGATGACTATGTTGATGAATCCATGTGGGGAGATGAGGACTGGACAGAACAAGAACATGAGAAAGCGGAAGATTACGTGAGCATCTATGCTCACATCTTGTCCACCCCAGTAAGTGAACCTTTTGTATCCTTTTGCTTATATTTTGCTGTTCGTTCTGTAAATGACCTTGAGTTGTTTTTCACATTCTTTCTACAGGTAATTGCAGATATTGACAAAGATGGTGTACATGAAATGGTGATTGCACTTTGACTCAAAAGCACTATTCGATAAGACGCAGTAGAACTGTGCACCCGTTTTTGTTTGAGTTTGAGGCGACCTATACTACACTATAATAGCAAGGAGAGACAGCAGCTGATACCAGATCATACTACAGTACAGCTAGTGCGTGCTAAAACCCTCCTTGTGTACTAGGCTTATGAATAAACTAAACTGTTGAGACGTCTCTAGTGTAGGTGACAGGGAAGCCATGCTCGTTATAAGAGAAAACAGATGGTTTGAGCAAGCATGGGTTCAAGCTCTAGTGGATGGGTTTGATAGCTGAGCATAAGGATAATTCATCTCGTAGCTAGTTGGTTATGGTGGCGGAGAAGCCCCTCTTTAGCTAGATTGGGCTCCTTTACTACTTTATTTAACCCGGGGTTATGCCTAAAACCGTATCTTATGCGTGTTCGACTAGTTCCATTTCTGATTCTCCTTCTTCGCTGGGGTCTACATACGAAAGAATGGAACACTCGACAACCGATACTCAAATAACCAGCTCATTATGCTTAGGTTGGGTTAGGAAAGCGAAGCTTTCAAGGGACTAGTTCTTTCGCATCTGCTTTCTCCATCCGTTCTCTTCACATAAGAAGCCGCCGCCTACTCCTACTATTGGGTCGGTTGGTCGGTCAAGTGAACCACACCCAGCAGTGGGTATGCCGATAAGATTCCTTTGTTCGACGACGTCCATATGAAGTGGCGCTTCAAAACGAGGCTATTATGCGAAACTAGGGCTCCCTCCGGGCGGGTAGAGCGAGAGGGATAGCAAGCACTTGAAAAGGGAAGGAAGGGTCTTAGAACTATCAAACAGTAGTAGAACTCTTCCAAAATCAAAATAGGAGAGTGAAAAACAAAAGAAGACCATTGGGCTGGGAAGACTCCCTCAATCACTCTGCTGGGCGATGCTTCTTACTCTACCTTTCAATTCCTTTGCCTTTCCTCTTGATCGATCCAATGGTTCGGACTAGGACGCCAGTAAACCCGAAGGAGATTGACCCTACCTAAGTATTTTCTTAGATAGAAGTGGTTGGTCAAGTGTGAGTCACGCCGGGCGGGTAGACCCACTTTAATAGCAACGCCAGATCAATGGAAAATGGAAGTTTCTAGAATTGCAGCTCTGTTACATTCAAGAAGTCTTTCTCGAGGTTCATTCGGAAGGCGGGATGGAAGAGAGAGAATGGGCTCATCGTGCGACAAAGGTCGATCGATCACTCAAACTGTTCGGTATCTCTACAATTGAGTGAGCTGTGGTTCAAGGAAAATGATGAAATTGCTTACTTTTCACAAAGCGTGAATTCTATCTTCGATTAGATAGTTTCCATGCTTTTGATAAAAGATGAGTTGGTATCTGAATGAAAGTCGGTAAGCAATCAATCTAGTGCTGTCCTCGGCACCAGAAATGTAATAAACTTTGGAGCCTCATCATTGGAAAGATTGACAACTTAACGGTTTGAAAAACTATTCAAAGAGTGACTTTTAAGCCCCAATTGTTTCGCTTTATTTTCAGCGGACATTTCCTCCTCGTCAAGAGCTCCATTACCCGCTAAGTCCGGAAGGGTAGTAAAATCACTCACAACAATCAATCTTTTCTTATGATAATCTTGCACGATGCAAACGGTGACACCCCCGGATAATGTGTCTGTGCATTTGTGTCTGTCTTCCCTTAGATGTGAGGAATCGAATCTCTATTGAAATCTGGAATCACAAGGTATCCTTTCTTTAAAAACACATGAACGGGCGCCCTGAATGAATAAGAAATCGCTGCTATAACAGAGAGTTGCCCCAGATAATACAATGTGGTTCTCTACTTTCGGCAGGCTGGCAGATAAGCGTATTTATACGAAAGAGTAGACAAAGGTTCTGACAGGGGTAACTACTACCAAGAAGCGAACTCAGAGAGATGAAGAGAGAGAAGTTAGCCGCAACCAATCATCGGAGGAAGCAGGCTTACAAGAAACTGATGGGACGATCGGAAGAAGAGAGTGATAACAGGTTTCTAGTTGACAACCTTCCGCATTTCTTATTGGGATAGATTTCATACATTCCGATTTCCTTTACCCTCCCATGAGGAAAAGCTGGTGTGATTAAGGTTATCTAAAGAAAAGCTCATAGTGTTATGCCTTGTAGCTTATTCCACTCTCTATAGTAGTTCCCTTCGATTCAACGCAGTGAAGACAGTTTCAATCGGGTCGATGGACCCTTGGTTGTTTTTGTGATAAGTCGCTATTATCAAATAAATAGTCATTTCTTGCTCGATTCGAGAGGTGATTTCATTCCACGGTGACAATTCATGTTGAACGCGTCCTCCGAATTCTGATTCTTCCTCAGAGGGCACTCTTGGCAAAGAACAACCTTTCCACCAAGGCGAGAAAAAGAGATAGAGGTTTGCACTTGGTCCTCTTGGTTAGGATGTAGAGGGGATCTATCAACAATCCCGTCGTCTTCTTCCAGCTTTTTCCTCTGAATTTGATATACTTCAAAAACGAATCACTCTTTTCAGTATGAATGGCTCACTCTCCCATTCTTTCCGGCTAGGGCAGCAGCTAGACCCATATCTTTTGATGGCGAGCATCGATCGAGATCCTTCGGTGAACGCTAGAACCAACTCTGCGAGGAAAGCGGAAGCAAACTGTTATGATGTGGTTGATAGTGTTTTTAGGGATAACCTAAGTCGGCGTTACCCGACATAGTCAACGGGGTACCTTCATTCTTTAACAATTCCGGACATAGGAACAATGAGCTGTCTCCACGGCTTCTCTTCCAAACCAATATCACAATGGATCTATCTTCAGCTTATTCTCTCAATCAATGAATGCGGGTCATCGTGGCTCAAGACTGACCGGTATACCTGGACCAGTCTATATTGAGCCATATTCATCAATTCGTCAGGCAATTTGGCCTCACACAACGCTTAATCAACCCTGGAACACAAGAGAACCCTTCTTATCGAAGAGAATTGCATATTAAATAGATGAGAGAAATAGCCCTAAATATGTGCATCGAGTAAGTCATTACCTTCTATTCGATCTCGATTATCGCTCATCAAGTACTTGATCAGATTCCTCTTTTTTCTTGCAATTGCAAAGTGGTGGAAAAAATTTGTATTTCGGTCACCATGTCGTAGCCAATTGGCTCTGCCCCGCTGGAGCCATGCTACTTCTTCTTGTTCAAACAGGTTCTCGAGCAGCAGCCAAATTGACTTCCCCTGCTTGAGCGTAATGCCCGCCCCTGGTGTGGTGGAAAAAGCCTCGTTTTCTATTCCTTTTAAAGCTGCTGATGTGAGCTACCGAACAAACAAGATTAGTACAAAAAGCCACAACTAGCACTAGCTTTCGTGATTGCTTCTTCATTCAAAATGGCATTTTGTAAGGGCTCATAAGGTAGGAGGAATCACAGATCCTCCGTGCACTTTCGCCTAGAGTTAGTTTTATTTTTCACTACTGTCTGAGTGGTGGCTAAACCCTGAAACTTTTCCTTGAAATGAAATAAAGATCTAACTTTATTCCAGTAGTGGGTTCCGCAAATGTAGATAATCTTGTTGATTAACACCCACTTTCCATACCCTGCAGTTCGAGGCCATCACCTCTGGTCTTTTAGTAACATATCAAAACAAGGCTCTCCTCTCGTAGCTTTTTGTTCTCGAGGAAGAAAATCTCATTGATTACTTAGAATGCGGATGAAGCAAGTTACATCATTGGTTCTTTTGTGATTCACGATATTGGAAATCTCTTTCTTTAGGAAATGGGATGGCATTCAATTCTAACTTAGGGATTCTCTTCTTCCTAACATTCATGAAAAGAAGGACTCGGCTTTAATGCTAAAGTTTAGTCTTGGGCGAGCGTGCTTACCTACTTAGACAAGAGGGATACTTATAGATCTCTATGAGCGTAAGGCAAAGTGGGCAAGACTACTTCCACAACTACATTTTCGCTTAAGAAGGACCTGTGAGACCTCGAAGCAACCGTCTACTACTAGTTATAGATGCTATTTCTAATTGAATAGAATGGATGCTTCACAGCGGTTCTGCGACAGGCAGGGCAGCTGGGTGAAGATAGGCAGCTGTTCCTATAGAACACAAGTCTTTCTCTAAAGCACGACCTTCCGATTGGACTACGTCTGGTCTCTATCCTTTTTATTCCTAAAATGGGTCCTCGATCAAAATGATCTGGTGTCTATGTCCATGCCTGAGGTTGGTAAACCCTATATCTATTGCGGGATGGTTTGAGGAAGGGACAACTTGTAACCCACGACTTACTACTACGAAGATTCTGGCGGAGAGCTTTTCACATATAGATAGGTCAGGATGAGGAAGCTCCGTAGTCAACTAATAGATAGAAAATCCACCTTGTGAACCGTGTTTGTCTTAAAGTACTGTCTGAGAAGGAATATACCTGTTCCAATCCCTCTAGTGGCTATACTGATTGACATAGGTAGCTTTCGTAGTCAAAGCTCACAGGCCAAATGCTCTATTGGAGTGGGCACGAACACACACAATCAAGGTTCCAAGAACTTCTACTTCACGCCTTGAGGATTCTATGACGCCACTCAATGGTGTTGTGGCGATTGCAAGCAATCAATAAACGAGGAAGCCAAATTATGGATCCAGAAGGCTGCATCGAAGGAAGAGTAGGTGTTGCTATGCCGCTGGTGGGACCGAGACAGAGAGAGGGGAGCATAGCCCTATGATCCCGGTAAAGAGATCCAACTAAGCTCTTCTCAGGTTCTTTCTTTCTCTTCCATTCTTATGTTTATATATTAAAGTGTAGTTTTCTTACTGAAATATTAATCTAATATGCCCATTGGTGTTCCAAAAGTACCTTACCGGATTCCCGGAGATGAAGAAGCGACTTGGGTTGACTTATACAATGTTATGTATCGAGAAAGGACACTTTTTTTAGTTCACTGCCCTATACATAGAAAGAAGTGCTTTTCCACCGGTATCAACATTCTATCTGGAATCAGTAGCGATAATTGTTGTATTGTGAGCCAGCCCCGTAAGACACTACGCACCTCCAAATTCTATATGATTTTTCCAATCATTTCATTTATACGACCTGCAAATAAGATAAGATCTTGGCTCGCCCTACAAAAAAACAACTATATGCCCTATAAACTTGCTTGCTTCTTCCAATCTCGAAATAACATATAGAAAGTGTTTCTGTGATGAGACCATTCTCGATCGATAAATGCGATAGGAGCTTATGTGTTTCACGGGCAGCCGGCCAATAGGGGAAGGTTGTGAATCCGGCGAACCGACCGCTTTAAGAACGTGATTGTCTTCTCTCACTCAGTTATCAATTGACAAAGATGACCCATTCTTTTTCGCCCTACAAACGACAATGGTATGGTACTTTTTCTTCAAATCGAGATTGTGTGGGTGTCCGCTCATGTTCACGTTACATGCTAAATCAGGCTTTCCTTGGAAAAACCAAGGACAACCCCTATCTCAGTCTCCTTTCCTTTCTCTTTTCGGGAGCAGAGCTGAAAAAGATGGACAGTAACGATCGCGTAATATCAATTTATCGGCCTCGTCATCGAAAGCGGCTTCCAATTGCTCGGAAATTCTCAGCTATATGGGGGACTTTGATGGTGAGCAAAAAGAATTGTTCAAGAAATTGGTAAACTTTTGCATGATCGATGGTAAAAGAACGAGAGTTCGTGCTATTGTTTATAAAACTTTTCACCGCCTAGCTCGAACTGAACACGATGTAATAAAACTTATGGTTAACGCCGTAGATAATATAAAGCCAATATGCGAAGTGGTCAAAGTAGGAGTCGCAGGTACTATTTATGATGTTCCCGGATTGTAGCCAGGATCGCCAACAAACCTTAGCTATTCGTTGGATCCTTGGAGCAGCTTTCAAACGACGATAAGCTACAGGATAAGCTTAGAGAAATGTTCATTTGCTGAGATATCGGATGCTTACCAAAGAGGGGAATTTCACGTAAGAGAAGGAGAATCTTCATGGACCGGCTTCCACCAATCGGAGTTTCACAGATTTCAGATGGTGGTAAAGTGATACCACATAAGGAGCTCTTCCTCATTCAGTCATACTCAACCAAAGTAAGAAATGTTTGACCGGACCCTTTTTTCATATTCATATAGAAAGAAAATCGGCCTTCCTCATACTCCCCCCTTCATTCATAGAGTTGGAGGAATCCACAAGAGGCCTGCCCGTTCATAATTGCATAAAAGAACCATTATTTTTATGAAAACTCTTGTTCCAACCTCACCTCGTGTCGAATGAATACTGAAAGGGGATCAATCAAATCAATAAGCCATGAATGAAGAAGTAGTGGGCCTTTCGCCTTATTTCGCTTTGACTCGTGGAGCTGAGAAATCTACTTCAAAGAGAGGGAAAGAGTGCTAGTCCGAAAGAACAAGCAAGGGATGGCGCTGCGGGAGCAAAATCCGTTAAGCCCACGCCGCATACGCTTTTCTTCTTTGGGCGGACACGGATTTCTCTCTAAATGAAAAAAGTGTAATAAGAGTAAAACCAATCCAATCCACTTAAAAGCATCGATTGTAACACTTGTGAAAGGCTAGTGTTGTGAATTGATTGAGTTCAAAAGCGCATTCCTTGCTAGAGATATCCCTTTTATTCATCCCGGATTGTGTGAATGCGTTCACACCTATCCTGAGTGGGTATAGTTATGTGGTTAAGTAATCCCTTCCTATGCGAGGTTCATTGTATGAGAGAACATAAGGAGAGGCTTGATACATCCATGTCTAGCTCATGTCGATCTTCGTGTCATTTTTCTTTCATTAGCTCATTAGGATTGTCCACGTTGCTAGGATGTGTGGGTCTAGTCAGGTCGTGACCCTCGATTAAACCATCCTAGCAATGCCCTCTTCTCAAAACAGGCGTTCGATGTACGGATCATCGCCGCGGGGGTGGGATTTGGAATTGGAATTGGAAGGTTTGACAGCCAAGGAGCGGCAATAAGTCACGCTTTTACATAGCTGAAGCTCTAGGTGAATAATCTCTTTCTTAAAAATCAAAACGAAAATCAAAATGACAAATCTGGTTCGATGGCTCTTCGGTGGGAACCTACTAACTAGGGTTTTTTGGGGGGTTATTCTAATAGTTCTAGTAGCAACCGCTTTAGTATTTTTGGTTTCCGTTTCTTTCTCTTGCTCTTGGATAGCACCTGAACAACTTTTCGAATGGCTTCTCTCGCTTTCACAGTATGTTTATCACATTCTTAGGGCCATTTTGGAAGAAACCTGGAATGGACGTGACATTGTGTCGCGACCATGGGAGGGACGGAACTGGAGGGTCCTGCCTGTTCGGGGATAAAAGCGTACAAAGCCCCACACGTGAATCTAATGCTATCATCATCTAGTGATAGCGTTAACCAAGGGGTGGGAGCAATGAAACTCCTTTAACTATTGACTTGAACCGACCGGCTCAGATCAGGAAGATATTCGCAATATGTCAAGAAATCAAGGACTTTAGAATTGACGAGCAATTTGAGAGTTTCAAAAACAATCAATTCACTAAACCGCTCTATGATAAATTATGTGCCTACGTGGGAGATGCGGAGGCTGTAAAAAACACATGCATACGAGAAATCTCGGAGAACTTTCATTCAACAGACGCTGGGTTAGTTGATTTCATCAAGCAGACGGATGACAGTGAATGGCAAAGAAGAGTGATATTTGATCTTGTCAACCTTCATTTTAAGGATGAGCTAGATAAACTCCCACCTGAACTCCAACAAAATGAAAATCAAGAGGACGACGGGGAGGGATAATGAAACAAACTACTAGCAACCCGCAGAAATAACGCTCATATCTAGTTCTAGTTAGATGGTCATTTTACACAATGAATTTACAAGCTAATGAAAATGGGAATCGAAATTATGATTCTAGGAGGACTATAATGAGGAGGACGACAGATCACGATCTACTAAAAGGAGACATTGTTGGTGGTTCGAATCCACCTCGTGAGAAAGACTGAGCTGAGCTATTTCTTACTTTTCTAGCTTGAATGAGACAAAGCCGAGGGTTCGGTCATACAAAGGAGCAATTCTCTTGTGCAAAGGCTAGTTTCGAGTGAATTAATGCACCCCCATTTAATAAGTGCTTTGCAAGCGATATGAAGTAAGATTCCTCTTCCCCCTACGCACGAGTGAAAAGCTAGGCTAGTTTTGAAAGAAATGAAACAGAGAAATGTTGGGCGCCAAAGCCCACAAAAATAGGAATGCAGATGGAAATAAAGTATCTTTGGGAAAACGGGATCCACATTCTAGGAACGGTCATGCAAATGAGAAAAGGCATAGGTTTCTTACTCCATCGAGCACACTACATTAGGGAAAAGCAGTTTAGCATCAATAAAATAATTAGGATAGGATGGACCTTTTCACAAAGAAAGTAGAAGCAAAAACAGTATCAATTTCTACTCCGCATTCGCATGAACCTTTGGTGGTATCCTTCAAATCTTCTTCCTAGCTCTGACCGGGTTGCGTAAAGACCCCTAGAATGACCTCCTCATGCAGGCAGCTAGTGTTTCTTCTTCTTTTTAAACAATAGAGATTATCACGCCCAAGCCATAAAAAATAGAGAGTTGAAATGCCAGTTTTGAAAGAATTGGCACTAAGTAAGAGGTGATCTGCTTTTGGCCTTGTATCGGGCAGCGGGACGTTATGAAGGGCAGCTAAAACATGACTCTTGCGATGTTGAATCATCGATTGATAGAGGTGCTGAGAGGGCTATGACTGCAGTAGCCTCACTTCACTTTTTTCCACCATCACTAGTACGTGGGGTCCCGAAAACCAAACAAAGAATAAAATGCACGCACGAGTTGGTGGATTGGGTTAAGCATCTAACTAACTAGATTCCTTACTCCCAGCGATGACCTATAATAGAATATGAAAAGAAATGTTTCCTTAATCTCCTCCCATCTGGATAGATAAATCAAGGTCATCGTGGCTCAGATAAAAACTAGAAATGAATTATTGCCCTCTGGCGAAAGGAAAAGATTGTTGGTGCGAAGCCGCTTATTACACCACTTGAGGGCTGAACCAACCTCATGCTCCATCGATACAAGAAACAGCCCAACTCTGAGCTTATCGATCTGAAATGCACTTTTCAACCAATGCCTTAGCGAGAGAATGGAGGAGTAGACGCCTCTTCTTATAGATGGACTATGTTTTCTTTTTTATATGATTATTCGAGTTAGGTGGTTGAGATGCTTCTACAGGGTGGTTCTTGATAGGGCAGCTTCTAATACAATTAGTTAAAGACGTAGTGTATCTACTTCAAATCGAATGAAAAGGAATGCACTCCCTTTCTTTGGTCGGGGTTCGCCATTCGATGCCTCAACCAAAGGGATTATTGGAGGTAGTAGTATGAGCCAAGATAGCCGTGAGATACGTTAAGCTGCTAATATGTCCATCTTTGTATCCATACGGAGGGAGAAGGGAAGGCCCATTGATCCTCTTATGAGTCGCTTAACTAAAGCTCGAACGATGTCCCTTCTGGTTCGCCCGAGATTCCTGTAATAATGCTTGATCCATAGTAACGTAAGTAGAAATGGGGAGGTCGAAGCTAGCGGTCAAGCTGCTCCATTAGACCGAAGCTTTCTTCTTATCCCTTTTGTCTTCTTCGTAGGATGATTTCATCCGTGTGTGTAAGGCGGGTGGCATTCTTTGCCATAAGCTCTAAGCAACCACCTACTTGTAATATGGTATCCTTTCTCTCTTCACGGGACTTGAGGGAGGTTAGTACCATGAATAAAGTAGTACTCGCTACCCAGCCACCATCTACTTGACAAGTTTGGAAAGAATCTCTCGGAAAAGAGAGCGCAATCTCTCTTTGCTTGTGCCACCAGGCGGAAGATATATCTGAGTCGAGCTCGACGAAGAAGAAATCTATCTTCGACATCCGTGGATGAGGGCTCGATTAGAGTGAACAAACAAGTCGAAGAGATCGAGAAGGGAAGCATGCGCCCAAAGGGGCCATTGCTCCATTTATAATATAACTCGATGTTTCACTATATTATATCCCCATTGCTAAACGCAATAGGAAGGGAAAGAAACGTTTCTCCTTCTACACATTTAGGAAAATAAATGGCTTCTAAATAAGCTCACAGCAGCTCCTCTAGTTTAATTATCGCCAAAAACAAAGGAAATCGACTTAGTCGCCGCTTGTACCTCCATTTCCAATGGCTAATTTACGCATGTTGTACTTCTCCATAGTTTGCTCGAATCGAACTTGTCCGCATCGACATAATCAGTATCTCCCGACTACCAAGGCAAAAACCAAGTAAACTAGTGACTTGAATCATACTTCCTTCCTCTTTGATTGAGGAAACCTAACTGCAGGAACTGCTTAAGTCAAGAACAAACAGATGGAGTATTTCTTCCTTCGAACTATAAAAGTTAGGCTATAAGAAGCGCCAAGTCATCCTCTTGCGAAGTGCAAAACAAGGAAATCGACTTCATAAAAACAAGTTGAGCTATCGCTCCTTCATTGACCTACTAACTTTCGTGATACGGTAGCGTTTCTTCCTCGTAATCTCATTTCAAAAGGCATGAACCATCCCCTAACTTGGAAGGGGACAGGAGCAGAAGTCAAGTGTTAAGCAAGCCTTGTTTCCTACTTGTCGACCCTAGAACAACAAGAGGCAACAGGCTTGCTTAACACTCGAACAAGAGGAAATCGCTTCGTCTTTTTGCCCTTGGCGCGCCTTCTACTTCATCGGCACAACTACGTATTTATTAGAATAGTGCTTTGCTCGGTCCTGCTTTGGACCTATGATCCACGGGTGATTAATCAGCATCTACAGATTTCGCTTTGGGTCGGGAATTTGGAGAGATTGGCTCTATAGAAAGGGAAGCGAGTCTTTGAACTATGTTAGCGCCGAGGGTTCACTAAACCCACTGTCCTTCCGACTTTTCGTGTTTCAGAACTCATTAGATTCCTAGCTTTTTAGCGGGGCTTTGTAAGAGAAATAGCTAGATCTGTAACAATCAAAATAAGTCGGGTTCAGTTCATTAGAGCAAGGAGAAAGTTCACTAGATAGACAGGTTGGACAATGAGGGCTTTTAATCTCCCTATCTCGAGTAGGATCATTGAAAAGAAAGAAAGGAATGGTTTCTTCAACTGGCTTGTGCCACAGCTCATAGCTCGAATCGGGATTGGAAAAACGGAAGGAAAGTAAGGCGCTAGAGCCTCTGATGAGGAAGACCTCGGATCTTTCAGAAGGAATAGGCCTACCTGCTTTAGCTTTTATGGTTCACCACGGTCTTCTTCTTCCTAGCCCAAGGCAGTTTCTCTCTCAAACTGAGTCAAATCCGTAAAATTGTAATGAAGAGGAAAGCAGCAGCTTTGACTCTCTCACCTAACAGGTCGGTATTCATGTCCACCAGAATTATCTACTGATTGGCTGTAGTTTACTTCCCGATCGAAGGATCCGAATCTGTTTAATAAAGACCCATTGCCACCTAGGTATCCTTTATCTTCTCTCGTTCCTCTTTGGACAAAGGTTTCAAATCACCAACTCTTTAGAAATCTCGAGGAGTATGCATCTGGGTAAAGCAATGAATAGGATGTAGATGAAGCCCGTATGACTCAACATTTTCACTTTTGCAAGGTCCGATGATCAACGAGCTAAAAAGGGGGGTATCTGGTGTGGTGCAGTGCGAGTTAATAATTGAGGTCGGTCGACCAGGATCTTATGACTCTTGTCCCTTTCAAACTTAATAGATTAGAGGATTCTAGCAATCCAAAGTAGTAAAATGAAGCGACGTGGCAGCCGCAGTAATGATCCAATACCTTTCGTTCTCTTTAGCACTCATTTCTAATTCCTTTAGCTTGGATCTTTTGAATCTGGATAGTTATGAGTACAAAACTCAATAATCTTTCCTAGGATCCCGTGAGGA
>CM038682.1:168458409-168478637 GCA_021605205.1 Aegilops longissima
CCAAATTTAGGACAAAGTAGGCGCGGAAGATCCACATGCAACGAAACATCCCTCACGAGTTCCAATCCTGACCTTCTTTAAGCTGCTTCGACTACGGGAACCACAAGGAAAACGGAACACGAAAGGGAATGTGGGACTGGGTCCTTCCATATAGTTGGCTTGATGGCCCTTGTGGATGAGTCCTTCTCATTAGAGAATTGACCTTAGAACTTTGTGATCAAGACCCGTGGTTAGTCCAAGAGAAACTTGATCTCCGGAAAGGAGGTCCGCTTATTTACTTATCTGAAAAAGCAAAAGGTAGGTAGGCTGTTTCAGAGAAGAGTACGTGGGTTTTCACATAGCCGAATATGAAAAGAGACCCTAATGAGCAACTTTTTTTATTCGTAAACCCTTCTTTCTGTGCTTATGGAATCAGCCAGTGGCAGGTCTTGGCGATTGAATTCATCCCGTTTTACTTTGTTGAGTGCGATCTGGTATTGACTTGCCCTTATTTTCCATCGATCGGGTAGTTATTTAGGTCCCGCGGACAATAAGTCCTATATACCGAAATAAGAGGGACTCCTTCCAAGCATCGCCGTTAAGGTGCTCTTTTGATAGATTTCTATACCTTCCCCTCCCTTTCCTCTGTTTCCGGGCCTACGTGAACAGCTGCTTGCTTATCGAAGAAGTCTGCTCACATGATTGGAATATGGCTCCCGTATGCATGCTATTCTGGGACTGAGGAATGCCTTTCTATGGTGGACCCTGAGGTCGGACTCTTGCTGCACGATTCAAAACCGGATTCAATAGCAGCAACATATTGATGATGGTGCTCGAACTACCTATTCTATTACCTTTGGGAAGCCCCAAAGCCACATCAAGCCCTATGCTATGGGTCAAGGTACTCTCGAGACCGTCTGGATTGAAGACTATCAAGCACCGTAGGTGGTACCAGATTCCCGTCGATAGGGCATTCCAATCTCGGGTAGCTGCCCGCCCTACTTCATTCCTATCTCCTTCAAGTCCACCCCATGTACCCCTTAAACTAACCACTTGAATTGATCAGCATTTGTTAGGTTGAGTGCATTTTCTTCCAAATCCAGTCAATTTCAAGAAAAGTATCAAAAATCCGGGGTTAGGCACCTTTTTCGGTGAAATCTTATTTTTCCCGCATTAATTAGTTATGGGAGAATCCTTGCTTCCTCAATGCTCTTGCCTTCACGGTCCTATTAAAAGAGACACAAGAGGTTTTAGCACCGGCATCTTTGGATCAAAAGATCATTCCATCCTAGAACCAACACGACGACTTCTCCTTGCCCGATTTGAAATGGTGATGAATATGAAATTAGGAATATATATGGACAGATGAATTATGCGTCATGGAATCCGGATCATTAAAGAGGTAGTGTAGACAGTTGTCTAAGTGTGATCTTCTTATATCCCCACGAACTGTTCAGCTTGATAGACCCAAGGGGAAATAGAATCTCGAAAGGACCTTTCTTGTCCGTAGCCCCGTTGGAATCGAGGGCTTGATATCTCATTGGCATGACTAATTGATGAGGCCGACTAAGTAGTACTCACGAGGTCCTTGATTTCTTGTTAGTCTGTATCTTTCTCTTTAATAGTATGGTATCCAGGTTCACCTATTTTTTTCCGTTGTTGCTCTTCGAAAACGCGATAGTAAGTAGTCTTCGCCGATGGGACAAACGCTCCGAAGTATGCGTTACGAGGCAACTAGCATTTTGTCATGCAAGTTTGTCAAAGAATGTTCTGTTTTTCATTGGAAAACCAACGCCAACATCAAGATCGATCTCCTTTTCTTTTGGGGAGCAAATCAATCTCCTTTCTCTTTTGGGGAGCAGAGCTGAAAAATGGGAAATTCCAATGATACTTCATTCATTAGAATGTTGATTCCTCACAATCGCTCTTTGTGATGCTGCGGAACCATGGCAATTAGGATCTCAAGACGCAGCAACACCTATGATGCAAGGAATCATTGACTTACATCACGATATCTTTTTGTTCCTCATTCTTATTTTGGTTTTCTTATCACGGATGTTGGTTCGCGCTTTATGGCATTTCAACGAGCAAACTAATCCAATCCCACAAAGGATTGTTCATGGAACTACTATCGAAATTATTCGGACCATATTTCCAAGTGTCATTCTTTTGTTCATTGATATACCATCGCTTGCTCTGTTATACTCAATGGACGGGTATTAGTAGATCCAGCCATTACTATCAAAGCTATTGGACATCAATGGTATCGGTCGCCTCTTAACGAGGGTGATTTAAGTGCAACGAAATGTACCGTGGTTCGCGAAGCATCTGGCTTACCGGTCATCTCCCATTCCGTCGTTGAGAGACTAAAAGAACTATAGCATGCGTAAACGGGAGTTGAGGTGGTTAGACCTATATCCCGAAATGCTCCCAAAGATAGGAGCCTATGGTTCCATTCTTGTTATTGTTGGAGGTACACATACCTCTTCTCGGTGTGGTGGAGCGATATCTGAAAAATAGATGCTAAGCCTGCAATGTCCGATGACGGGCTTCAGAGTGAATCTATCGGCACCACAGCGGTGGCATACAACTTTGGACCTAAGGGCTGGTCCGTTACCTTTCGAATGGGGATCCCGCTGGCAACAACCACGGTAGTAGTTATGAACCATCGGGCCAAGAGAGGACAACCTGTTGTTCCTGCACCTCCTTCTTTGCTTCGGGACGGAGGTCCTACGGTAGGTAAGAGCACGCACAAGCACTTGACCAAAGGGACCAGCGCTTCTACTCCTCCACCGAGGAGCCGTTTTTCGAGAAGCAAGGGATGTCGTGAACGGTGGGAGGTCAAAGAAAGAGAATTGACCTCTGAATACAAAGTGATCCTATGATCTAGATAGACTCGTCCTTTTTTTAGATAAGGGTGACTCAAGAAATTGGGGTGGGACCTGCTTTGGCATAATGCAGGCTGGAACGTGGGAATTCGAGGTCTCATGAACGAGTTTTTTTTCGTGGACAAACATACTTTCCGGTCTTTTTGATGGATCCTTTTAGATCTACGGGCCGGCCGTTCAAATGAGCATAGGGAATCTATACTCGAGCCTTCGACTTGGCCCCTGCCAGGATAGGTGAGGAATCACTCTTGAGATCTGATCTATTGGGGCCTACAACTTCGCCAAAGCATAGAAGCGGATTTGTCAACAATAAAAGATACATATAGACGGATTTACGCCCATAAGAACTGCTGGCTGTAAACGCGACTTGCTCTGCTCCTCCTAAAACCCTTTTCGATAGTAAGATAGATATAGATCTAAAGGGCCTAGAAGGGCAAGCATGGACCGAATAATACACATACTCTGTCTAGATAGACGATTTCTTCTTTCATTTCCACTCAAATAAAAGCACTTTCTTTCAAGCTTATTTGCTTGAAAAAGAGCAAAGCAATTCCAACATAAACTGACACTTTAGGATCCTCTAAGCCTTTCTATAGACCCGTAAGGTACTAAAAACGAAAAACTAGCACTACTAACACAGGCTGAAGAGGATGACCTCGAAAAAGAATACAATTAAAGATGTGGCCTTCCCTCCAAGCACATATATGGATATGGAGCACTCTTTTCCACCCTAAAAAAGAATAGCCAGAGATGGCTTTCTTTCCGTATCAATAGGTAGCCTTCCTTCCCTATGGCTACTTTCAAATGAAAAGGTCAAAAAAGAACTTGATGTAATAGGCTCACTTCATTAATGCTTTCAAACTCGATTGTAAACTATTCCCACCTAAAAGATAAGCTTACTACTTCAAATAGGTAGATGGAAAGAAAGACATATTTTCCATCTTATTTATATATTCCAGCGAGCCATTGACAGCAACTCACTCTTTTCGAACTGCAATTTGAAAGCCAAACCCAAGAAAGACCATATCAACTACTCTCCAAATAGCAGGATAAATCACGGAATTCAGATGGAAGACAGAAAGAGAAGGCAATTCAAACCTAATGGCCAAACGAATCCAAGACAGAAATACTTATAGCCAGAAAAGAATAACAAGAGAACGAAAACAACTCCATATTCTACTGGCCTGCCTCTCTGATCTACTATCCAACTGCCATGGAAGCACCACTGTTCACCCTAGGCTCACATTCTGGCACATCGTTCGCTGTGTACTCAAAGGACTTGCTTGTCTTTTGACTCGGGCAAAAACCGCAGGAGTGAATTGACTCGTAATTATACAAACAAATGACCCAGCTGGCCTTCTCCTATCCGGGGAATCATCGGGACATGCTTCACTTAAAGTGATTATACCACATAGTTTAGGGAAGCGAAACCATAGTTCGGGTTAGTTCACGCTAGATTATCGAAGCTTGTAACACCTGTTAGAACACATTAGGAAAGCGCAAAAGATTTCTATTTGGAGTTCGCTCGTTTAGTTGCTCGATCGCTGCCATCCGCATTGGGCTAATTCAAATCCTATGCTCCATGCTCTTGCGGGTTTGCTCCATTTGAACTTGTCCACACTGGCATAACCAATATCTCCTCGGAACTAAGAGGCATGGATACCCATCTTTATCGATTCAAAGAAATGAATAAGTATCAGCGAGGCGGGGAATACGGGCCCGGTAGAGATAGAGATGACCGGCAAGCGCTACGAGCGGGGCCGATGTTTCGTGTTGTGGGTGGCCATCGGATTGTTCAGCGTGCCCATGCGGATCCCTACCAATGTCCTAGACTACAAGTTCGACAAACTTCCGCCTTGGGTCAGGATACAAAGTTACCCGGGATGGGCTTGCCCTCTGGATCACGCTGGGTCCTTGCTTGTTCCAACGTCATGCTAGGAATGTATCACGTGCCCATGCAAACCAAAGGAAAGCAGATACAACTATTACAGATCCTAGTCCTATTTCCCATCAGAACATAAGGGAGTGCGCTTCCTTTGTAACAGCTATGTTCTGGTCGTGGCTCACCTCACTGGACCAACGCTTCTCGTCGGAAGCTGGTCGATCGCCTGGTCGGCAACCGGCACAACACCTTTGCCAGTGGGATTTCTGTTGGTTTTCGTACTATGTGCAATGAAAGTTTCCAAAAAAGGAGAGCTCTAAAAACAGCGTTCTACGGGGAGAATGTGATTTTTGTATACTTTGACCCCATGCTGGCATGAAACTGATCGGAAAAAGGACCTCAAAAACACCCATTTATTAGGGGAATGTGAAAATTGATGGTTTTCGCCCATACTGGCATGAAACTTTCTCTTTTATTGAGCTCAAAAACAGGCAGAGGGAGATCAGAAAAAGTGTCAAATCCAATAGAACAGAGAACGATGGCCCAAACAGAACAGCTTACTTCCTCTATCCGAGTTGGCAATCAATATCAAGATCAGAGCGCGAGAGCAATGAAACAACAAGTCCACCGTCCCTTCACCAGCCAAAGAAAGGAGAAGACTAAGCAGCTCAATAGGGTCTCGAGTACGACTATAGTACCAAAGCTTGGTGCTTCTACCAGTCAAGCAATTACCAGGGGTGGATATTCAATAGAAAGCCTACTTGAGTAGGTCAAATGTGGGGGATCTCTCGGTTCAATGGCTGGATCTCAGAATCGCGTAGATGGGTAGAAGTAATGGGCAAACGCACCTAAGTTAGAGATTTCAACTACTACGGTAGTGATGGGGTGCCTGTTACCTAAGTAGGCCTAGTTCTTTCTATAATGAGCATTCGCGTCAGGGACTTTGATCCAACTTCAGCCGATGGGGAAGCGGCAAGGGATGCACCGTGTCTGGACACGTGATGGACCCAGAGTAAATATTCCTTTGTGGAAGGCTTTGGTTATACCGGTGGCAAAGAAGTTTCGTGGGTAGGTGTCTAAAACAACCCTCTGCAAGGAAGCACGCCGTATCAATCCTTTAATCGGAGACTAGACTAGCGTTAGGAAGGACAAAGGAGATGATAGAATTTACATCGTAAAAAAGGACTTTTGAAGTTTGAGTGAGGATAATTGTCTTAAATTTCGAGAATCGGCTGAAAAACGCAGAATTGTCTTCGCCTTTATGGCGAAAATGTCCATAAAGCCTATCTCGCTTTTAGCCTTCATGGTGAATGTCCCACCCTTTCTTTGAACCTTGTCAATGATCGAACGAACTTACGAGATATGAACTGAGTGCCATTTGATGAGTAAGATCGAACAAGGGAGAGGGATATGGAAAGGATGAAGTAATGAAAGAGGAAGTCATTGCTAGTAGTAACGACTTGTCACGATCCATTGGTTCATATAGAATCCATGTCCTAGGTCTATCAAAAAACATTCTTTTCACTAAGAGTATATAATAAAATAGAGTGAAAGGGTCCACCCCGAAACCAAGGGGGTACTAACTAACAGCTGAGTCCTCTCCGAACCGCAGGAGATAGTTGCCCATCATACGGCTCACCAACTTCACTTGCCTCTAAGGGGGCTCGCTCCGGGCAGGTTCGGATCACTTACTATACACGGCCCTCTGACGGGTTAGGAGCGTTTTCAAGATGATTCTTTCTTTGTCGAGACGAAAAAGGAACCCATCTTTTCGATTGAAAAATGTGAGTCTGTTTTGCCCACTTTATCCATCCCCTCTATCAAAATGATCAAAAGGCATTTCAAATGCTTCTTATTCCGTGTTTGATCTTATCCATCTCTGCCCGCTTCCATGTGGGCAGAGACCCTAGAGAATGAAGAGGAGCCAAGGATCTTACTCTCAAGAGTGCTTCGATAGGCTCCACTCTCTCCCTCGAATAAGTCAGCTCCGTTAGCCTGGGCTGAGATGGGGATAACGAGTCGACGATTGAAGCCCCAATGTTCTCGCGGACCTTCGGACAGGGTAAGCTCAAATGTGTAGAGCCAAGTGTGGTGTAGTAGTAGGCACTTCTAGGCCCCTTCCTGCCATCGGATCACTCCGATGCTTGGTACTACGGACCCTCCGCCATCCATTGCAGCAGAGCCGCTTCATGAGCGGGGGCCAAACGCAGTTCTTTGAATCAAAGGTTTCATGAAATCGAATCGATTCTTTTTAGATATCTGGATAGATGGATGGATCTATCTTTCTATTCAGATATCTTTTGTAATCAGCCCCAAATCCTTGATTTGGCCAGGAAACAAAGCACCGCTTTGGGCCTGTGAAGCTTAAGGGAATGAGCTCGGCCGCTTCTCCCCACACTTCTTTATTTCTCCGTGCCCGTCAAGATAGCGCTTGGCGTGCCATTGGCACTTTGCTCTCCTCTTATTTCTTCATTGGAGGGTTTGGATGGACTTTGTCGTTCTTTCCCAACGAAAATGGAAAGGGTTGTATCACATCGAGATGTCGATTCGTTTTCTGCCCCAAATGAGATGGGGAATTAGTCACCTTTGTCCCTTCACCTTTTGAAAGGAATCGAGGTCTGCCCGCTCAAGGCTGCTCCAACAACCGACGGGAGCACCTCAAGATACTGATCGCGTCTGCGAGAATCGGGAGTCCTATTACACCTAAGGCCAACTTCCATTCACCAAACCCAGGTTCATCTCGTAGTGATTGTGGACTCAGACAAGGATATGGAGTCGACGGTTGATGTATCACACTCGACCCTGTCTTTCGTAGCATGCATTCCCATCTGTGTTGCAACCGATTCGTAAGCTACGTGTCCGGTGCACGGAAAACTGCCTTCGGTCTCCCAACCTTACTCATGGCAACCTTCCGCCGCCTAACCACCTATAACGCTAGTCACTACTCCCATCGGGCTAGGAAGTAAGCCCCACAACCCAAAGCGGCGAAGAACAAATAGAATTTGCTACAAAAGCCGCTAACGGGGTATTCTCTGCGTGTGAGAACATTGTAATGGAGAAGGTCATAGCGAAATAGGATTCGTTTTGGCTAGAGTGCCCAAATCCGCTATATATTTGACACGGTTTGCCGTAATGTGGAACTATGGCGAATGCATCTATCGTCATTGATGCATAAATAAATATACCAATTAGTAGTGATTGAATTCATTCGTGGTTCCCCATGAGAAACCAGATCGAATATAACCTACATGTCCAATCTAACTATGAGCTAGAGGTCTTTGACTTTCGCTTGGGCCATGGCGGCCGATGCTCCTAAGATCATAGAAGCAATGCTGCGAAAAAGAAGATTTGTTGTAATGTACCCCATAGGAAGCAAACAATAGAAACACGTGACATATTTGCAGAAATAGAGATTTTAGGCGCAATAGGAAGGAATGTTGTCATCGGGTGGGTGAACCCTCATAGATATCGGTGCCCACATATATAGAGTCAAAGAGAGATTGAGTCCGAGGGAGAGGGGGTTTTCTTGGGGCTCGAGAGATTGAATAGATAGGGCCCCACAAGTTGTTAATTCGCCACTGGGAATTCACACAAAGGGAAGGACTTATTCTCAACGAAAAAGTTCTCTCCGAACCGAACGTGAAAGTTGTTTTCCATCGACGGCTGTTCACGTAACTCCACTCTTGGCTTGGATTATATATCCATTTGGTCCGCTCTCGCCATTCCACACGCTGCCTAGCGAGACATGGTTATCTAAAGTGGATTCTCTCTTTTGTAGTAGATGCCGAACCTGCTGCTCAAAGGGCGGGCGCAACAGCTACATGGACCCCTTTCTTTATGTTGTTGCCGCGCTTTCCGGCCGATCCGAATTCTTTATTAGAACGTCGGCAGCAAAGCCCAAGGAAGGCTGCTATCCTCGGCCTTCTTCCTTTTCGATGAAAAACAAATCGACATCTCAATCTCCGAAAGCGTTTTCCTTACCCAGCTAATATCCCCCCTTCGCCGAGCCTTTCCTTTAGTGGTAAGGGATATGCACCTTATCTGAACATCGGCAGCATTCCGAATTCTCCTTTTTGGCCCCGGGTGAACATAGGCTCAAACATAATTGAGGGGTCCTAGCTACGCCATGCTCAATAAAAAAAGCAAGCCTCGGGAAGCTCTAGGGATTACAAAAGAGGGTGCTTTCTGTGTTGCAATGAAAAAGGACAAAGGAGAAGACGCTTGACTTTCTTTCTTCCTCCCGCGCCGCTTAAGCCCGCCCGCGTTAGACGGGAAGATTAGCAAAGCGGAAAAAGACAGAGGGAGGGGAGCTGCATCTTATTCTCTTCATGAGAACTTCAGGATCGGAGAAGCATTCGAAGGGGCGAGGCCTTCATTTCGCTAGCGTATGTAAACGATCCAATCCATTCGGGCTTCGCGAACCCAAAACGAACTCTGTTTACTTTTTCATAGATAGATGATATATATAGGAATAATATATACATCCCTTTACTTTAGATGTCTATGTATCTATTTTGGAATCATCTCCGATTCTCTTTTTTTCTAATTCGAGACCTCTTTTCTCTCTAAATTGCATCAAAGAAAATAGAGAGATAGAGAGCAGATGGATCCTATCCCTATAATCTAACACTCATTCCTATCTATTGATAGAAAAGAAATATCTTCGCCAGCACTTTTTCTTTGTTCCTTTTTTTTGTAGATTGGAGGAATTCCTCATATCCAAGGCAGCTCCCCACAAACACCCCACCCATATGACTATGCCCCCTTTTGAATCGACAGTATAGATTGGGCTTCATAGCTACTTTCATTCTAAAGACGAATATTAGTCAATAGGCAGGCTTCTTTCAAGAGCAAACATATTCATTTTCACGGGCTCCGCGCACCTTTGGTACTTCGGAGGGCAAGCTGTTTTATAGTGACTTCTTTCTTAGGGTAGGGCGACTAATATTTCCAATTCGGAAAGGTCATTGGGTCGCCTTTGGAAGCTAAAGTGGAAGTTGTAGAAAGCCGGGAGAAAAGCGAAAGCTTGCTCGAAACGGCCTATACCCTAACCTCGAAGCGAAGACGCAAGCGCCACTTTTTCAAAAGGAAGGAGTTTTTCCGATCAATCCATCCATAAAGCCGCCAAGGAAACGAAGTTCGTTCCCTTTCATCAAGTGGGTAAGGTAGGCAAACCACTTAAGCTTTGCCTTAGACCGACGGAACAAAGCTAAGAAGTAGGCTGAATGGAAAAGGAAAGGGACAAGGGCGGTCGCCGCCTTGCCAAGGCTCTGGTTCATGCGGTACTAAAGGTCCTCGGACTTCCAGCGGTTTTTCTTTTGGGCTGTCAGAACCCTTGGATCTCGCCAATACAGCCTCCTATGGTTTTCGCATCGAGATATCTTTTCTTTTTCCCAGGGATTTTTGGGTAATCAGCTCCCATGCTGCAAACAGTCAAATCTGAACCTTGTCGCTCTTCTTTCCTTGTGGGCGTGAAGCACACCAAAGACATGCGCTATGTGATTCCACCGTGTTTTTGCACTTGACTGGGTGGACAGTTGATGGAAGATAACTTCGATTCGCCTGCCAGCAAAGGGCGGCGTGCTTATCTTGTGTGACAACACTACAGAGCGAGTAGCTCTTCTAGTCGGGCAGCCGTGTGACAACACTCCCGAGAAAGCGGCGCTTTGTGTAACATGCTATGGTCTCAACGCCCTTACGAGGTAGTGATGAGTTACACGCGCTCTAAGCCCGCCCGCAGCGTGAGTTAGGAGGATTGGCCGCTATCCGAGCGGTACCACCCACCCTACCCTACTACCTATAGGGGGTCGTCAGTCCCACTGACCGCCTGAAAAGGAACTGCAGAATCTTGAATAGGAATCCTACAAATGATAAAAAGAATCCCCATAAAATACCACTAGATCGAGCACCGGTGATTTCAGATCTGGTCAAAATCTTGGCTAATTGATCAAGTGGGTAGCTCTAGTAGACCACAAGTATTGAGCTATAACCATAAAACTTGGGGAGTGCCTCAAGAAAATCCATTGAAATAGAAGACCAGTTGTAATGGAATGCATAAAGGTTGAAGAAGACCAGCAGAAGGGTGTGCTCACTCTTGTTGAGTTGACACACATTACAATTGAAGAACAAACTTGGAGGAGAAAAAGAAACCAGAAGGACCCATTGTTTCGTGCAAGTCGAACAATGGTGGAAAAGCATCCAAAGATGTAGCCGACATATGCCAACAACCCAAATGCACATATGCTAGTTAAGTTGAAACTCCTAAATTAAAGCGCAAGCAACAAAACTACTTTTTTGAAGGCGCGAGGCGTTGAAGAAGAGCATAGCTCGATTAACACAACTAGGGGCAATATGGTTCATTTTCCTAGAACACCACAACAAATGTCCCTACCAGCTGTTGCCGTGAAGCTGAAACCATGGCTACCCCTCAACAAGCCTCTAGCTCTTATCCTAGGCCCGAACACTTTGAACCTCCAATTACTGCACCATTGGTACTGAATACGACCACCACTCACACCTATTCCAGACCTTTAGACCCCGACCACCTAGACCTCTAGTAGCAAAGCAACTAAAAGACCAAATCACAAAAATAACCCTCTCTATCCCCTCAAAACCTTGGCACTAACACTTGTTTCCAGCCACCTATGGCCTTCCTCACAGCTCAAAACATGATAATATTAGACCTAATCCTGCACCTCCACCACCACAACCAAGACCCAATTCAATACCAAATATCCAATTTTCCCAACCAATACTTTTGCCCTATGCTGGAAATTCCATGAAACCGTAGTGCCAATATATACTTACCTTAACCAACCGCTTCCAACTCAACAAAGATGACCTGCACCAATACCGCAAGAACAAAGGCCACAAAATCAATATCAATATGGGCAGCAGATACATCAACCTCCTAGAGTTTATTTTCCAATATTTGAAGGGGCCAGGTCTTGGATACAAAAGTGTGAACATTACTTTTCGGTGTACCAAGTTACGGATTGGTACAAGGTAGAACTTTCGGCTATGCACCTTAGGGGGAGAGCTGAAAGCTGGTACAACAGTTTCATTTGTTTGGAATTGGGGTTAGGACCGGTTAGAACTCCCATTTCCCGATCGGAGGTTTGAGCTACTATGGCAAGCTTTTTTTCCGAATAGTGGGTATGGGGAACCCACCGCACCAACACGATTGGCTGGTGTTGCGTCTACCGACCCGTTATAACCCCGATTGGAAGGGCAGGCCACCGAGGCTCGGGGATGCGAGGCCATTGAAAGTGAGTATCCCATATTCTATGACGGAGATAGAGCATTAATTGCAGTTTTCACCCCACCTTAACGACGGAGCGAGGGATGAAATCTTTCGACGACTAGGAGGCGCCACCGAGGCCGATTCCAAAGGATCACTATAGAATCTTCTAGAAGCGGTTCTCCGGGCACTATGGTAGGATCGTGGATCGATCATGACGAGAATGGACTTCTCCGTCATGTAATGGTTTAGAAGAGTCACGGTCCTGTTCCCCGCCGGTTTTTTCCCTTCTCGACTAGACGAAGGAGATATTCATTCCATTCAGCAGGTGAGGAAGGGCGGCGCCGGCTTGACCTCGTCTTCTCTCTTGGTCGGGTCGAGGCTAAGTTTCTCATTCAGTGGTGAGGTGTTCATAGAAAGCAAGGCCTCGCCCAACGAGTGGCGGATTTGGTTTGATGGGGTCTCGCTTGACGCTGGGGAGATCCATAGATCTAGATAGAGTCTTTCTTGCTCAAGAAGAAGAGTACGTGCGCTACGGCTTACACAAAGGATCTTGGCAACCAACCCGCACATCCAATTCGATCAACAACTTGAGGGCCCCTTTCTCTTTCTTCCAACGGAAAGGGTTCTCTTCTCTTCGGTATGGAGTTCGACTAGAGCCTGCCGCTTCCAGGTTTGGGTGTGGGTGGATCTCATATCTTAGAGGACAGTATGGGCTTATTCCCAAGGTCAGTCCCATGTCGGTGGACTTGAAATACGAAGATCTTAAGCTAAGCTACGGGCCGGGAATATACTCCAGGTTGGGAGATCTGTCCTGCCATCGGGCATGCAAGAAGCTATGTGCGCAGGGCATCGAGGCTTACTCAAATGGAACATACTGAATCCAACCTTGCTTGACTCTCTTTTCATACTTGCCCTCGATCGGTGGTAGATTCGTAACGTTATTACTCATGGGTAGCGGATGATGGATCCATTTCTGAAGCAAAGGAGTGAAGAGGAGGGTTGGGTCCCGCCTCAACGAGCCCGGTAGCAAGATAGGTAGATAGTAGATAGCAGTCCAGATAGTGATAAAATCTGAAATAATCTTCTTCTTGATTGAAAGAAAGCTCATGTGCGGAAATAGAGAGAGTTCGCTCTTGGTTGACATAGATCGCTCTACTCTCGAATTGACATACATAGAGTTGAAAACATACTCCTCACAAATGATCATAGTTCACTACTAATGAGCGAGTAACTACTAACGTTACGAGCAAAAAGACGAATCTACTTGGTTCATATCATATGTTCCGCTCCATTGACAAGTTCATATATGTACCGATGTTCATGGAAACAACAGATGATAATCCGCTGATGGGAAACTCACTTTGCTATGCTAGGAAACTGACTAATGAAACTAACAAGTTCAAGTGCTCTAGTCAAGTAGTAAACTCCATTAGGAAGCGCTAGTCCGGATAGAAAGAATAGACAGAGGATTGCGGGTTGGTCCGCACAGTGCATATCTCAGAGGTTTCAAGACGGGATTCCAGATCGTTGGTACCCGATGTTCAGTTCATGGGAATGGGAATGTAGGAAACTCTCTTCCTTCCGGAACATATAGATAGATTGATTGCTGTAGCAGCAAGTCAACTAGATCCAGTGAGGAATGAGAACCTTTCCGGGGGCAAGGGTGGGCTTTAGCTGAGAATCAAAAGTACGATTCCCCAGAAACACATTCCCTTTCAAGCTGAGCTGAGACGTATCCGACACCTTTACTTGGTCCAGTGCTGCCTCCGGCACTTCTTTCTCTTTCTTGTGCGAACAAACTAGAACCTGCCAGCCCAACCCTATCTTCCGAATCAGAATGGACTAGTGATTTTGATCTATTGCCAGAGCCCTATTCTTATGATGGAAAGATCCGTGCTCACATAGCTGTCAGAAAGTTTTACTTGCATCTATTTCAACTAGATGTGAGGTCTCTCCACGGCAACAACGAGGAGGAGGAGATCCACATTTAGAGGGCGAGGGTTCAAACTCGGGAGGTCACATATGGTTGTGGAAGAAGAGCTTGTACGGGCTCCGAGGTCAAAGAAATTCGACAAGTTCTTGGTCGATCGATACCTTTCCATCCCGGGCAGATCTCCAGATCCGACATTTAGTGTAGATACTTTACTCCCTTCTTCCTCGGTGAGTAACGATAATGTCTAGAACAAAGGAAGTGAGTCTAGCTCCACCGAGGGACAAGACAGAAATCTTCACCGATGCCAACTTCAAGGCGTGCTTTCCTATGAACCGATTCTTAGACTAAGATCTCATCCCAACGATCTACTTGTACGAAAGAAAGAGAGATGATCTACTTGCAGCTACTGCTTGTTACCGCTGAACATCTGCTACCAATACCAAGAAATACCAATACGGACTTCTTGTTCCAATCGAAACGAGCAAACCTGGGAAGATATCAAGATTAGCGAACGGAACCCCCATGGGGAACGGCTCGAGACGCACCACGAGCCCGTAGCAGCTACTTTTAAGGTTTATCGCCCATCGCCCGTAAATCCATAGAAAGACGATTGAGATTAGTGAATGGCATCGATCTGAAGTTCATAGAATTCTAGCGCCACTTTGTTCGTAATAAATGAGTAACTTAACTACTAATGTGACGAATAGTGCCAGCGAGTGTATCACCGAATTCGATCACCGCTGGAAAGGGATCACTCTCGATTCTGCTTCAAGTCCCGTATGCGTGCTGTTTCAAGAATGCTATTCGCCTAGTGTCCCGTGCCTGTTTCAAGAATGCTATTCGCTCTAGTGGAAAAAGTAGCGATTTATGGCCATGATCCCACCCAAACCTCAAATGATGACGAACGGTTGACTTCACGTAGAACCCGTTATGCCAATCTGAATTCCACATCTGCTACAAGAAAATCGCCTTGAAAGATTGCAAATCAAGCATTCGCCCTTAGCTCAAGGATTGATTACCGCAGTTCTGAAAGATATCGTGCCAACAGAAAGATCTCATTCCGTAGATTCCGCTCGCTCCAAAGAATCGTGCGGAACTCACCGATCCATTCAAAGGATTTCTTTACCCGATGGCCAAAGGACCGATATCTTCTTCTCACGCCTAGCAAAGATCGAGTTCGTTCTCACTTCACTTAATGAGCCCATTTCTCTGCTTTTATACCCGCTTAGATAGATGGGCTCTAAGGAGAAGTGGCGACTTTTTCGAGCTATCTAAGCATCCAGGAAGTGATTCCACAAGCTAGAGAGATTCTCCTCTTTTCTTTTCGAGTTGAGCTCAGGCTAATGCCAAGCATGGATCAATGTTTGTCAAATCATTCTCTGTTGAGTTGAGTCCTCGCCAAGGTGCCGTGTCGTATAGTACTTCTCCTAAGTTATAGGTGATAGGTGCATGGCTTCCGCCATAAAGAATGAGTGAGACCGCGCCAATCAATCAGCCACCAGTAGAGGATAAAGGAAAAGGGGTTCATCAATGAGAGGCGCATGAGATTCTGTATTGGCCAACTCTTTCTAACTATCACTAGGCCGGATACTCCGATTCTCTGTGGACGATTTCCTTCTCTCTCGTTCAATGCCCTTTGGTCTCGAGGATCACCATTTGGTGGGGTTGGGGTCACACCCGAAGTCGTATTGGAGAATTGAGCGGAACTACTTCCATGTGCACTCTTTTCTCGGGTCAGGAAGCCCTGTTTTTGAAGCAGGAAGACCTCTTCGTCATCATTATTGGGGTATGGGCCCTAAATCATTGGAAAAGATGGTTTTTTTTAGGGAATTGACACGATATTGCCTCCTTCTGTACTAACAAGGGAATGGATGAGTTCACTTAAGAAGCAGGCCTGGCCGGTACTAAAACAGAGAAGTCGGCTCAAGTTTCATCTCATCTAAGCAGCAGCCAAGCGATGATTCTGGAATCGTGCCATGCTTGACAGTTGGACTTCTCGCCATACATAGAAATGAACTGCTGATGAGCTAGCTATCCCCGATATGATCTGGTACTAGACTTCACACATGTTGCCATCGTATAATCGGAGAATCAACGCTGCTGTCTACCTTCGGAAAGCAAAATAGATGATTTTCGATACTAGGATGACTTGTAACGCCCTCGATGCGGCTATATCTCCCACGTGTCGAGGCACGACTTAGAGGCATAACCGCATTGAAAGCAATGTCGCAAGTGAGGTAATCTTCACACAACCCATGTAATACATAAGGGAAAGAGATAAATAGTTGGCTTACAGTCGCCACTTCACACAATACATAAATAAACATCCATCATTCAGAGTACACTCAAGGTCCGACTACGGAACCAAAATAAAAGAAGATACCCCAAATGCTACACAGATCCCCGATCGTCCCAACTGGGCACCACTACTGATCATCGTGAAAAGACACATAGTAATGACCACGCCTCGTCGAACTCCCACTTGAGCTCGGTTGCGCCACCTGACCGCATCATCGGCACTGCAACTGTTTTGGTAGAATCTGTGAGTCACGGGACTCAGCAATCTCACACCAGCGAGATCAAGACTATTTAAGCTTATAGGAAGGACAGAGTAGTAAGGTGGAGCTGCAGCAGCGACTAGCATATATGGTGGCTACATCACAAAAGAGAGCGAGAAGAGGAGCAAAGCACGGTCGTGAAGCTAATAGCGATCAAGAAGTGATCCTGAACTACTTACGCCGACATAACTCCAACACCGTGTTCACTTCCCGGACTCCGAGAAGAGACCATCACGGTTACACACGCGTTGATGTGTATTTTAATTGAGGTCAACTTCGGTTTTCTACAACCGACATTAACAAATTCCCATCTGCCTCATAACCGCGGGCACGGCTTTCAAAGATATTACCTGCAGGGTGTCCCAACTTAGCCCATTATAAGCTCTCATGGTCAACGAAGGATATTCCTTCTACCGGAAGACCCGATCAATCTCGAATCCCGACTACAAGACATTTCGACAGCAATAAAACAAGACCAGCAAAGCCACCCGGTTGTGCCGACAAATCCCGATAGGAGCTGCACATATCTCGCTCTCGGGCACATCCAGATGAGACAGGCTACGAGTAAAACCAAGCCTTGAGTTTCCCGTGGTGGCCCTCAAGAAGCGGCTCGGTTCGGCCAGACTCAAGGAGCACCGGTCCGGGGTTAAAATAAAGATGACCCTCGGCTCGCGAAACCCGGGGAAAAAGGCTTAGGTGGCAAATGGTAAAATCAAAGTTGGGCCTTGCTGGACGAGTCTTATTCAAAGCGAACTGCCAAGGGGTCCCATAAATCACCCAACCGTAAGGAACGCAAAATCAAGGAACATAACACCGTATGACGGAAACTAGGGTGGCAAGAGTGGAACAAAACACTGGGCATAAGGCTGAGCCTTCCACCCTTTACCAAGTATATAGATGCATTAATTATAGCAGATATATATTGTGATATCCCCAACAAGTAAACATGTTCCAATAAGGAACAACATCTCCATGTTCCAACAAGGAACAAACTTCAACTTCACCTGCAACTAGCAACGCTATAAGAGGGGCTGAGCAAAGCGGTAACATAGCCAATCAACGGTTTGCTAGGAAAAGGATGGTTAGGGGCTGACATGGCAATATGGGTGGCATGATATAGCAAGTGGTAGGCATCATAGCATAGGCATAGCAAAAGAGCGAGCAACTAGCATAGCAAAGATAGAAGTGATTTCGAGGGTATGGTCATCTTGCTCGCAATGTTCTCGAGTTGTCGAAAGCTTGATCCTCGTAAGCGTTCTCAACAGGTTCCTCGCTCACGCACTCGCCTCCGGCTCTACCCAAAGCAAGAACACAAACAAAGGAACCACAATAAATCACGGTGCAATGCACAATCAATATGATGCAATATATGGCATGATATGCGGGATGTGATATGCAATGCGATAAAGGCCCGGAAGGAAAATGATGAACCAGGCATCAACTTGGCAAACCAAGTATGCCACTGAAAGATGAGATGATTTCGCTGAAATCGATATAAAGATCACCGGAATCGAATGCACGATTTGCAAATGACAAGCAAAACAAGAATGGCACAAATCTGCCATTAACAAAGATGATGCCACTTAGCAAGCAACAAGAAATTAAGCTACTGCACCCAAACGTACCAACAAAGTATATGGAAGTGATCTACATAAGATGCTTGACAAAAGATGAACACTGAGCTATGGCTAAATCACATCATAACAGGTTCAAACAAGCATGGCAAAAGTGCACAAAATATCAGTCGACATGGCAAAAACAGCATCAGTAGCAATGTTCAGAGCAAAAAACTACATGCTGCAGGAACTTATAATAGCAAAACAAGGCATGGCATGAATCTACTCAAAGCATAGAACAAAAGTCCCTTACTGACCATAAGCCAAAAAGGATCAGAAAATATAGTAACACCCATGTCAATATCGCAAGTTTCTTTAACAGATTCAGCAACATGGCATGTCAAAAACTGATAACAAGTAGGCATGTTTACAAGCTGAATGCACTCACTACAGAGCCTTATATGATAAACTAAGCATACATACATCAAGAAGACATGGCATAGAAGATATACATGGCAAGAACAACATCATAGCATACATGGATCAACCACAACAACCTTGGCAAAATTGAATAACATGTAAACAATCTGCCAGGAAACATTTGATAGCAAAAGTAGAGCTCGATTGACTCAAGCTATGGCACTCCATAATTGCAAACAAGGGCATGGATGGATAGAGAAAGACATGTAGAACAAAACATCCTTACTGAAGTATCTCAAAATATGCATGGACCTCTCGGTAGCATCAAGTTAACATGGCATCAAAATATCAGCAAAACAGGGCTGAAAACAGCAACATCAGGACACCTACTTTGCATGCTTGTGCTAGTCACCACATAGATCACAAAAATACATGGCATACACCCCTGGAAAGATGGCATGGCATATTACAAAACACATGTAGGACTCAAATTCATAGGGTGCACACATCAATCATGGCAAAAATAACAAAAGTGCAAGTTCTGTTAAGAAACAGAAACTAACATCACATAGCCCTCTTCTAACAGCATATCGGGCATCAAGATGAGCTCAAATGAAAATGATGCAATGAGATGAACTGATCTACTCTTCGAGACGAACATTTTGACATATTAAACGCGCAAAATGGAGCTACAGATGCAAAATTACGCTACATTGAAATTGCCACGAAATATTCACAGGATTAAGGACTTAGAGAAAATTTAGAGGGGGAAGAAGAGAAAGTCAACCCTCGATCCGAGATCCGGCCCGATCCGGATCGGGGCGACGACGGCGGCGCGGGCCGGCTCGCCGGAGGAGGTAGCAGCCGGGCGGGCCGACCGGAGGAGGGGACGACGGCGGCGACGGAAGGCCAGCCGGCAAGCGGCGCGAGGAGGCGGCGAGGCGGCGACGGCGCCGCCGGGCGAGGGCGGGCGACAGGCCGGACGGTGCGGGCAGCGGCGGGGGCCGCCACGGGCGGCGAGGCGGCGAGCCTCGGGCTCCAGCGGGAGGGGCGGCGCGTCGGCCAGGGTGCGGCCAGGCGGGCCGGCCGTGGGCCTCAGCAGGCCCATGGTGGGCGGCGGACAGGTGGCACGCTACCGATAGGGCGCGGGGGCGGCGGCGCTAATGGCGGACGTTTCGTCCGGGCGCGAGGTAGGAGAAGGCTAGGGTTAGACCCGAGATTTGGAATGGGGTTTGCTTAAATAGGCATAGAGGGAGCTAGGAGAGTCCAAATGAGGTGTAGTTTTCGCCCACACGATCGTGATCGAACGACGGAGAGCATGGAAGTGACTTAGATGGGTTATTGGACTATTTTGGAGGGTGCTGGGCTGCAACTCAAAAGAGGCCTTTGCGAGAGTGCGGTTAACTGCTGAGTACCAAACTAGCTCCAAATGACCAAACTTGACCGTGGTCTACGGGTGTTATACCAAGGCCACTTGACAAACCTCGGTCCCTTCCGAGAAGGTTTAGTACCGCCACGGAAAAACGTAAAAGGGACCGCCGGGGGAGATAGGAGTGCCGGATTGCAAAACGGACAACGGGAAAAATGCTCGGAATCATGAGACGAACACGTATGCAAATGCGATGCACATGATGACATGATATAAAATGCATGACATGGACAACATGCAAAATGAAGAAAACCCAACCACGGAGGGAATATCATATCACAATGCCGAAAATGGAAGAGTTGGAGTTACAAATGTGGAAGGTTACTTCCGGGGTGTTACA
>CM038682.1:168479994-168492896 GCA_021605205.1 Aegilops longissima
AAGCGTAGCGATTCGTACTACCGGAAAAGTGTCGCTAACCGCTAGGCAATAGAGTCAGCTTACGGGGTGGGGAGCAAGCAAGCGTAGCGAATCACATAGAGTTGCCCCTACCTGCCAGCCAGCAGATAGATAGGGCGGGCGGCGCGGGGATGGATGTCTGAGCGGTTGAAAGAGTCGGTCTTGAAAACCAAGTATTGATAGGAATACCGGGGGTTCGAATCCCTCTCCATCCGCGAGGTCATAAGTTCTCTCTTGCCTTATCTATAGATAAGAACGAATCTCCTCGACTCGACTGATATGATGGATGGATTGGGTAGAAGGTTGAGGTTATTGTGTGTTGATTTAGTTAGACTTTGTCTCCCTTTCGTTATCTTCCGCCCGGTGGATGACCTGTGGAGCTAAGTCGAAGATCTCGTGTCGCCGTGAGTGGTTGATAAACAACGATTGCAGTTTGATTTAGGGAGTCCCAACCTGTGAAGCTTAATGCACAAATAAAACGATAGATACTTCCGGGTATAGGGTGGCGACCTTAATGAATCAAGTATTCAGTGGTAGAGTTTTGAGCTACATAAGCGCCAAATTCGAATACTTATTGCCCAAAACTATGATCAACCCTGGTACATTTATTAGGTTTTGATCTCGAGGCTATCCTGGTCTGCAGGACCCAACACAAGTATTCATCCTTTCCAATCTGAAAAGGTGTTGCAAAGCTTACCCTCTTCCACACGGATGCTACACCGCTATCACTTTTGCAGGAGGGGAATTAGAGAGTTCGCCTCTCGACATCTTGTTTGGTAAGCGGAATTTTGACCCAGCGCCCTAGTGTTGCCTAACCGTTCGGCCGGAGATGTCGGATGCGAGATCTTTAGCTACTTGTATCAATTTGCCGCAGTGTGCTTAGATACAATGGGCTGGCAGCTGTGGCTTGGCAGGATGGGGGAGTTAATTAAGGCCGAGGGAGCAGGAAAGAGTTTGTTATTCGCTATTGGCTTAGTATGGCCTATACATAATAGGGCCATGATGGTTTTGGCAAGGCCTTGAACTTCATATATCCCTTTTTGACTCAATCCAGAATACCGAGAAAGTCAGATTGAATCATTTTGTCGACCTTTCCTTTGGATTTATTATCATAGGTAGTGTTCGAGATCGCCTGCAGGCGGTGAACGCTCGAATGTAGCTAACATCAGTTTTGTCCTCGCGTGGTTGAAGGAGATGCTGCTGCTGGATGGAATGCTTCCGGCGCCATGATCCTTCTATCGGGAATAGAATAATCGAGGCACCGATCGATCGCATCAATCATCGCCGATGAGCTATTAATTGCCGCCAATAGCGCCGCTTGCATGCAAGGCGGCTAATAAAAGCGCCTGTAGACGCGCGGAGATGCATTTTGAGTACTGGTGGTACCGGACAAGCTCTAGGGTAATAATCTCTTTCTTATTTCTTTCTTATTTCTTTCCCATGACGACTAGGAACGGGCAAATCAAGAATTTCACTTGAATTCGGACCTCAATGTCCTGCTGCTCATGGTGTTTCACGATCAGTATTGGAAATGAACGGAGAAGTGGTGGAACGTGCGGAACCACATATTGGATCACTCGGTCGGCACGAAGCCACCGACGCTGAGTAGGCTCCTATGCCGCTTGCACGGTGGAGGTTCCATAGCGTCATGAGCACCGGGCAAAGCGACGGTTGAGCAACTCAAGCGAACCGCCCTACCGACTTTGGATAAAGATAGAAGGAGAAGGTTGTGAAGGTGGCCTCGTTATCCACACATCTGGTCGGAGGACCGACCTAGGTTTTCACGAGCGTGGCGGGTCCTGGAGTGCCCGTCAAGGGCGCTTAGTGCATACCCCGGGTGATCATCACCACCGCACCTCACATCTCGGCACAATGGAACGTGTAACCCGCCTGCTGTCCAAGTCAACCACTGAATTTCCTGTAATTCATAGAGCCTAACAGTAACGTAGCAGCAAGGGACAACCCACCCATACGCACAGCCTAAGGGGAGGATGGCACTCTTGGCAAAGACAATCTGGCGGCGCGCCGCAGCGCCAAGCGTGGTGGGCCTTCGTCGGGGAGCATAGGGAGGAAAGGGAGCCGGACGGTGGAAGAGCCAGGGAAGCCGGGTCATTTGACGGAAATGGAAGGTCCGAAGCGGCTCATTCATTCTTGAAAAAGAGGGGGGAGCGAGCCAATGTATCAATGAATAGATACCGTCAACGGTATTAAGACAGCGCTGCCTACACGTGAATTAGCTTCCGAGGTCGAGCAGTCTCAATTTCACTACAGGATTATCGAATGAATGCTGGGCTGGGCCACCTCAAATGGTGTGAGCCGCATGCGGGGAGACCCGCACGCACGGTTTTCAGGGGATCCGCCGGCGGCGCCCACCCGACTAGAGGGACTGAGAAATTAATCGAGTACAAAACTTATCTTCAAGCTTTACCTTATTTTGATCGTTTAGAGGGCGATCGCGAGTCATCGAATGAAGTCCTCCTCCCTTTCTTTCGGAGGTGCTGACCCGCTGCTGAGGCAGATATGACTAAGTGACATATTGAATATGGCGATGACTACAAAGATGTCGTAGAAGGAGATAAGAGGTGGAGCCAACGACCCACTAAGACTCACGTATCTACAACTACATTCCCGAGTGGCAGTCAAACGGAGGCGTGAATGCAAGATGCCAGCGGAATGATCGACCGGACAGAGGCTAGGGCAGCTTTCTTCCCACCGCGTCCTTCCTTGTGTGTCGGAGATACAAAGCGAGTTCACCGGAAAAGAAGGGGAACTGAGTCGATCTGTTCCATGGCGAAGCATCCAAGCATAACTGCACACTCACACGATCTTTGCCGAGATAGGAGCATTCGTGGAACCGTGAACTACACTTGCTTCTTGATAGATGTGTGGGACAGAGGGCTCGTGGTACCTGCTGCCCGCCCTTCCTCCGCTTTGATAACCGTGTGAACGGAGAGTGGGCAGAGCAAAAGGGAAGGAGGTCCTCATACGGAGTCGCACACTTGAGCAGTCACGGAGATCGGAGAATGGGTCGAGTAAACTCCCTTAGGGCCGATTAAATCACAGACGAGGAACTTTTCTTTCTTTTTTCTTTTTGATTTGAAGGGTATGTTCTCAAAAAGAAAGGCAGAGGTAAATACTTGAAGAGGCGGCTCGGTAGGGATGGAATGGTCAATAGTCAAGTCAAGGATGACTTCTTTGTTGGCGAAATGATGGGGAGAGAAAGCACGCCAGTGATTCTCTCGAGCCGGTCTTCATTTCCAACGCCTCGAAACAGGTCGAGATAGATGACAACACCTTTTATCCTCTTCCTTACCGGAAGGCGACTTCTCTTCTTCTTCGGCCTTCACCTCCTGCCCGGCCCGAAATAGAACCCAGCCCCTTTCTCGATCCATTCATTTCTACAAGCAAAGGGATCCAGAGCTAAGCCCCCTCCTATTCAAGCGGGTGTGGCCTCGCCATTTTGCTCTTCCTTCGGTTTGGCTCCACGGCGCCGCCTAGACTAGGAGCCCCACTCATATTCAAAAGGCGCCCAACTTTCAAGACGATGATAATAATTAGTCAACTTTTTCCAATATCATGGAATAGCATGGCCGGGGCTAAGGTAACTCCAGTGGGAGAGCCGTGTTATGGGTGACCTTATTGCATGGTTCGTAGAGCATTTGTGTATGTGATGCAAGTGAACGCGTATACGAAAAAGTTGTCGTAAAGTTTCGTTGTTCGTTCCGTCATTGACCCTATCTATGTTTCTACGATGGCCCAAGAACACGCTCATTCTTCACCGTGAGAGACTTTTGAATTGTGAGGTACCATTACGAGCTCAATATATAAGAGTGTTATTCTGTGAATAACTCGAATTTCAAATCATTCACTTGCTTCAACTACTCATGCTATGGATGTGGGAGCATCAACTCCGTTCCTTTGGGCTTTTGAGGAGCGGGATAAATTGTTGGAATTCTATGAAAGAGTCCCGGGAGCCAGGATGCATGCCAGTTTCATACGACCTGGTGGAGTGGCACAAGATCTGCCTCTTGGCTTATGTCGAGATATTGATTCCTCCACACAACAATTTGCTTCTCGACGATTTAATTAGAAGAGATGTCAACCGACAACCGTGTCTGGAAACAACGATTAGTGGATATTGGTACTCACTGCACAGCAAGCAAAGGATTGGGGATTCAGTGGTGTAATGTTAAGAGGTCGTATGCGACATGAAGACATTGATAGCAATATGGGGAAGTTCCCATCAGCAACAACGGTTCTTCTGACCCTACAAAAGCATGCATATGTTGTCGGAAGATTTTGTGTGAAGCCTTGGAGACGACGTGCCGGGGCTAGGGTGAGCTGAGGGGGACAACGTAAGTGAGCGAATGTGTAAGCCCAGTCAAAGATTCCTATTCTAGGCGGGCGGGCCATCAACCTTCGAATGGTGTTGGTCCTATGGACCGTGAACGGATTCGCCTCGGCCTCTGGGCACGCCGGAACCGCATGAGTTCACCGGGTGGAGCACGGTCCGCCAAAATCGCATAGGTTAGGTGCTATTTATGGAACATGGTAAGCCCATCTTTCTCCATATGAAAGTGTTGCGGGCACATAGAGATGTGGGTAGAGGAAGTCTCAAAAGCGAAGGTCGAGCTGTAGGTCACGTGACCTACACCAAAAGGTGGCTGACTGGGCTTTCTCCGGGATCAAAGCGGATCAGCTCGCCAAATTCGCCGATCGAATCGGGCGCCTGAACGTCGAATGAAAGTGGTCTTTCTACAACCCTATTTATATGATTTTTAGGGCCCCTTTCCCCCTATCCCTCCCTTATGAAGGGAAACACCCACGTACAGTTTGTTTGGGGGAAGGAGACCGACAGGTCCCCCACCGACTTGGCCCGGCCTAAGTGAAAGTGCAAATGTGAAGTGGTGGGCCTACCAATCCCAACCTGGGGTATGCTGGGATTCGCGAAGAGCAGCACCTTACGATGTTCATGACCAATCGGATCTTGACGCACAAGAGGGTACCGGAGGAGATCACTATGATCGTTACCAGTATCCGTATTGAAGAGATGCGACAAAGTGTTCGGATCATTGTGCAATGTCCTAATCAAATGCCTAGTGGCATGATCAAAGCCGATGATCGTAAGCTATGTCCTCCATCACGATCTCGAATGAAACTATCCATGGAATCGCGTGCGCCGTGTGAACGTAGATCATCGCCGTTCTTAACCGAGACTCGAGTTAAGCTCCGCCTCGGAACCGCCGTGGGGTTAGGAGTAAAGCATCCCAAGGTTGGCGATCTCATTGGGCGTGGAGAAGCATTGGGAACCCCAATATCTTTCTTCGAGCAGTTTTTTTCCGCCCCTCGCCCGGCATAGCGCTTTGCTTCGGGTTCTTCGGAGGAATCAACCGACTTCTCCCTTCTTCATTGATCCGGGAAAGGGAACCATCTACCAGTTGGGAAGCTAGACATCAAGGTTGTGGCTTGATGAGGATAACTAAGTGACACGCCGAGTTGGCTGCTTGCACAACAGGTGGTGCCTTATCAGACCGCAGCGCACGCCGCTGTAGCATTCGTGGTGGTGCTTCAGATTCCAATGTACTGCGTCCGGGATCGAACGAGCTTGCGGGCGACCACCGCCGTCCCATTCTTTAGTGAGCTGGGCGCTGCCATCTTATCCACGAAAAACGCGTTGCTATCGCTCGGGTCAAGCACTAAAAGAAAAGGACCGGGAAACGTGGCGGCATAGGAACCACGGGAACCCGGGAGGAGAAAGACGATGTACGGGATACGAGATCCTCGCAGAGGCTGGACCAAAATCCAGCCGAGAGAGGCAGCCTTTAGAAGCAACAGGTTGGGAAACCAAGAGAAGGCTTCGCCTTTTCTTATCTTCTTCCCGCACAAAAGAGGGATTAGCATTATTGACCCCATGAGAAAGCACTAACACCTTCCTCATTGGGGCTCCACAAGATTGGGAAAAGGCTTCCGCGATAGGAAACCGCTACTAGTTAGGAAGTGAACATAAGGTATCAAGAGGTCCTCACACCGGTGCAATGCAATTGCCCCCTATTAGTCAAGTACCCTCTTCCTATTTAGTTTAGGGGTTAAGGCGAGAAATGGCTTGATGAACCCTTCCGTTCACCACGCGACCGCCCCATTCACTTGCAACTCGTAGAGGCTGTAAGTAAATAGTGCCCACTAAATTCAAAGTGACGGTGGGGTTGAAAGACGAGAGTGCCTACCTCCGTGCCGAGAGTGCCCGCCCTTTCATCAAGTAGGATACTTTTTCCGAACGCAGTCCGA
Organism: Aegilops longissima; assembly: GCA_021605205.1. Classification (NCBI taxonomy): domain Eukaryota; kingdom Viridiplantae; phylum Streptophyta; class Magnoliopsida; order Poales; family Poaceae; genus Aegilops; species Aegilops longissima. The sequence continues at coordinate 168,486,298 of CM038682.1, forward strand.
ATAAGCGTTCTCGTATATAGATATCTTCGATGTTGTCATTTCAACATGTCCGCTTCAACCCTCTTTCGCCTCCCAAAAGAAAAGTTGGCTTGACGAGCGCAGATGAGGAAGCCGAGCAATAAAACCAAGAATCTCTTTCTTTTCTTTCCAAATACTTTATGAAGTTAAGGGGCAGAGAAGCGCTTTACCATCGAGAAAGCGAATGGTCAGCGCAAGGGTTCGACGACTTAGCCGAGCGTTAGCGACGCGTCATTCTCATAGCGAGGCGCTCGAAAGTTAGCGGTTACTGTAGTAGCGTCGGAGACTATGTGCTATAATGCTGAACTAAGGACGCTCCACCTTATCTATAGAAGCAATGATTGAGTTCGAACGAATGGGATCCTTGGTGGGTAATGGCTCAATCTATAGATGGAAAGCCTTATGATGGGAAACTACCACCTTAGGTTTGGAGAGAGATGGGACGCGTTATAGTTTAGGGAAGCAGATGCAAGCTTTTTCTTTCCATAGCCGCCAAATGACTACCGGATCATCGGTCTACTCTACCTCAATTCACCATTTCAACTTTATACGTAAGGTTTTTCCGCACCAGCTCCTTCTACCTATACCAGTTGAAGCACCTAAAGGTGAATTTGGTGTCTTTCTTGTCAAGAATGGGAGTAATCGTCCCTACCGCTGTAAAATAAGAGCACCTGGCTTTGCCCATTCACAAGGACTCGATTCTATGTCCAAACATCACATGCCAGCAGATGTAGTCACCATCATAGGTACTCAAGATATTGTGTTTGGAGAGGTAGATAGATAGGACGTAGTCTTGCTCGATCAGACCCTAGCTTTATTAAGAGCCAAAACTGCCTCGAAAGAAGCAAATGGAAAAGGATGCAAAATGCAATGGGATTCCTGATCCAAGAAGAAATCCCAATTCGAGTTTGTTTGGATCAAATTCTATGTTATACTATTCCATTCTCGATGATGAATCGATTTGATAGATCAGATATTGTTATTCCAAATATTGATCTGATTCAAGATCATCGTAATGACAAAAGCTGACATAGTTACTAGTGGTTCGAGGTGAAATCCTTTCAATCATCAACACCCTTTTCTACTAAAACTGCTATTCATGATACCGGTCAAATCGACTATTCTCATCAACTTTGAGTCTCTTCCCTCTCGTATGACTGTCAAAGTGGAGTTCCTTCTCTATAAGAAGAGCTGGTCTAGAGTGTGATTCGGATCAAAACAAATGGATGAGCCTCGTTTTGCTTCAGCAAGTGTACGCTGCACTAAGGAGTCGAGTCGACTTATCCGAACTTTCCTACCAAGTTCGAGCTCTTGCTCGCTCTATTTCGTGAGCTGAGCTATTTATACCGATATATACTATTGAGTGAGATGGAGAAAGACAATGGTGGTATTCCATAGGGAGATCCTATGTTGGATGATAAAGAGGGTTTGCCTTTCGAGGAAGGGGCTTGGCTATCTCCGTCTCCATGTTATAGGACGTATCAAATATATCTTTCGATCTATACCATATGGTGAGCCAACTAATCCCCACTCCAATCCAATACTTGCTAGCGCAGGGAATCGATCATCTATGGATGTTCAGCCAAAGACTCTAGCCCCGGATTCCGATAACTTCTACGATTCTCTCATTATTCAAAGTCCGGATGGAAGGGATGTTTGTTATTCACTTCGGTCAAGAGGAATTGACACTCAAGAGCACGATTTTATGTTTGCATTCCTATTTGAGAGTGCCCTCCCTCCTATTTGGTTGGAAGTTTCCTGCTCAAGTTGAGAAAGCAAGGGCTGACCGACTGCTGCTCACTCTTGCGCTTCAACGGCCGTATTGTTCCATCTTTCGCCCACCTGGGGTTAGGGTTATCTTTGAAAGAATCTCTTGTATCAGCAGATACGAGAATCGGTCGTGCATATTATCATATAGAAATGTGAATCGAGATGCATCTGGATGAGAGTTTGGCTTTCTTTTGGCAAAAGCTGGATTGTTTTCAAAAACTAGCAATCTGTGGAGATGGCTGATCTGTCCCACCTTGATTGATAGCGATATAGCCACTCTCATTTCAATGCGCACATTGATACCATCATTCCAATCTTCTATCGTCCGTGCTAAATACCATGAAATTAAGTAGCTAAGGTCTAGTGGACCTATTTAAACAAGGATATGCTGATCCTTCTCTCGTCGACTTTTCCACTATCAACCCCAAAAACCCAACTCGCCTTACGTAAAGGAAATTAGTACGATTCACTTCGGATTTGAAATCACCGCTTATACCAGGTATTGGGCATACAAGAACATTCTGTAGTATTAGTAAGAGGAGGAAGGGTTAAGTATCTTTGAACTCGTGTGAGATATCGCATTATTCGAGCTGGATGCGATCGCGAAAGAATCATCAACAAGGGCGTTCTAGTGCATTGTAGATTCTTATCCAAGACTTGTATCATTTGATGATGCCATGTGAATCAAGCAACAGGAGAAGGACCGAATAACGAAAGTTTTGTAAAGGGACTAGAGCAGACTACCATGAGACAAAAGATCTTCTTTCTAAAGAGATTCGATTCGGAACTCTTATATGTCCAAGGTCAATATGGAAATTCTTTCAGAGGTTTTCCCTTACTTTGTCCGTGTCAACAAACAATTTGAAATACCTCGAATTTTTCAGAACAGGTCCGAGTCAAATAGCAATGATTCAAGCACTTCTTTTCCATTACACTATTTCGAAACCTAAGGACTCGATCGTATGGATATGGAAAATACAGGATTTCCGATCCTAGCGGAAAAGGAGGAAACGGATACTCAATTTAGTGAGTAAACAGAATTCCATACTCGATCTCATAGATCCCTATAGAATTCTGTGGAAAGCCGTATTCGATGAAAGTCGTATGTACGGCTTGGAGGGAGATCTTTCCTCTCTTTCGAGATCCACCCTACAATATGGGGTCAAAAAGCCAAAAAAATAAGTGATTTTAGCCCTTAGAAAAAGAAAACGGATTCTTGAACCTCTTTCACGCTCATGTCACGTCGAGGTACTGCAGAAAAAGAACTGCAAAATCTGATCCAATTTTTCGTAATCGATTAGTTAACACTAGTCGTCAACCCGTGCAACCGCACGGGCTAGCAATTATTAATATTGCATGGGCTAATACACGAAAATTATAATATTATTTATTTAGTTTTTTAAACATTGTTTGGTCTCACGTCCTGTAGAAAATAGACAAAAATATTTAAATTAATTGTTACTATTTTAGTAACAATTTTCATAGCATACAAAGTATTATAAGCTTCATGCGACAATCCAAATTAGTGACACCATATAAATAATATAATGATTCTTATTTTAGCAATTACATGGTAGATATGATGATGTGTTTTTTTGTCATATTACCATCAAAACACGGTGCAACAACCGTTTTGCATTGTTAGTTTATGCCAGTCACTCTCAATCCTATGCACACATCGTTATCTAAGTCTCTGACGCCCCTGCCAACCATGTGTGTATCAATTCAACATATAAATGAGCTCTGCGCCTCGGAAAGGGCCACGACTCAGTTCAAATTTATCTTTGTATATTTAAAATGTTTGTATAATTGTTGAACTTGTTGAATTTTTTTTAAACTCGTGGAAGCCTTCTTGTCTTTTTAATCATTCCCCATATTTCTACTTTTCTTGTCAAATCTTTATTTTACTTGGACTGCAATATTCTAGTAGTCACCCTTTTATCTTTAAATTCAATAATGAAATATAAATGTTTGCTCGAATATTATAAAACCTCCCCTAAATTGTTGGATGCATGCCTGTAAGATTTTAAAATTTACTTCGAACAGTTTTTAAAATTAACTGATCATTCTGACATCCAAATGAGCCAATATGAAAAAGTGATGATGCTATTATTCTTTAGATGATGAGCGGCTAGCCGTTGTCCTAGTCTATGATATATTGACTTATCCAGCCCACACCTATGTGAATTCCCATTTTTTCAAGTATTAAAAAATTTATTTAGGTGCTCTGCCATCATTGTGGTCTTATTCTGTAAATGCAAAACTAAGATGTCATGCCCAAACTTCTAAAAAATAATGGGTTTTCTTATGCGCTTGCACTGTTTAATAAATTTCATTTTTTAATAGAATCTAGGATATATTTATTAATATATTCATGGCATCTATTTTATAAAAAAAATGACACAATTCTTTCTACATTTTCTGCAAATAATGTGTTGTCCCAAACAGATTTTATAGTATATATGTGTGGGTGCTTTGCCGACAGGGCCTATTTGTTCCATGAGTATATCCCTTGTCGTTGTGTGCGTGGTGGTTTCTCGATGAGAAAAAAATATGTCGCATGCCTAGATATATGCACCACACATTGGAATATTGTACGCAGATTTTCAGCAAACAGGACAACGTTCATCTGTGACTATATATTTCTGTCGGCTCCATGCATGCATCTGGTACATTTTTGAAAAGAAAATCATTAGTTAGTTAGGTGATTTTAGTTTGGACATGTTCTTCCTCTCTTGTGACAACCTGGACCTTTCTTTCCTTCCGTTAAAAAAACTGGGTGTTTATTCTATTGTAACATGTGTGGACTCTTGGGACTTTATGTGAGGTGTTAGAGTTTTCTTAATGCCGAAAGTTGTAACATGCATGGACTCTTAGCCTTGTACGTGTCCTTAACCCTGGACATTGCACCCTGTAAAAAAAATCATGGATGTTGTAACACATGTGGACTCTAATCCTTGACGCTTCCTATCTCTTTTAATCCTGAACGCACAATTCAAATCTAATGGTTATTTTAAAATAGTTTTTGACGATTAACGTGGAGGCTCGTATGGTGCTTCCAATTAGTAAATATAATATGGTGGTTAACCGTATTCTGAAAGACGGAAAAAAATCAATGGCTTATCAAATTCTCTATCGAGCCGTGAAAAAGATTCAACAAAAGACAGAAACAAATCCACTATTGGTTTTACGTCAAGCAATACGTAGAGTAACTCCCAATATAGGAGTAAAAACAAGACGTAATAAAAAAGGATCGACGCAGAAAGTTCCGATTGAAATAGGATCTAAACAAGGAAGAGCACTTGCCATTCGTTGGTTATTAGAAGCATCCCAAATGCGTCCGGGTCGAAATATGGCTTTCAAATTAAGTTCAATTAGTAGATGCTGCCAAAGGAGTGGGGTGCCATACGCAAAAGGAAGCGACTCATAGAATGGCAGAGGCAAATAGAGCTCTTGCACATTTTCGTTAATCCATGAACAGAATCTATGTATGTAGACACATGGATCCGTACATCTCGATCGGAAAAGAATCAATAGAAGGAGAATCGGACGATATCTTTCTCGAAACAAACAAAAAGGAAAAGAAAGAGAAAACATAAATCATGATCAACTAAGCCCTCTCAAGGGCTTGCTTAAGAATAAGAAAGAAGAATCTTATGGAAATAGCATGGAATAAGGTTTGATCCTATTCATGGGGATTCCGTAAATATCCCATTTCAAAAATCGAAACAATCGGGACTTCTCGGAGATTGGATGCAGTTACTAATTCATGATCTGGCATGTACAGAATGAAAACTTCATTCTCGATTCTACGAGAATTTTTATGAAAGCGTTTCATTTGCTTCTCTTCAATGGAAGTTTCATTTTCCCAGAATGTATCCTAATTTTTGGCCTAATTCTTCTTTTGATGATCAATTCAACCTCTGATCAAAAAGATAGACCTTGGTTCTATTTCATCTCTGCAACAAGTTTAGTAATAAGCATAACGGCCCTATTGTTCCGATGGAGAGAAGAACCTATAATTAGCTTTTCGGGAAATTTCCAAACGAACAATTTCAACGAAATCTTTCCATTTCTCATTTTATTATGTTCAACTTTATGTATTCCTCTATCCGTAGAGTACATTGAATGTACAGAATGGCTATAACAGAGTTTCATTATTCGTATTAACAGCTACTCTAGGGGAATGTTTTATGTGGTGCTAACGATTTAATAACTATCTTTTAGCTCCGAATGTTTCAGTTTATGTTCCTACCTATTGTCCGGATATACCAAGAGAGATCTACGGTCTAATGAGGCTACTATGAAATATTTACTCATGGGTGGGGCAAGCTCTTCTATTCGGTTCATGGTTTCTCTTGGCTATATGGTTCATCCGGGGCGATCGAGCTTCAAGAAATTGTGAACGGTCTTATCAATACACAAATGTATAACTCCCAGGAATTTCAATTGCGCTTATATCCATCACTTTGTAGGACTTGGGTTTAAGCTTTCCCAGCCCCTTTTCATCAATGGACTCGACGCTCTACGAAGGAGTGTGGTTCGCTCGACAAATTCCTACCTCTATATCTATCTCTGAGGTGTTTGGGTTTTGCAAAACTCCATAGACATGCAAAAGAGAAATGCTATCCCCACTCCGACCAAGATAGAACTTTTACCAAAAGTTTATTGTGATATTTTTGTTCGAATAACAATTAAGGTGAAGGAGGGTCAGGAACAATGAATCTCTTTATGATAAACAGATCCATTTTGCAAGTTCGTTATTACGGGTAGTTCCTACAAAGAATCGGACTAATGACGTATACAATGCT